>CM076570.1:576242150-576797599 GCA_034641835.2 Pinus albicaulis
CCCATAGGGGACTTGAACCTTGAATCTCATTGTTTACACAATACTTCATAACATGGAAATTTCCAATTGAGCTACCTTTGTAGACATGAAATTAAATAATTATATTATAGGGTCCCTTTAACATATAAGGAAATAAAATACAACATAAACCACTCCATGAGATTCAAATTACAAGAGATCTAGTTAAAAGATACATATGCTAGTAATTTTTTATATGAAAAAATGTATTATCCTTTTTATCTACTTTAATTAAACACCATATCTACAAGGTGATAGAAGTTAGAAGCAATTAGTTTTTTTCTTATCTTTATTAGTGAAGTAATGCATGTTATAAATGATAAACAAGGAGCAATGGATCCATTGATCTTGTCTCTTTCAAGTAAGATTTATGTCTTTTCATTTTCCCATGCTCTATAAATGCATTTATAGACTTTTTAAAAGATATTTAATATTTTTATATGTAATGTTATAAATAGATTTTTTATGCATGTTTAATGTAATTTTTTGTTTTTTTTGGGTATATGAGTGTTTCTTTTTACTTTTAAGATCAAAAAAAAAAATTTAAATGTCTTTTATATAGGAATAATATATATAAATTAATAATAATAATATGGGTTGTCACAACCCCCCTCTCTCAAGCGTACAAACCCATGGGTGACACTTTATGGTCCTATTAATGTTGGTCAATAAATGTGTCATTAACATTGTTATTAACAATTTTCACAAGCACTTCCCCCAGAGTGTAGATCAATTGGAAATAGAGTGTATTTTTAAGGCACTCCTTGTGGCATTGCTAGTTCAAACCCCTGACCAATCCCATGTGTTGCACAAGGGGCCATGTTGATATGCCTACGGGTTATAGTGGTAGTATTAAAATTAACCTTGTGTCACACTAGTCCAATTGTTGATTTCAAAAATTCACATTAAAAAAAATAGCACTTGGGTGGCAAATGTTGGAGTGGAGGGGTCATAATGAACCTTGAACTAACAACTGAAGCAACTTTGGCATGTGCTCTCAATATATCTTCCAACAATCAAGAAAAAAATTATGCCCTATTGCAAGGCTTGAGAATGGCTAATGACTCTTGTATCCAATTATTTATTATGGTTGGAGACTCAAATATATTCATAAGCAATATTATATCTAGCACCACCCCAATCAATAACATCTTAATATTATTTTTAACTTGAGCTAAAAAAATAGGTTGGAAACTTTACCAAAATCACATATTACCATACTTTATGAGAGAACAATCGTCAAGTGGACTAGTTTTCCAATATGCATACAACTTAAAAGTGGGGGTTTTGAATATTAATGGCATATGATTAATCAATAATCATTTCCTTAATACTAAATAATTATTACAAAGAAATAAATCAAGTCATTGATTCCTAACATGGTAGATAACACGAGATACAAAATTATCACAAGGCTATTTTTGAGATGAGATTTAAGTTTCCCCTTTCCATGATTAGGAGACATGAATACACACAAATTTGAACCAATATTATGTAATTTTCTTGGCCAAGGTGCGACTATGCCATCAATTGAAAGGGAAGTGTCTATAGGAAACTTGAATTCTAGTTTTTTGATGTGGTTTAACACGTTTACAAGTCCATTTGGTAGGGTTTTTGTTTATCTTTTCAAAATCTAGTTTTGTAGGTCTACAAGAGAGCCTTCTCCTTTGAGTCACTCCAGTGTAGGAAGACTCTCAAATTTCCTAACCCTTTTAAGTTCAAGATTTAGTGGAACAATCTAAACTTTTTTCCTATCTCTAGGTAGATATTATACCTTTGGTTTTTTATTGAATTTTGGAAGGTTTCCTCAACCATTTTCAGGGTTTGAATGCATGGAAAGGGAATTGGATATTTGGTAGCATTATGAATTTGGAATTGGTTAGGGATATTGGTTTTTGTGCAATTTTGATGGATATTAGAGAGCTTTAGGAAATCATACATGTTCTTAGGAACCAAGAGGAGAAAATATAATGAAATAGGAATTTCATTTTCACAGTCACCCTAAAATTCCATGAGAATGAACATTAAGACACTTCTCAAATAGCAACAACCATGGGGACTATTTTTCAATGGAATAAAATTATAGTTGTTCTTTAAGTATTATGTAATTTAGTCAAAAACATTATCCTAAAACTTAGTAAGGGAGATTTGTTTGTGGCTTCTAACCAAAGGTTTCCAATCATTTAACATAAGGGTATCTAAAGGAATAATAAATTGTGCTACATGGATATAGAAAAGAAAGATTCTAGCCAAATTAATGCAAGCCTTAGAATAAGAAGCTATTTGTCATTATTTTTATTGAGTACTATGTTTCTCAAGGTTGTTAGAATTCTCCCCCTGAATCTATGTGTACCATTGAACGTTGGACCCTATCACAGATTGCCAACAATTAAGTTTTTTTCCAAGTGGCATTCATGCACTATGGAGCACCTTCAATGGAGGTAAGTCTTCGTTATTCGAGAGAATCCAAAAAATTCCCTCCAGTTCTGGCATAAGATCTATTTCCAAATCTGGATTATTACACCATGCAAGCAGGTATGGTTCACAAATGTGGCATAACAAGACATGGAGGTAGAAGGAGAGGGTTACCACCCCTCCCTCCTTCACATGGCCAAGAGGAGGGTTTTTTCAACCAAGATATTTTTTCGCACATTCATCACCTGATTGCAGCAATCAAGGTGAAGGAGGATCAACGTTAGGGAAATGGACACTAGGCAGTGAAAAGCTGCTAGTGGGCCACCTCTAAATCATGGAAGAATCAAGGGAAGGAGTCATTCACAGAATGTAGGAGGTTAGCATAAATCTCATATGTACTCATTTCTCTCTGTGAAATATCTCAAATAATTGGCATCGAGTTTCCTCTCATCCTTAAAACTATAGTGTATACTAGTTTACAGGAGAGTTCAACTTCCAGTTTCTACCAGTTCAAAGGAGAGTTCATCTATAATTGTCTCTTCTATCCAAAATACCATCCCTCCAAACTTTGGCCCTCCAGTGGTGCAAGAAAAGGATAAAGGCCCAACAGAAAGTGGAATTTCGTCATCCAGCAAGAAGCCTAAGCCAAAGCTTAATAGCAAGCATCAGTGTCCCATCAGTGTCACCCAAGGCACCAAAGGATAATCCTCTCAGCTCCAAGCAAGCTCATATGGTTATGTAATTGAATGGGAGTGCCCCCCCAATTGTCGGAAGGATACAATGATCCTTTTTCCTAGCTGAACATATTGCAATAGGAAAAAAGGCCAAATCCAAGCAACATCAGCCTCAATAAATTCCAATGCCAAGAAATCAATATGACAAAGTCCCTCACTAGGTTATACATGCCTTTGACTTTTCTCAAGTTTCATATTTATCTTAGTTTTTCCAATTAATCTAGACAACATAATTTTTTTACTTTATATGTTCTAAATTGTTTCAAATTTTCACATGAACTCCCCAAGGGTTCATCTGGTTTCCCTTCTAAGAGTATATGGTCCCCCACCAGTGCATTCTAGACCATAATAAGCAATTTGCAGACAAATATTTTTCTAAACACGGGATTTTATAGTTCATCTCAACTTGTATTTATGTATATGATTTTTATTAATATTAAGTTATTTTCTTGCTTTAAAAAAATCATTGTTCAATCATGTGTTTTATCCGTATATTGGTGTTTGAAGACATAGGAAGATAAGTAGGACATGCCTCATATTCCATATGCTAGTGTTGTTGCAAGTTTGATGTATGCAATGATTTGTATTGGACTATACATTACACATGTAGTGGGAGTTTTGAGAAGGTATACGTAAAAACCAAGGACGAAGTATTAGATAACTATAAAGAGTACTTTTAAGTATTTTCATAGCTCTAAAAATTATGGAATTTTATACAAATAAGACCAAGATAAAACAAGGTGTTGGACATACATGACTTTGTTGATGTTGACTAGGCTAATTTGGAGGAGAAATCAATTGAATGAGAAAGAGACAGTTTGTAGTGGTAATCTGGAAACCATTCATGCAAGGAAGTTATCTGGTTATAGACATCATGTTCATGTATTGGGTTTGTAAAGGAATTTTTAAGTTTATATTGTGATGTTGATAACATAATATTTCTGGCAAAGAACAATGTTCATTCTAAGACAAAGAATATTGATGTTTAATATCACTTTGTGAGATACATTGTTAAATATAAGAAGGGATTTCTAGTATAGGTCCCTTCTAGTATAGGTTGGCATATTGAAGAGTTTTGGATTCATTAACTATATATGTAAGCACTGAGAAGTTCAAAATAGTGGGTATTGCAAACTTGGATTATTGAGCATGTACTCCTATGACCTCATGTATCCAAAGTAAATAAGAAGTGGGAGAATGTTAGATATTGTTGGACGGATAAATCGTTTTTGTGGACAAGACTGATCTCCCTAGTACTAAAAGTATCTAGCAACAAATAGCCAAATAGAATAATATTTCTCTAAGAATATATAATATATGAAAAGCTCTATATAGGTATTAAAAGACCTACCTTATGTCCAGTGCTTGTTTGAAGTTGTTGTTATCCTTCGCGCGCTTGAAGGAGTTTCGCTTGTAAACCTGCAGTCACAAACAAGCAAAGTATTACATAGCACCTGTATAGACATCATCATAAACCGTGCTTATCATAGTGATCAAGGAATCTATGAAATAAACCATTAACAAACAAATTATTGAGAAAAATGAGTATATTTGTATTAATTTCAAAAGAAATAAAACCTTACAACTTGAGCCTTGATGTTGCACAGGCCTTCCCGGGGTCCGAAGCAGGAATCTCCTCTACTTCGACAAGCTCTACACTCTTTCAATCAAGAAAAATAGAGGTATGTAATCTCTCCTCACAAAAGTCTTGTTTAACTGAGTCTGAATCTCAACAGCACTTATCTTCAAATATTCTAAAGCTTCAACTCCCTTTGAGGTTGCCCAATGCCTCGTTTTATAATGGAAAAGAGGAGGTTTTTCTGTTCCAAATATGAAGGGATAGAATCCTCCTTCAAAGGGATAAGCTCCTCACATCAAGGGGTTAGCTCCATAAGGTAAGGGATACATATACCTTATGAAAGTGTATCTATTCTCGAAAATTCTCGTCTAGAATCTTCTAGAATTAATATCAAATCAACTTTTTAACTTTACTTTCTCGCCTTTTTTAGTTTTACAGGAGTCCGCACCTATAACACATAGAAAGTGTGGTTCTGGTCCGCAGGATAGCTAAACATTAGGTGCGGGACCGCAGGCAATGTATAGAGAAAGTGCGATACCAAAGTTTAGGAGATTTTTAAGAACTTTTCTCTGATTTTCAAGGCTTGATATGAAGAACTGATATGTTAGAATTGAAAAAGGAGGAAGTATGAGTTATAATGAGCTCATACTCATAGAATAATATCAGGATGACAATTTTTAGTGTAACAGATTGCCCCCTAAAGTGCAAAGTCTAGAATATATGAAACTGAAGTCTGTCATATATGAAGAGTGTAGTACTTTATCATTTCAAGGATCATCCTGTGGACACCCCAGTCAGAACCTGTAAAAACATTCAATGCAAAATATATATATATGTAATCATATTATCGCTGAGGTAAGCATTCCCATACTCAGATCAAAACTAACTAGAACTAACTTAAATTGTTCTGATACAGGAATGATTTTGAATAAATCACAGTATAGAAATGTGTAGACACAGTATGGACGCAGCCATCTATTTATAAATAGTCTATTGTATGAATGATAACAAAATTCCTCGCAGCCTGGATGGTAGAAACTAGATCCAGGGTCTTGATTTCTGCATCTCGAACTAGTACGATTCTATCCATGTGAATAAATGTGTTGAAGTCGAACATGGTAGAAACCACTTGATTACCAGTCAATGATGTAAACTGTTAACAAGTGTGATATTAACCACCAGTAATGTCAATGGCTCTCAAAGTACTCAGTACAATCCATGAAATGTGAATGAATGAGCTGAAGTCGAACATCTCACGGAATCATTTGATCGAAGGTCAATGATGCAACCTGTCGTCGAAGGCGAGAAACCTGCCATTAAGGCATGTAGATTCCAAGGTACTGACGATTTCTGGATCAACTTCCTAGATAATGAGTTTTCGTCGATAGAAAGTGATCTGTCGTAGGAAAGCCCACAACACAAAATCATAGATCAAGTTTTGAAAATATATTGGCAAGGACTGACTCAAGGATAGTCAAAATGGATGACAGATATTTTGCAGATGAATGGTTTATTTGAATTGTCCTCTTGAACACATAACGACACTGCAGATGGCTTGGTAACAATTGACCCAAAGCTAATACCCAGAAACCGGCTAAAGACTTTCAATGTGGTTTGATTAGCTGTTAGGAAAAGGATTTCCCAACCCAGGTAAATGAAAGTGTCGTGTTCAAGAGTGGTTGACTGGATTTTCGAAAAATCAAAATACAACAAACACGCCCATTTTTCTCTCTTTTCCCCCACCATTTCTGGCAAGTACCTCTTTATTTTTGACAAGCTTGAGGAGGATAACATTTTCTTGTTTATAAGCTCATCCTTCGAATGAGTCCAACTTAGTTTAAAATTCGAACCCTAAGAAGGAGTGGTTCGTTCCTGTTGAAAATTAAATAGGTCCTTTACTGTTAAGTTTTAACGAGTCCAGTATAGGAGAAACTCGGTGTTTTTCAATTTTAGGGAGTCGGAAGAAAAAACTTAAGAAAACTCCATGGGTGTACTTTTTCGTAAATTTAGTCTCTCGAGCCCGAAAAAGGATAAAATAATGCGGGAGAGAACTCTATTGACCGTAATTAGTCAACGTATACCTTTTTCGTAAATAGTCCATTTTAGTCCGTAAAAGGGGTAAACTTATACTGAAGGGACGATCATTCATTTACTTTAACGAGTTCGAATAATCAAGTACTCGGCAATCTTTTCATGTTTAGAGAGTCTGAAAAGGGCTTAAAAGAGGACTCCAATGTTTCGCTTTTTCGTAAATTTTTGAAAGAGTCCGAAAAAGTGATAAAAGTATGCTCTTTGTTGAAAAATGATCAGTTTTCCTGAAAAAATCCAGTTTCTGCACAAAAACTTGAAACATTACACATACCTGTTTAAGATAAGTAAAAATGCTTTCAAAAATACCCTTTTTAAAGTGAAAAATAAACAAATTAAAAATTCATCTATTTGAAAAAACTTATAAAAAGGACTTTTTCAATTTCATTTTTACCGTTCAGTTTCAAAGTGAAAAGTAAAAAGCTTTTGGGTAAGAAAGTTCCTCTGAAGATACTGGAAAATCCATCCGGCGAAATCGAGAACCATCAGTCCCAGGTAATCCACGACCTCTTAATCTTGTATTTCATCCATTTACAATTCATTTTTAGGCTTTAGATTTTATTTTTAGGGAAAAATATGGTTTAAAAATTCGATCGCGGGGGTCCGCAGGTAAGACACATGGGACTTGCGAACCCCGACTTTTTTCTATATAGAAAAAAGTCATGGGTCCACACTCATCACACAGAGCGCGTGAGTTTCTACGCACTTTGTATAAAGGCTAAGTGCGGTACCTGCGCGTTTAAATTTAAAACTCAAATTTCTCATTTTCCGCCCAAAATTTTCCAAATTAGATTGTTCTAACTTGTGTTTCTATGCATTGCAGGAGTAACAAGATGTTGATTTGGAGAGAACGTGAACATGAGGACGTGGATGACGCCGCAATGCTCCATTTGCCCACAATGCAAGCATTAAAAGCATGCGGTATATATAAATTTTGGGCCATCCAAGGCATGAGGGCATAGGTAGACCTCCTGACATGGCTGGTAAACAGGTGGAACGTGCAGGACCAGTGTTTTATTATTGGTGGCCACCGGCTCAAAATTGAGCTGGAGGATATTTATTTTTTGACTGGTTTGTCCAAAAGGGGCGAACAATTTTCTCTGTTTGGGACTAGGCCAGGTGGCCAGTCTGTCGCTAGTCTTCAACTAGAATTCTGTAATGATCAGGCAAACCCTAGGGACAAACGGATTGACATAAAAAACATCATCCGTCCCGAGTTGAAATTTATTGCATTTACTGTTACCAGACTGTGTGGGAGTGCTGCGCTGCATGTGGCTACCGGTTCCCAAATGCGTATTGCTGTGGACTTTTTTCGCGGTACCATTTTCAACTGGTGCGAAGCTGTGTTGGCCAATATAAAAGGCCAATTGACTAGAGCGAAGAATGGTAAACTAAACAACTTTGGATATGGATCCATCTTCGTTACCTTTTCTCTAGAGAGGATCCCCATGCTAGCTACGCAGAGTATTTCTGTTTATGCCGGTCGACTTCGAGAACCTAGGATGACTTGTTGGGTCGCACTGATGGCCCGTCACAGTATTGAGGGCTCTGAAATTGTTCGATTTCCTCCTTCATATTTTCATGGGCTGGATCGCCAAATTTTTACCATAGAGGACTTTCCATATGCTGGGATATATTTCCACGGCAACCGAGAGATGACTCTCCCAGCCGAGGAACAATGGGATGAATCAGGTAAAATCATTTTCAACAATTTCTAAGTTCTAATTTTTTTTTAATTTTTTTATCGTCTTTTGAAACTAATAACCAAAAATTTTGAATGCAAATGTGGGCTCACGGCGACCAGCCCATCTCCAACCTTATGACAGAAGACAACCAGCTGCAGTTGCACCAGCCCCAGCCCCAGTAGGCCAATCAGCGGAAATCTTGTCTGACTTAGAGCATCACCTAGAGCGCCTGACTCTAGATATTCCAAAGACGGACATAGATGAGATTCCACTCAGATTACAGAGATACGTGATTGGTGTTCCAGGACCTTTTAGGATTTTCCTATGTAGGGTGGCTCGAGCAGTGGTCTCTTATTGTGATCACCATCAGTGATGGGATGATCGTTTGTAGACTCATATTTTGAATTTTTGTGTTATCATTCTACCAATCATAAGGTGTTTCCAACCTATGATCGAAGACGATGTATATTTTTTGAAAACTCTCCTATATTATGATATATCACTATTTACCGGCTATCTGTGTACATGTTATGAATGTTGTTTTTTTTACTGTTTTGATTATTGCAAATGTCGATTTATCATACTAGAATCAACTGCATCTGCTAATGTATTTAAATGTCTTGGAATATGTTGATATTCAATGTAATCAAATTCATGTTCCAAGAGACGAACTCTTAAAAATAACCGTAATAACATTGGATTTCTAATGGTATAAACTCTGTTTAATTGTAATACAACAAGTTTAGAATCCAACCTAACAATCAAACTACGAATTCCAAATGATATGGATTCAGATAATAACTCAATCACTGCACTATACTCAGCAATGTTATTCGTTGTTTGACCAAGGCTTACCCCATGCATGGAAACTAACTCGTCAGAGGGTGAATAAATAACCCAAGCTGTGGAAGAAATGTTCTGTGTACTACGACAAGCACCATTAGCAAAACCAATGTAGGTTTGAAGAGACGTTGACATCTACAATATCAGGAGTAAAACTCAGATAAGTGGGAATAGTGATAAAAACACACTTCTAAACTAGGCACAATTTTCTAATCTAAGACACACTAGTAGTAAAGAAATCTAATCTAATAAAAAATCTCCACACCAAGTTTTAAGCATAATATCACTTTAGATAAAGCCCATTTCTAGGTTTATCCAAAGGGACACTGTCAAAATCTATTAACTCATAGGCCTTTTTTGCTAACTTTCATTTGAAAATGAAAGGACCATGCCACATAGGCATGAATTTCCTAGCCCCTAGTTTATCGTTGGCTTGATCATAAAGTAAGACTAGGTCTCCTTCTGAAAAATTTCGAGGGGTCACGCTTCTATCATATTGAGCTTTAATTCGTTTAACATGAGCCTCGTTTGCTATTGTAGCATTTCGTCGATTCTCATCTAGTTGAGCCAAGTACAAGAAACGTTTCTCCTCTTTAGACATAGCTGGGATTAATTCTATGGCTAATTTCAGTGACGAAATTTCGCATTCAATCGGCAACACAGCTTCCAAACCGTAAACGAGTTGAAAGGGAGTGAAACCAGTTGATGTTTTTACCGAGGTTCGATATGCCCAAAGTGCTGAAAATAACATGGAATGCCAATTCGTCTTGTGAATACCAATAATGCGTTTGATCATGGTGACTAAAAATTTATTGATGGCTTCAACCAGACCATTGGCTTGTGGATAATACGGAGTGGAACTATCGTGACGCAGGCCAAGTTGATCTGTCAGTTCAGTCATCATGACATTTCGAAAATGACTTCCATGATCTGTAATAATGGCTTGAGGAACACCGAACCTAGCAATTATGTGATTAAATACGAAAGTTGCAGCAGTCTTGCCGTTAGCTGAAAATGTAGGCATCGCCTCGGCCCACTTAGTAAAATAATCTACTGCTAAGATAATATATGCATGCCCCCCGGTCGAGTGAGGGTTACATGTAATAAAATCGATACCCCACTTTGCGAATGGACCAACAAAAATTATAGGGTGAAGAGGAGTGGGTGGTGCGCGCATTTTACGATCAAAAAGTTGACAATTATGGCATTTCCGGACGGCATAAATACAATATTTGAATAAGGATGGCCAGAAATAACCAGCACGCAATATCTTTTGGGCAGTGGCATACCCAGACATATGACCACCACATGCTCCAGAATGGCAATCATTTAAAACCTTTTTAGCTTCATCATGAGTAAGACAGCATCGGAAAACAGAATCCGCTCCACGACAATAAAGTGTATCACCAATAATATTATACTGTTGGGATTGGAAGCGTATTTTGCGTCGCTGAGATCGTGAAATCTCAGGCCAAAAATATTGGGTTTGGAGATAAACGATAATATCTCCATACCATGGATCAATAGTACTGATAAGAAACAAAGATTCGTCCACAATGGGCTCTTCTGCCACTGTTTCAGTATCAGTAGAGGGAAAATCACACATAAGTTCCGCAAAAACCAAAGATTTCTTTGCCTTGGATTTTTCAAATTCCAAGTCAAATTCCTGTAGGATGACTATCCATTTGGAATACTTGCCCCCTAGCAATTGTTTGGTCAAAATGTACATCATAGGGTTACAGTTAGAAATTACTGTGGTTTTGCGTAACAAAATGTAATTTCTAAATCTTTGGACAACTTGTACAGCTGCCTAGGCTAATTTCTCCACATGTGTGTATTTGATCTCAATCGGATGAAAATTTCAACTAAGATAGTAAATCACATGTTCATTGTGAGATTCATCTTCCTAAACTAATACCATCCCAATGGTGGAATGAGAATCTGCGAGGTACAAAAAGTAATCCTGATTGTAGTTGGGAGGATGCAATAACGATGCATGGGTCAACGCGTGTTTAAGTGCATCAAAAGATCGATCAGCGATCTCATCCCAAAAGAATGGAATGTTCTGTTTTAGCAACCGGGTAAAACCTTATGTAAACTCGGTGTAGTTAGGAATAAATCGACGTAAAAAGTTTTCTTTCCCCTGCAAACTTTGGAGTTGGCGTAAAGTCGAAGGAGGGGGAAATTTAACAATAGCTTCGACCTTCGACGAATCGACGCGAATGCCTGCTTTTGAAACAACAAATCCCAGTAAATGACCCGATTCTACACAGAAAACACATTTGTGTGGATTCAGCCTAATTCGATAATGCCGACATCTCATAAAGATAGCTCGTAAGTGAGTAAGATGATCGGCCCTATATGATGAATGAGCAGGTAAATCATCAAGATAAGGCTGCACAATGTGTTTAATGTCATGAAATGCATAAGACATTGCCCGTTGAAAAGTTGCTCCAGCGTTCTTTAATCCAAAAGGTAGTTTGCAATAAGAAAACGTCCCCCATGGACAAATAAAAGCTGTTTTCGGTTGATCAGCAGGGAGTATGTTTATTTGATTGTAGCCCGAAAAGCCATCCATAAAAGAAAAAATTTCACTGCCAGCACAATCATCAATTATTCGATCGATATAGGGGGTTGGATAATTGTCTTTAGGACAAGCTCGATTAATATCCCTATAATCGATACATACTCTTATTGTTCCTTGTTTTTTAGTCACAGGAACAATATTCGATACCCAATCCGTTAAGGGGATTGGATAAATGAATCTTGCACGAAGTAATTTTTCAACTTCTGCTTTGATAGCAACAGCTTTTCTAGGATGAATTTGACGTAAACGTTGACGAACAGGTTTAGCATCCGGGTAAGTCTTAATTTCATGTACAACGATTGACGGATCAATTCCTGGCATTTCTTCATAGGACCAGGCAAACACATCACGGAATTCTTGAAATAGGGCTTTATAAGCTTTAATTTCATCTTCAGTACAACAAGCACCTATATGAATGTTTTCAATTATTCCTGGTTTTACTGAAATGTCAATAGGAACCGTTCGAGATATGTTTTCCAAATTTAACTCAGAATCAGGATTTTGCAAAGGATTTTGTGGTTCTTTAACATATTCAGCAGTAAAAATTGAAGCGAAATCATCTTCAAAATGATCTAGCTCAGGTAAAAACGAAGATCGGTGATGTAGATCTTCCCATGGTAAATCGTCAACAGACAAAAACTCACAAATTTGCTCATCAGTATGAACAAGTTCAGGAAATGTCGTTGTGGCTGAACTAGATATAGAAAGTGATTCCTCATGGATCCCATTCATTGGATCAGTTTCGGTTGAAGAGGGGTTGGAAAGTGACTGTACAGCCTGATACGCAATTTCAAATGGACTCAAAGGCATCATGCCATCAAATGAATCTAACTCGGAGTTGGAAGGTACGATCCAAGGATCATCAAACATAACAGTGTCTGACGAAATCATGTGAATATTTGCAATAGAAGGCGATACGTTAGGAGGAGGAAATGAAAAAGTTCCTAGTAAACCAGAATCTTTAATCAAACCTACTCCAACATCCTTGTAAGGAATAGTTGTTTTTCCAACATGCTGGATTGTTTCTGTAGAGGCTGGGTCGGAAGAAAAATAAGTTAACTGATCTATTGTAACGATCTTTCCTTGATATGGAAATTTTATGAGTCGAAAGACCGAAGAAACAACAGCAGTCATAGCATAAGACCAACTGCGACCTAGGAGAAGGTTGTAATCTAGATGGGCATCAACCACTTCCACATCTAGATTTACTATTTTACCTTCGACCCCTATGGGTAAATCCTGCAAAATACCAAAAGGTTGAAAACCTCGACCATCAAAAGCCTTAAGAATCGTCGGAGATTGGTTAAGTGTAGGAGAACCAAGTGATTTCCAACACTGAATCGACATAATACATGTTGAAGCTCCCTCATCAATCACAGTCCAAAATATTGGTCTATTTTTTACTAACACTGGAATCTGGAAAGCCATTTGGTGAGGTAGACGAGGTGTACTATTTTCTAAATCGAAGATTATAAGGTTAGAATCCTGAATATTAACAGCTCCTATAGCAGACAAAAGCAATTTATGTTGTGTTGGGCATGCTTGCAGCACTTCTAAAGCTGACATTGCTGAGGGAGAAATGGCTAAGTCTTCAACAATGTTGTAATTCTGAGCAGCTCTCGCATGTGGATTGAAATCTGATTTACGAAAAACACCTTTAGCAGGCGGTTTGATTATTAAGTCTGGATTTTGTTTCTCGATCTGTAGCGGACCAGAAACAAGAGGAGGTGTAGTTGATGCATTTGCATTAGAAGATTATGCTTCTTTACCATCAACAAGATTCTTACTACCGTAATCTTGCGATCGCGTCGCAATCCTTACATGAGACATCATCATAATAGGTTCTTCAAAAGTAGTCGAGGTAGAACCAACCATCTTACTATCTTGAATTGGAAAAGGATCCTTCAAGATAGTAGGTTGTTGCGATCCTTTAACGAATTTCGTAACTTCGGCTCGATATGGACATTATTTCGTGAAATGATCCTCTTCACAAATGAAACAAGGATAGCGAGGTTTACGTTTTTCGTCATTGGATTCATTTTTATCAGTTTTCTCTTTCAAATTCTTTTTGTTTTTATTCTTCCCTTTCTTTTTACCTACGGATTTAGATTTGGTCGTAGATGTCTCTACGACGTGAATATCGGCAGAAACTTCGGGGGAAGATTCTCCTTTCGGGGAATCAGGTAAATTTATAATAGGAGAAAAATTCTTTGAAGATTTCTTCTTGCTTTTAGAATTGACCGTACAAATCATACCGTCAGCGGCATGAGACCCTGAAGGAGCAGCAGCTATTTGACCTTGTTTTGGAAGGTCTGGGATTTTTTCATGTAAAGTACCTGACTGCGTATAAACGAGGTCAAGGTACTGAGCTTGAGAAATTACTTGCTCTTCAGTAACAACACCAGCCTTAGCTACATCTTCAGTAATCTTGGGTAACAATGATTTAACAAACCATTCCGCCAAAATTTGATCCGGAATATAAACTTTCACCAAACATCTCCTACGTCACCATTCATGGATATGATCAAAAATATACGTAGACGTGGATTGTTTCAGCGAAGTTAATAATTCTGTGCCATTGTCGTATCTGACTAGAAACTGAAAATGAGTCAAGAAGGGAATTGCTAACTGACTGAAATTATGAAACGAGCCTCGTGGTAACTCAATGTACCATTTGGCTGCAAGACCAATAAGAGTTCTTTGGAAAAGACGTAAGCGAATCGAATCATCAATAATTGAATTAGACGCACACCAGAGGTGATAAGTCATGACGTGATTTGATGGATCCTCTCCTAACTTACCTTCGAATTTTGGTATATCACTGGGCAACTTATGTGGCATTGGCAGCCAGTTCTGATAATAAAAAATTGGATCATTCATAAGGCGCGTCAAATCAGGTAAATCTAAAGTTGCTATAAATGGTAATTGACGGTTAGGATCATGAAAATCTTGAGTAGCCAAAGCAGTTCCAGGAGGTGGATACCCAGGATAGCTGGGAATCATATTTTCATTAGGAATTGTGTAACCTCCCGGATAACCAGGATTAAACGTACCAAACTGGGGTTGTTGAGGCTGTTGATAAGTATAGCCAGGGTACAGTTGATACTGATAGTTTGGATTTTGTGTATAGGGACCAAATTGCGGCTGTCCGTGGTACGGTTGATACGTGAATTTCGGTTGACTTGTGACAACTGTACTTGTACCGATTTGTCCTGCAGGTATCTGAACCGAAGTCTGAACTGAAGGTCTTGACTGAGGTACAGAGACTTGAGGGATTTGCACGGATACAGGGATAGTTGAACTCGGGGCTACAGATACTCTAGAAACAGGTGTTGCAGGTTGGACAGTTGTTGCAGCGGTTGCAGCAGTTTGAGGCGGAGTCTGAGGTGAACTAGGCCCAGCCTGCTGAACAGAACTAGGTGCAAGAGTTTGAATAGTTGGCTGGACAGGTTGCTGGGTTGGACCAGAAATTAAAGGTTGTCCAGGCTGATAAGGCAACTGCACATTAGGCTGCATAGGCTGTTGATATTGGGATGGATCCCACACCATCATTCCGGGGTATTGTCCTGCAAAAGGTTGAACATAAGGACCATAACCTGGTTGAACGTAGGGTTGATAATTAAGAGGTAAATTTCCGGCTCCTTGAATAGATGGTTGACCAGAAGGCTGTTGGTAACCTTGAATTGGGTACTGACCTTGAGGTTGATAACCCTGAGGCGTGTACTGAGGTTGGGGTTGATAAGGACCCTGAGGAGCATATTGAGTTTGGGGTTGACCTTAAGGTATGTACTTTCCTGAAGGCTGATACCCTTGAGGTATGTACTGTCCTTGGGGTTGTCCCCCAAAATAATATGATTCCACAGTTTGTCCTGGGAAAAAGCTACCTTGAGGTTGTGCCCCAGGTGGTAACTGAGTACCTTGAGGTTGCCCTCTAGGTGGTAACTGACTACTTGAAGGTTGCCCCCCAGGCGGTAACTGACTACCCTGAGGTTGCCCCCTAGGCGGTAACGGATTTCCTTGAGGTTGCCCCCCAGGTGGTAACTGACTGCCTTGTGGTTGAGGATTGGGAACATTACCAGACATCATAAAAAATTTCTCTGTGTTCGACGTTTCAATTTTAAGACCATTAAGACCATATGATAACACATTTCAATGGGTTGAGGAGCTGCTCCCGAGAAAGTACCAGATAGAGCCTGGTATCCCGAAGGAACAGAAGGACCACCGTGTAAAAATGATTCCGGACTCTGGGAAAACATGGATGACTCTCCTGCCATAATGGATGGTGGATAGTAACCTCTGGGTGTAGGATGAAATGGAACTCGAGGTGGATGAAAAGCAAGACCCGGATTTTCTAAAAAAATTGTTAAGGATAGATACCAAGCACTAGTTCGAATAGGGCTGTAGAAAATAGATTCACGCTCCCTAAGATTTAAAGATTGAGGGGATTCGGGAAGAGATATATATTCGTCTGGATTAGTAAGTTCTTCAATAGAAATAAGACCAGCTGGAGGATCGTCAGTGACGATATTTCTTACCCTAGGTGAACCAAGATCGCTAGAAGTTGGTGAAATAAATCCTGAGGATGTTTCCAAAATAGAAAGTTCAATTTCAGGTTCAGAGATTTCAGGTTCATCAACTAGTTCACTGGAAGGAGAAATATAACCAGTAACTTCAGAAACTGAAATCGGCTCTTGAATGTATTCTGTTGTAGGTGTTTGATAATCAGGATGAATTACAATAGATGAAGTTCCAATTTCTGTTGATCTAATCCTGTTGCTGCTAGATGATACCAGAGCACGTATCCCTTCAAGTTGACTTGGTTTATATTCAGGGGGTTTCCCTTGTAGTCTCCTGGATTGTCTTGGCAAGTCTGCCACAATTAAAAAATTAATTAACCACACGCAAACAAAGAAAATTTCAATGAAAACACCTAAAGTCTCTAAGAAACAAATAGTTGAAACATACACTTAAAAAATCTAAGAGTTCAAACCACACACAAACAGTAACTTTCCGTACTAAAAACACTAGTTGGTGATGAAATCCAACTTAGTAGAATTTTAATACGAAAAGGGCGGTTGGAACAGTTACCCCGACAACCTGCTTAATGAAACAGACCAGTGCAAGTTTCTCCACTATACCATCTCGAGTGAAGATAACCCTCCGGAGAGTCCAAGCGAGTCTAGCCGACGTCTACTCTAGGTACAGTGGGATCTTCCCTCCACCGTCACCTTAGGAAAGAATCCTAAAGATTATGGCCTCTAAGGTTACCAATAGAAACAAATATACATGTGGGAACAGTCTACGATCTGAGACACATGCAAGGGCAGAGTAACAAAGCTCAATCCCCTTGAAGGCTCCTTGAAATAATCCAAGGTATGCCAACAAGTGACCCCAGGCTCCTCGACAATGGTCTATCCGAGGTTTACCGTTGTTAATACGTGTATATATTCTATCGTTCCCAATGAGGAAGGATTGATTACCCCACTGGTTCACATATGATCTCGTGCTTAACTCCTTTAGGAGGAGCTTCCCAGAGCATAGATGCAACAATTGGAATTTCTTCCTACTGCAAGATTTGTCTACTTGTTTGTTTTTACTATCTTGGAGAGTTAATTACTCCCTACTCCAAGATACTAGCCTAAGCTATGTTGGTGATAAGAGCCCTAGAAAATAAAATATTTGCTAGATGAATTTTAATTAAGCATTACTTTTATGAGTTGTTTCTTAAGTCAATGGGTGCTAAAATGAAACTTTGGTGGTGTGAAGACTCGATTTCCAAAAACACTAAAAATGCACCTAAGAATGATAATCAATTCTTTTTCTTTCAATGAACTTCTATCTAAAGAAAGAGTTGGAGAATGAAATCCTTTTAATAAACAATTATTCCTTTAAACATAAAGAATGATTGAAAGAAAATATTTTGTCTTTTCCAATAAATGATTGAAGCTCACAACGAAATCCCTTTTCTTTCAAAACTTGTAACTACAAAAACAATTTTCCTTCAAACGAGATCTACAAATTTCTAAAAAGCACTCAAAACTACAAAACTAATTTTGAGATCTACTAATTTGCACTCAAAACTACAAAACTAATCTTGAGATCTAAAAAAAATTTTAAACAATCTAAATGAATAAAAGCTTTAAGATTTTTTGAAGAATGTTTTACTTAGTTGTTCAACAAACTAAGGATCTATTTGTCCAGAATAACAAACATATCAAAAACACTCAATTATGTTTTATAAAAATGAAATTCAAAGACCAATAATAAAGTTCTTTTTTGAAGATTTGCAAAGAAACAAGTAGCTCTATTTCTCAATAAAGGATGATTTCATAAGCAGGTCAGATTCAGCAAAAAGACAAGAAAACCGATGTAATCTAAGGTATTTCAAAATGTCAAATGCTTCAAATCGCTACAAATACCAAGTGAAATGCAATCCAAAATGAAAACTCTTCTAGAAAATCATCAAAACATCAACACTGTTGGAATTCATTCATAGAAAGTTTTTGACAAAAAGAGTAATCAATCTGGGCAGAAATCAAAAATACTAAATCAAAAAAAAGAAAAACTAAAGAAATAAATCTAGAGTTTTTCTAAAATTTAAACAAGGTCTGCAGGCTTCCAGAAGTAAAAAGTGTGGTACTGCACTGTTTACTAAAAGAAGATGTGAAACTGCCCACACTGTCAAAAGAAGACAGAGTGCGGTCCCAGAAAAAATTAGAGAAAAACACTAAAGATTTGAAAATGTTCTAAAACAGAGAAAACCTAAACTACCCAGGAAGATGTCTATCAATCAAAAACTAAGAAAAATGTTTCTTCGAAACAAAATAAAAGAGAACAAAAAAAAACACAACAAGTTCTTCCCCAGCGCAGTTGCCAATTTGTTGGACGGATAAATCGTTCTTGCGAACAAGACCGATCTCCCTAGTACTAAAAGTATCTAGCAACAAACAGCCAAATAGACTAATCTTTCTCTAAGCATATATAATATATGAAAAGCTCTATATAGGTATTAAAAGACCTACCTTATGTCCAGTGCTTGTTTGAAGTTGTTTTTATCCTTCGCGCACTTGAAGGAGTTTCGCTTGTAAACCTGCAGTCACAAACAAGCAAAGTATTACATAGCACCTGTATAGACATCATCATAAACCATGCTTATCATAGTGATCAAGGAATCTATGAAATAAACCATTAACAAACAGCTTATTGAGAAAAATGAGTATATTTGTATTAATTTCAAAAGAAAGAAAACCTTACAACCTGAGCCTTGATGTTGCACAGGCCTTCTCGGGGTCCGAAGCAGGAATCTCCTCTACTTTGACAAGCTCTACACTCTTTCAATCAAGACAAATAGAGGTATGTAATCTCTCCTCACAAAAGTCTTGTTTAACTGAGTCTGAATCTCAACAGCACTTATCTTCAAACATTCTAAAGCTTCAACTCCCTTTGAGGCTGCCCAATGCCTCTTTTTATAATGGAAAAGAGGAGGTTTTTCTGTTCCAAATATGAAGGGATAGAATCCTCCTTCAAAGGGATAAGCTCCTCACATCAAGGGGTTAGCTCCATAAGGTAAGGGATACATGTACCTTATGAAAGCGTATTTATTCTCGAAAATTCTCGTCTAGAATCTTCAAGAATTAATCTCAAATCAACTTTTTATCTTTACTTTCTCACCTTTTTTAGTTTTATAGGAGTCCGCACCTATAACACATAGAAAGTGCGGTTCTGGTCCGCAGGATAGCTGAACATTAGGTGCGGGACCGCAGGCAATGTATAGAGAAAGTGTGATGCCAAATTTTAGGAGATTTTTAAGAACTTTTCTCTAATTTTCAAGGCTTGATATGAAGAACTGATATGTTAGACTTGCAAAAGGAGGAAGTATGAGTTATAATGAGCTCATACTCATAGCAGAATGTCAGGATGAAAATTTTTAGTGTAACAGATATGTGTTATGTTATTTTAAAAAGTAGTACCACACGTGATTCATATGTGTTGGGTGAAATGTCGGGGGGTGGGGGGGAGGGGGGGTTCACAATGGGGGTGAACGTCTTCAAAAAAAATTCTTTTGCAGTAACTTCTTGTGTTTGTTTTTTGTGGTTTCCAACACATGGTTTTTGTGTTTGGTGTTTTTGTGACACATGGTGGTTAAACCAATCGTTTTATAATTTTGGTTAAGCATTTAATTTTCTAATATAATCTAGGTTAATTAATTAGGGGTTTAAGATGCCATAGGATTACATATATTGTATTATAAACAATGAAGTTTAATTATGATAAAAATTAAAGGTGTGGATCTAAACGTTTTGTTGGTTTTCTCTGTTTGGGTTTCCAAGGTAAATATATATATAATATGTAATTGTCAATGTTTTAATTTTCTATTTATTAAGAAATTTTTTTCTTAATTAGAGATTCTAGGTTTGATCCCTTATATGTTCTCCCCTTTATACTTGACTTTGGTTTCCCATGAAAAAATATGACCAAACTTCCAAGTGAGCCTTCACCGCTCACCTGCAAGCCCTACCTCCCTCAAAGTCTATAATTATGTTAATTGGGAATTCATCTTGTCCCCCCTATCACATAGGTCTACCTCCATAATTTTCCATTAATTTACCAAGGGTACACATGCCTAACCAAGTCTTACAATTGTCTGCCCATTTACATGTAATTTCAAAAATTTCAAATTCATTATAAATTTGTATTATTTTACTTCATTTTCAATATTATGAAACTTATTTTTCCATCCTTTCACTTTTCTATTTCTATGAACTCATTTCCTACAAATAACACCAATTTTTGTTCTACCTATGGACCTCACACCATGACCAACACCCTGGGTTGTTTCCATAAGCATCAATTCATATCCCAACACAATATATATAATGTTGAGTTTCTCACACATTCAATGTGCTTTGTAATCACCATGATATTCTTGTGCCTCTGCTCAGCCCACCAAAACCTTTGTTCAAAGACAAATCTATATCTTGAAACTACTTTTTGAGACTACAAGTTAGACAAATTTATCTTGTCATACATGGATTCAACAACATACCATTATTGCGAAATAGTTTAGTTTAACCCGTGCTCTAATACCAAATGTTAATAATTAAGAATGTAATAGATATATGATAACCAATCATAGAAACATGCACAAATAATCCACACACAAATTATCCTAGAAAAACCTTGTGATAAATATAACCCAAATATCTATTATTCCTTTGACCAAAACCATCCAAGTAAGCTTTCACCGCTTACCTGCTAGCACATTATAATGTAATATCCTCAATCCTTTTAAAAGTTTCCTTAAATGAAATCCACAAGCTCAATACCACATGTCACATTACTATGTGCCTGAAGCCACCATTGTTGACCTAACAACTTTGACTCTTTCACCAATTCCATATCAAAGACTTTCTAATTTAACCCAACAACAAGTCCATACCAAAGAAACCAAAATAAAAATTAAAAATAACATTTTAACTACAATGAAAAAATATCTCCAAAACATGTTGATCAATATCTACATGATTCTATAAATAATCTAATATTGTGTCACAACCCATTTTTTCAAAAATTAAACTATTAGAAAATAAAATCTTTTGAAAACATTTTATATACCAAATCACAAAGATTCTTATGAATTAAAATTCACTCATGTTCAAATTAAGTAAAATTGTTAAACAAACATATATTAACAAAATGAATAGTTGTGATGTAGCATAGTCCATGCCTCTACCGCTAATTAATTGATTAAAGTTTGTGCTCTTATAATGAAAGCTCTCAGCACAAAGCTCTCCACGTAGTGAGAGTTCTCTTCACATTGTAAGCTCTTTCACACTTGCCTATATGTATATTGCTAATATTTTAATATTGAATAATCCATATCTATGTATTGTCTCATTTCATATAATTGCTAATATTTTAGTATTAAATAATCCATATTTGTGCATTGTGCAGTAACACTGAGACAAGCGGTGGACCCATAGATATTATTGGTAGAGTTTATGGAGCGAAAACAAAACTTAGTACAATAAAATCTCTCCGCAAAATGAAATCTATCAGCAGAAAATTCTCTGCATAAGCACAAATGTCACTGAACATCTCTCAGAGACCGAGTAAATTTTTCCGAAGTCCAGCAGAATCAATTTCTTCTATACTCAAGAATTTTCTAATCAATTAATTAAGGTTGTAATAAAATCTAAGCTCTACTTCCAATTAATTGATTAAATTTTGTGCTCTTATAATGAAAGTTCTTTGTATAGTGAAATCTCTTTGCATAAGTGTGTCACGGTGTTTTGCACTTGCATATGCGTATAAATGCTAATATTTTAATACTAAATAATCCATATCTTCGTATAATATCGAGGCAATAAATGGACCCATACAATATCATTGGTTGGATTTTAAATATAAATCATTCATTTATCAATATTTTGAATATCGTTAGTCAATTGAGTAAAGGTTGTGTGTAGTGTGGAAAAAATTATGTATAATGAAATCTCTTCGCATGAAAATCTCTGCATAAGAAGTGTAAGCTTTGGTTATGGTTATTTTTGTGAAATAGTGTGGAGGAAGCTATCAAGATTTTTTTTTATGTTCATCTTTGTGAAATTATGCACATGTGCAGAAGCGCATAGGAAGCTTTCAAGCTTTCACTATGCGGACCTTTGCACTCCGCACTAAGGGATTTTATTGCTAATATTTTCATACTAAACGATCCATATTATTTTTTCGTAATAACACCAAGGCAATCAATGGACCCATATGATATTATTGGTGGTATTTTAATTATAAATAATCAATTTCTCTATATTATAAATATCGTTATTTAATTGAGTAAAGGTTGTGTAGAGTGCAGACAAAATTTTGTGCAATGAAAGCTCTCCGGAAAATGAAATATTTTCTCACAAAAATATCTGCATGAGAATTATAAGCTTTGGTTATGGTTATTTTTTTTAAATGGTGTGGAGGAATTCCATTGTGAAGAGGAAGCTTTCAAGATTTCATTGTCTAGGCCTATGAACCTTGCACTAAAGGATTTTTTAATTAATTGATTAAAGGTTGTGCTCTCATAACGAAATATGTACTTTTAGGTAATAGGAAAATGTGAAATGTCATTAGATTACGAATTAAAGTTATAAAGTTCCTTATGCACCTCTGTTTTCTCACACATATCGCGCATATCTAAATCTGTAAAAGTTTTAAATGGAAAATAGTTTAAGATTAATTTTCCCTCTACAATCTCGATGTCCTGCACAATCCTTTTCCTCTACACTATAAAATATTTGCACAAGTAAAAAATTTTACAAGGAAACATAATAAGAGTAATTAAAAATTGCGTATCAACATTGTGCAAATTTTCCACAATCGCTTTCGATTTTCTTGATTTTTTGGTAGTCAGCATTAATGGCATTATCAACAAGTGTGGCATAGGTTGAAGTTTATGGAGTGAGAAAAAAACTATGTACAATGAAAGCTCTTTGCACAATGAAATCTATCAGTAAAAAACTCTCTGCATAATCACAAATATTAGTTAACATCTCTCAGAGGCCAAGTAAATTTTGTCATAGTCCGGCGGAATCAATTTCTTGTAATAAAATCTCTCTGCACAAATCTCTTCGCACAGTGTAAGAATTTTTTATGGTTATCTTTGTGTATAAACCTTCCACACATTTCATACTTGCTCACACTCATAAGCAAGGTTTTTAGGCACATGTGCCAAAGTAAAAATAAATTTCATTGTGCGGAGGAAGATTTCAAGCTTTCATTACGTGAACTTCCACACTCTCCACTAAATGCCTTCATAATTAGTTGATTAAAGGTTGTACTCTCATAATGAATGTTGTACTTTTATGTAATAGGAAAATGTGAAATATCATTAGGTTATGAATTAAATTTATAAAGTTCCTCTCTTCACACAACTCTTTGCATAAACATTATACGCTTTGTTTATGGTCATCTTTGTGAAATTAGGCATATGTGTGGAAGTGTGAAGGAAGCATTCAAGCTTTCATTGTGCAGACCTTCGCACTTCGCACTAAAGGCTTTTATTGCTAAAATTTTAGTATTAAATAATCCATTTTTATGTTCGCAATAACACTGAGGCAAGTGGTGGACCCATATGATATTGCTAGTATTATTTTAATTATAAATAATCCATTTCTCCATATTCTGAATATCGTTAGGAAATTCAGTAAATATTGTGCGGAGTGCGAACAAAATTATGTACAATGAAATCTCTCTAATAAAATCTCTTCACACAGTGGAAGATTTATTTATGGGGAATCATAACTTTTATTGTAGAAAACATGAAATATCATCATATTAGAAAACATAAAACTTTTATGTAATAGTAAAACGTGGAATATCATTAGATTATGAATTAAATTTATAAATCTCCTTTTGCACCTATGTTTTCTCACACATATTGTGCCCAGATAAAGTTGTAAAATTTCTAAATGGAACATAGTTTAATATCAATTTTCCCTCTACACCCCCATTTTCCCACACAATCCTCGTCTTTGGCATAGTAAAATCTTTACTTGATTTTTTGGTAGTTGTGGATCGAGACAACATTAATGGTGAAGACAAAGGCTTAAAATCAAGGAAAGTTAGATTGATGGCTATATATTTAGATAGCTATAGAGATTTTGCACAACTCTGTACATAATGAAAGCTCTCAGGATGGTGAAATATCTTCACATAGCATAAAGTTAGCCAACAAAGCTAATTAATTGTTTAAACATTGTGTGGAGGGCGGAGAAATCTAGGCACAATCAAATCTTATTTAAAGTGGCACCGCATGATTTGCATATTGTTCAAGAAATTTATTGGTCAACAAAAATTGCAATAATCAAATTTTCAGAGGAAGCTTTCAATATTTCATTGTGAGGATGTAAAGGGATGTGCGGAAGGAAATATGTATGACTGAACCTTCGTTCATTTTTTTTATACTTTTGTATACATTACTCATTCACATGTAGTAATATTATGGACCATGAATTATCGAATATTAAAAAAATCATTACATAGAATGCTTAATCATGATATTCACTTATCGAGTAAAGATTTATTTTTTCACATTTCTTATCGAGCTAATTTGACATCTATATCAAATTATGACTTATATAAATGTGCTTATATTAAGGTGTGCAACAAGAAATGTTAATACATTGTGTGAAGTGCTTAAATATTATATGGATTTTTAGCACGCCTAAAAAAAAAATCCTTATCCGTCCTTTTGTATTCTATAGAATGAAATTTATTCAGATCTAAATACCCGCCACTAGCAATTGTATTCCCCAGAGATCTATGTCTTAGATCAAAAAGTATTTTCAAATGTTGATTTTCATTTTTATCGATAAGGTAGCATTATATATTAACACAGTGAATTCCCTGGGGGGAGTAATACCATACCACGTGTGTTCAAATTGGGGGATATATATTGAGGAAAAAATGGCATAATTTATTGAGAATATAATAGAGGGTAAAGGGTTTTTATATGTTGTGTATAACAAAATGGAGCTCAAAGTTAATGAAAAAATATAAAGGGGTATTAAAAATATTAATGAAAATATAGATACCTATAATATCTAGTGAAATTAGGGTTTTTTTAATTAGGAAGGTGTATTGGGTTCGTATTAGTATGGAGTTAAACAAAGTGATATTTAGAGGTATTTTCCAATGTGTAGTCAAATTAATGGTATTTTTTAGTATGCCACGAATGAATGTGCTATGTGTTATCACCCTAGTAATTTCTTAAGTTGTGGGATTTGAGGTTTTAGTCAAAGAATACTAGGGGTAACCACAAACCTACTTGGAAAAATAGGATCTAGCCTTCCTATAGTTTAAAGAGGGCTCTCTCTTTAAGATTTATCTTTGTTTTTTTATTTATGTTTTAGGCTAGTTATGATATAACAATTTGGTTTTGTTTTAAGATGTTTTGTGGGTAAAAATCACTTTGGATTAAACTAGAGAGAGATCTACTAGTCCATTGGGCTATGGAGTCTAAGTCTAGATAGCAGTACTAGAAGGTAAGGCCAAAAGGGTGCAAATGTAGTCAAGGCAAGGTAGATAACCCTCAGAGTTTTGGGTAAAAGTTTTTTTTGAAATGGTATATTCGGGATAAAGGGCAATGAAGGATCCTTTGATCCGGACAATGAAGGAAGGAGGCTGGGGTCAAACGGGAGTGGGAGCAATGAATAATTCCTAACACCGGAAATTAGCAGAAAACATTTAAATGGTAACTTAGTTAAAATAGGGAGCATTAAGCTAATCCTGAAGTAATACTCCTAGTTACTCATTAAGATAGATCAAATACATAATGGATTTCATGGAACTCAGAAATGAAACAATGACAAGAAGAGATGCACTTTACTCTTTAACTTATCGCAAGAATCCTGAATTATGATGCTCAATTAGCTTTGTCCAATCTTCTACTTCGAAATCAACTCATGTAAGCCTCCAATGTATCAGCAAAAAGTCTATAGTAATCTTAGCAATTTTATTCCACCCTTAATACTTCAAAGAGTGAAGTATTTATACAAAATATTGTTTACAAATATCCTAGAGAGATGTAGGAATATCTTTAGGAAATATAAAATATCTTTACAAAATAAGAGGGACAACTGCTTAACAAATTAGCAAGTTGTCCTCTTATCCAAAATATATAGAACAACTCTACCTAATCAAGGATATTTTATTGGCAAGTTGTTCTGCTTGTTGGTTGCTTAGGAAATATCTTTTTTTGAGCTGCCATCACTGAGACTCTTTCTTCTGATACACTTTAACGTTGCTCTTTTAACCTTGATACACTTTGACTGATATTTTCACTCTTTACTGATGTAAAAAGAAGCCTTTATTCAGTAAAAAATCAGCTGAATGTCTTTTTGGTTTCAATTTTGTTGGATTGTTTCTCATATAGTTCTCTTCACTATTTTTTCTTTACAATGCTACATTAAATCTGTAAAAACCTGCCATTGCTCTGCATTTGGTATTGTCACATTTTTTAGCTTTCTAAAGTTTTCATCAACATCTGTGTACTTGGAAAAATTGGGCTTAAACACAAAAAGATGCTTGATCTCATTTTGAAGAAAAAACAACTCTTCAATATATTGAAGAATGACCTTTCCTATGGGAGAGCCCTGTGGCAGTGGCTTGTTGATTTGTTCTTTTGCAAAATCCCTTATCTTCTTGTCATAATCTTTTTGGGCCATTAGTTTTTCATTGAAGACATGAATATATGGCAGACGAGTTTGTCTCAGCATAGTGTATTTTGCTAAAACCTTGGTTATAGAAATATTCATTGCATCACACTTTTCCTCTAAATTGGTCATCGGATTTATTTTTTTCAGAACCTTCTTGATCTGTAAAATGGTCTCTGTTCTATCCTATACCTATAATTCTTCTAACTTTTCTCTATTTTAACTATTCAAGAAAGTGATGAGCTTCAAAGCTTGTGCTGGTTTATCTGCTAACTCTTCTTTTGCCCTTTGGATTTCAACTTGGGCTGCTAGAAGTAAGTCTCTCTGTTCATAGATAATTTGAATTGAAGGCCATTGGAGATGAATGGCATCAATTATATTTGTGCAAAGGTAATTTCTTATGTAAGAAATTTTTTCAGTGAAATTCAAGTCTTTTTGTAGGCTTTTTATTTTCTTGTATCTCTCTTTGATGTCTAGATATTTTTCCTCCACTGTGGGTGAGGAAGAAGCCTCCATGTTTTTCTGTCTTTCAATCATCTGAGTATCTTTTTCACATTTTGTTTGATCTTTTTGTATGTCTGCAAGAGTATCATTTACTATTACTGTAGCCTCATAATTTTTTACCTCAGGCTCATTTGTATCCTCAACATCAATTACTTTTTCTTTCCCTATGGAACTGAATTTGAGCCTTTTATTGTAAATCAACTTGAATTTAGTATCTGTGGTGGTCTCAGCTATATAGGTTCCCTCATCTCTACCTCTTTTTGTAGAGGTTTCAGTCTGATTTGCAACTACCATAGTTTGTGTAACATCCATATTTTCTGTTGGTTCTGCATTTACTATTTTATCTTTTAATGTATTATCTGCCCATTCTGTTTGATTTGCAAATTTTTCAATTTTTGTCTTGGGCTCATGTATGAAAGGAGGCAGTTTACAGTTGACCCTTATATTACTAAAAATTCCTTGAGGGTCATAGTTCCAAGGGAAGCTTTCCTAAAATTTTAACTCTGATAATATTTTCTCTATTTCCTTTTCAGCATTTCTATTATTTACAATAAAAGGACCAATCTGATTTTTCAACTTGAACTGATTTTTCTTATTAGAAGCCATGAAATTAATGGAATTAGAGTTTAAAACTTGTCTTAAGTATTCTAATGCAAAAACTCTAGTGCTCAAATACTTAGGCAATTTGTAAGGCAGTAGATTTGATCCAACAATCCTCAATTTTGTGTGTTTTTCATACAAATACCAGTCTCCCATCTTGCACTATTCTGATAACTGAAATATTCTCTTCATGTCCTCACTTATCCTAGGCTACTCTGCTTTATATAATATACTCATTGCTGGTTGGAGAAACGGATCTGAAAATTCTGTAAAACTGAAATCACTTCTTTCTTTCCTCAGTAAGGTGGTCTAGAAGATAATGGATAGAGGTTGGCCCTCTAAGTCCATTTTTTGAAATGAAACTGGAAACTTGTCAGCTTGGAAAAACAAGAACAAGTGAAACAAGTATGATGAATATCTAAACACCCCTTCAGTGGGCAACTTGGTCAATTGATGATGGATAAAATCAACTATAAACCTAGCATAGTCAAAAATCATAGCAGGAAGCTGACCAGGAGATAAAGTAGATAAAAAAACCAAGGATGGATTCATCATTGAATTCATCTGTGAAGTATCCTAGTATGAAACAAAGCATTGGTATCACATGTCTGGATCCTTCAAGAAATTTGGAAGTGGAGGAAGGAGGATTTAGCTTTAGAATGTCCACATGAGATGGCATAAAGTTTTGGAAAATAATAAATCTCTTAGGAAAATCTAATCCTAAATATAATTGAGTCAATGATTCTATGGATAGAGGAACTACCTTGGGATCAAATTGTAATTGTAACGTCTCATTGATGTATTCTGCAGTAATAGAAAATAGAATCTCCCTATCAGCATTAACAATTTATCTCTGATCTGGTACATAGTGTTTCTAACATAATCTCACAAGGTCTTGGCCAGGGTGTGTTATTGGAACCATATATTTGGGTAGATTAGTCTCCCAAATAGGCATTTCATCTTTGTCTAAGAACTTATCGAAACACCAATTGTGAATCTCCAATAGATTGAATTCTACCATAGGGTCTGAAATTTTATAATCCATATCAGTCAAGGGGATGGTTTCTTCATTAGGTATTGGTGGTTGAAGGGGATTGACAGACATACTGGTTTTTACAGTGAGTGCAGGAGTGGATTTGATGGCTTTTGATGCTTCTAACTTAGGAGGTTTGGATCCCCCAAGTTCGATAGGCTTAGACCCCCCAGCTTTGGATGTCATTTGTTTCTTAGTCATTTTTAAACAACTAAATCAAGTTTAAACAGTTTTAAATAGTTGAATTTCCTTAACAGAGGGTAATTCAGCAATTTTATAGGAAAAGATGATGTCAGTGGGTGCTTTAGTGCTCAATTAGAAATCTAGGATGGGTAAAACTGGTTTAAGACAGAAAACAAGGGTTTTTTGAATGATTCAGACTATAAAAATGATTTTTCAAGAGATCTGTGGGATTTAAAAAATTTCCTGCTCCTTAAATTGACTTGCAGATGTTTTAAAGTGAGGAATTGGGCTTCAAAAAGAGTTTTTTCTGAAAACAGTAATTTCTGGGGAAATTTTGCGAAGGTTTGTCCTGTTTTTGGTACTTTCTGGGAAAATTATGTGGAGGATTTCTTTATTTGAAGTTTATATAGTTCAATTGAAGGCTTAAACTATTAATTTACAGGTTGGAATGTCAAAAAATACCTTAACTACAGGTATTTTGACAGTCGGGAGGGTTTCTGGCAACTTTTGCAGTTGAATTTGATCTCTGGTTTGAATCGCTGGAGTCAAGAAGGTCTTCTCTAGTCTTCAAATAAGGAATTTGGAGTGAAATCTGAGTTTAAGGCACGAAATCGTCTAACAGTGGTTTAAAACAAGGCTTAGGAAGCTTAAAATGGCTAGGCAGAGCTCTTTTAACAGTCGGGTATGAAAATAGCAGTGAGAAATAATGTAACAAAGGTGTAAAATTTGGATATAAACCTTCATTACTCATAATAAATGTAGGTCCTATAAAACAAGAAAGAATGGTTTTGTTTTTAATGCGAAAACCATTCGTGGGTTTCGCGTTGGATTTGGGCTGTAACTTGTATTGAACAAAACGAACGCGATGCAATCAGATTTCGCCACATCGCCGAGGGAGGAAATGGAAAAACCACTCATTTCATGTCGTTTGGGTGGCAGGAGGTCTGTTGATTTGTGAGCACGGATCAAGTCTAACCATTGGATTATCGAAGAAAGAGCGAAGGGCTGAGATTGATTTGAAAGCTATGGTTGAAAGGTTGGGTGGGACCGGGGAAACTCAAATAATAAGTGTTGGAATGGATTAATAATGTAATAAAAATTTTATATAATATGATTTATAACCAAAGTTTCATTATAAAAGGGTAATGCGGGTTATGGAATGCTATATAGTTATAACAAAGGTTTAGATGTAGGATATGGGTGCGTGAGGCGGAATATGAAGATTTAACCATGGGTTAGGCTATGTATAGCGTGAGGCTACTACATAGTTGGAAATAATCAATGTGAATTATGATATAAACCTTTAGTTCATTTGCAATAAACCTTGGGTTAATGCGGGGATAGAAACATTGTATTTACAAAGGTTTTGGGAGAATAAAATTTAGTTTAAATTAAACTTTATGATAAGCTTGGCAATAGTTTTATTTTTCAAATACATGTCATTCTTCCGAAAGCTTATTTATATTTTTATTTTTATTATATAGTTTTAGTATATTAAAGGCCTAGAACCATAGGGAGCAGGATATTTACATATTGTTAGTTTTATGCCAAAGGGGGTATATTTTGGGATTTTATTTTCAACATGTGGATAATTAACTTTCGCAGAAAATCTTATAATAGTGGGTTTAGGGGGATATTTTAAATAAATGGAGTTATATTAATAGGATAAGGTATTTTCTAAGGAATTAATAGAATAAGTTAAAAATTAATATGATAGGGAAAATGGAAGACTCAATAAATACACTTATATGACTAAGTAAAGTGAAAACCTTAAAGCAAGTTTAACATTTTATGAATTCACCACTTTTACTTAGCATAAAATGCTTTATGAGTGTTTATATGCTTTGTATAATGGAGGGAGTTAATAAAATGGGCTTTCATGTATCATTACATAAAAATAGTTCTTTACTTAAGATTTTGAGCTGTGATGGATGAATGAAGGGTAAATAATGATAATTTAGGGATTATTATAGGAATTCAAAATTTTCAACTAACAGTCATTAAGCCTTGGGTCTGGTCCCAACAGAAGTCAGAGAAATACTCTGAGCCTCTTTGACTAGAAGTGTAGAATATTGAATAACTATAGGGGAGAGTAAATTAGTGATTGTTGCCTGGTGATAAATATTTGCATGCTTCTTCCCACTTCTTTCTACCTACCCAACTTTAATCTAACATTTTTTCTTCCTTTTTGTAGTTGCACTTGAGCTTGCTTCCTTGAAACATTTTATTCTTTTGAAAAGCATAAAAACTATCTAAATCTACCTTATATCATCTGAGGGCTCAGATTAAACTGATGAGCTCCTCTTTATTCTCTTCCTATCTATTGATTAGTCAGGATTAAACTGTCTGACTAATATTTATTCACTATCGAAAACATGAAAATTGAAAACATGACAAGTCAAGTTTACACAGTTTAACTCATCATGGATTATGGCGTTTATTGACACTCTGCCATAATCATCATAAAAAAGTAAAAAGTAGTGGCATTTGGACTTGCACACTTTCATGTTTTATTTATTTTTCTTTTGGGGTCTATATTTTTTCTAAGTCCTTTGATCTTTCTTTTAGGACTTTTACCCTCTTTTTTATTTTCTATTTTTTTTTTTTTTTACAAAATATGGGAAAACAAATTGTAGAAAGGAAGGTATGTACATATTTTACAGCAATATCATAAGTCAATTCCAAATTATGAATCATATACTTATAGGACCCTAACAGCGGCTTCACATGCGGATTTCATTTCTTGGTGAAATGTCAAGAACTCCAAGACTAGTAGCCTTCAACTTTGACCTTGATGATCCGGTAATTATCTTTTGATTTCTACAAAAACTGATATTTATGAAATTTTACTCTTCAAAGCTTAGGGCCTTCTCTCCGAGCTTCAACTTTGGAAAGAAAACATCCAATCCAATCTAAAAACTTCAATGGATATTTACAATGATGTAAAAAGTAACTGGGACTAACTAGTGGTTAACTCAGAAGAATAGTAGTGTTTGAGAATTCTACCATTAACTGGTCCATCTTGAATATCTGCTCCATCAAAATCTTTGATGAAGAAAGCATTGTTACCCCTATATCCATAAATGACAAAAGGGCATTTCCATAGAAATTCAAATTTTCCATGCTTGCCTTTTTCCTCTCTCCTAGAATCCCATTTTAACACTTTATCTCCAATGGCAAAGTCATCTTCTTTACTTCTTTTATCAAAAAAAATTTTGATTTTATCTTGAATGACTTGAGATCGTTCATAGACTTCTTCCCTTGTCTGTTGCAGTTGAATAGTTTGATTTATCCTTCTTTGTATATCACTGAGTTCCACTTGTGATTCTTGGATAATTTTCATTACTGGAACACCTAAAGATGATGGGAAAACTGCATCCATCCCATAAACAATTTGGTAAGGATAAGTTCCAATTGAATTCTTAGTAGTAATTTTATCTGCCCATAAGGCATAGACTAACTTTTTATTCCAAGTTTTCTTGTTTTCCTCAAGTAGTTTTTTAATGATATTCACAAGGATTTTTTTTGAAGATTTAGCTAGGCCATTACCCTGAGGGTAATAAGCAATAGAGTGGCCTAGGGTAATATGGTACTTGTGACAAAAGGAAATAATTTTCTTAGATTTAAATTCTGTTGCATTATCAGTAATTATTTTCTGTGGGCATCCAAATCTAGATAAAAGGTTGTTTTCTATGAAAGAGATAATGACTGAGTTAGTGGCTTGTCTATTAGGAATAACTTCAATCCACTTAGTAAAGTAATCTGTGGTAGTCAAAATCCATTTGTGCTGGCCAGAGGACGGAGGGTGAATTTCTCCAGTGAAGTCTAAACCCCATTGTTGAAATGGATTTTCAGTAGAAATAAGTTTTAAAGGTAAAGGTAACAACTTTCTTTTTCCTTCAAAAAACTGACATTTATGACATTAAGTAACAAAATTTTTCACATCAGCAAATAAGGTAGGCTAGTAAAAACCAACTCTAAGGATCTTGTGTGCTGTAATTTTCCAATATAAGTGTCCTTCACAATCACTTGCATCAAATTATTCAATAATTTTGTTAGCTTCTGATTTTAGTAAACAGTTCAGTAGTATCCCACTTTTTTCTTTCCAAAAAAACACATTATTTAAAATACAATATCTCATTGCTTTAACTTTAATGAATCTGGATTTAGTTCTAGTTAATCCAGGAGGAGCTTGTAAGTTTGTAAGTACAAAGATAGTATCTGAGTACCATGGTGAATCTAGAAAGGCTTCACTGATCGATGGAGTCGCCATCTCTTCCTGGTCATCAACTTGAGCAATAAAATTTATATCTAATGCATTATTGGATTTAGCCATTAATCTGGCTAATCCTTGTCCTTTTATGAGCTTATTTGGTTTAATCTCTATGTCATATTCTAGGATAGTGGAAATCCACTTTCCTCTTCTTCCATCCAAACCATCCTGAGTAAGAATGTCCTTTACTATAGAATTAGGGACATAGGAAATAATGTCGGAATAAAGAATGTAAACCCTGAAATATTTTATGGCTTTAACCAAGGCTAAAGCTTGTTTCTCCATTATATTATATTTCAGAGGTGCATCTCTAAGGGTTTTACTGAAAAAGGCTATAGTCTGTTCAAAACCTTGGTCATTTTTCTACAGTAAAACTGCAGCTATGGTATGCTTTGAGGCAAATGAAAAAATTATAAAGTTTTTTTTGAAATCAGGACTGATTAAGACTGGTGTTTTAGTTAAAGCGTGTTTAATAGAGTCAAATGATTTTTTGCTTCAACTGTCCATTTTAAAACATAGTCCTTTTTAAGCATATTATTCAGTTCTCTGATGATTTATGCTAAGTTAGAAATAAATCTCCTTAAAAAATTAATTTTACCTAAAAATGCTTGTAACTCATTGATATTTCTAGGTGGATGAATGTTTATAATGACCTCTATTCTTGCAGGATCTATCCTAATACCTTCCTTTGAAATTATGTGTCCAAGTAATTTTCCTTCCTCTAGTCCAAAAAGAGTCTTCTTAGGGTTTAAAGATATACCAAATTTTCTACATTCAATAAAAACTTGTCTCAAATGATCCAAGTGTTCATTATTTGACTTAGAAAAAATAGTACTATCATCTAAATAAATGACCAAGAAGTCATGTATTTCCTTAGCAAAGTGTTGAGTCCCAAACTTGCATCTTTCCTATACACCTTTCTAGACTTTTTCCATTTACCTGGACCTCCTAAGTCATAAACATCATTGCATATTAATCATAAAAGAGCATTTAAAGTGGTTTTTAACTATGTTTTGTGTCTGCTGTTTGAATTAGATTTTTTCTCATTGAGCTGCGGAATCTTGTCACTTTCCGCAGCTGCTTCAACTTTCTGCAGCCATTTTGTTAAAGTCTATATTGCAAGTGTCTTCAGGCAAATCAAGCCACATGGGCAAGTTGGAAATGACATGGATATGGACCGAGTCATATTGGCTCAGTCGAATTCACCAAAGAAGGTCGTGGTCAAAGGTAGTCAAGCAGTGGTCAAACTAAGAGTCCTACGGTGACAGAACTCCGTTTTTCACCACGTGAAGACTTGTGTGGTCGTTCCTAAGTCTCAGGGGACATATCAACACTTGTGAACTGCTCCATAAGCCGAATCCAACGGCCACCCTCCATAGATTTAATCTTCACGGCAGCCATAATGCTAGATTTCTGGACGTGGTTGTTCACGTGTTTTTTATCAGCGCAGATTGTAGGAAAGTAGTTATGTCATCCTCTGTTATAAATAATGCGTTCTCATACGCATAGTAGCTAGCTTTTGTAATGTAATTTTGCTGTAAAGAAAGCCCACTGTGCCGTGACATTATTTCCTTGTTATGACTGTGTTTTGAATACATGAGAAGACTCTGTTCATAAGCATAATTCGTGGTTGATAGTTGTTCCCCGAGGATTGTGCAGAGGGCCCCTGCACACGCCGAGGTTTTTTTTATTGCTGTATAGTTTCATGCTTTATTTCCTTACATTCATTATGCCATAGTTATTCACATGTATATATTACATCTCTTATGGTATTAACGTTTTATTTCTATCCATAATTTTTCATGCTTTATACTGTTGTTAACTGATCAGTGTCTTTGTTCCAGATTACAATAGGCAGCCTGGGCATTTTCACATAGTTTTACAATGACTAATGACATGGAATCAGTCTTGTCCTTCTGCTGATTTATTTTTCTTAGCTTTTAATTCCAGCACTATTTTGTTTACTTCAGCTTTGTACATTTGCTTTATTAGTTAGATTAGATATTAAATTACTCATGTCATTATCAGTTACCTCCGAAAGCCATAGCGAGACTAATGGTGAGGGATTGAAGTATGAGTGTGTAGTTTGATATTAGTTTATTTTTCTGCAAGTTAGATATTAAATTGCTCATGTCATTATCGGTTACCTCCGAAAGCCATAGCGAGACTAATGGTGAGGGATTGAAGTATGAGTGTGTAGTTTGATATTAGTTTATTTTTCTGCAAGTTAGATATTAAATTGCTCATGTCATTATCAGTTACCTCCGAAAGCCATAGCGAGACTAATGGTGAGGGATTAAAGTATGAGTGTGTAATTTGATATTAGTTTATTTTTCTGCAAATTAGATATCAGATTGCTCAAGTTGTTTATGATTACCTCCGAAAGCCATAGCGAGACTAATGGTGAGGGGTCAGAATATGAGTTGATGTAATTTGATTTTAGCTTTACTTTGCTTGCAATTCTTGGATTTCTTTGAGCAAAGTTTCTTTTGTATTTAGACAGTAGCAAGGGTAATGGGTTTCATGATCAATAGTTCACTGTTTGTTTGACTAGTATAGTGGCACATTTTCATTTTCTTTTAGGAATTAATTTTGTCATTGCATGTTTTAAAACCCTTTTGAAGTTTGAAGTTTAGGAAATCATTATAAAGGACATCATTTCCTTGAACATTTATATCCATACTTGTCTTTTAGAATTTCCATCTCACATTAGGAAACCAACCAAGATAAAAACCCCCAAGATAAATAAAAACCCAAAAACGACAAAAAGTAAGAGATAGGTTATCTTGCACATATAGTGCGCCACACTTCGTCAGCTTATGAATCCCGGATTGACAAATTAATGTAGCAATTTAGGACACACTAAATTGACCAAACATTTTGGCGCCGTTGCCGGGGAAGTGTAACTAGGTAGCCAATTTCTTTAAAAAAAAAAACAATAAAAAGAAGGGAAAACTTGATAACTTCTTGAAGTATGCTCTCCTCTTGCACCTAGTGTGATCCGGAGGATCAGAAAAGAGAGTTATTGGTTCAATAATTTCTTAAGTATGCTCTCTTCTTGCACCTAGTGTGACCTGGAAGATCAGAAAGAGAATTATTAGCCCAACTTAAAAATAAAAAAAATGACATGCATAGAGCAAGATACCTCTAAGGAGGACTCTCTTAAAGTCAATAAGGGTTCTGAGGAAGCATCTCTTCAAAACTCAAACATTCAAAAAGAGAAAGAAAAGTTAACCCCCATAACTCCTATAGTTGAGCAACCTGCATCTTCATCCACACCTCCTTTCCCTGAAAGATTACAAATTGATAAAGGGGTGGAAAAACAAATCTTGTTGCCTAACTATGATTCTCTAGATGAATTAAAGAATGTTTGTATCAAGATTCCCTTGCTACAAGCCATTAGAGAGATTCCTATTCTAGCAAAAACAATAAAGGAGTTGAGTCTCAAAAGACCAAGAAGGAAACTAAGAGATACAAGAAGAATCCACCTGGTAGGAAAAATTGCAGATATCATGATGGGAAAAATTACCATGCAGAAGTATGTAGATCCAGGTAGTCCAATTTTCAAGACACATATAAATGGGATAGAAATTCCAAACACATTTATTGACTTAGGGGCTGCTATCAACATTATGAGTAGACAGATTATGGAACAGCTAAAACTTCCTAATCTTCTTTTTACACCTACTTTACTGCAACTTGCAGATCGATCAATTATCAAACCAGATGGTGTATTAGAAGATATTTTAGTCTCCTTAGATTCTTGGGAATATCCAGTAGATTTTATGATTTTGACTCCCAAGAGTAATCTAGGAGGGCACCCACTTATCTTAGGAAGACCTTGGCTAGCCACAGCTGATGCTTTTATTAGTTGTAGATCTGGGGATATGTACATTTATAATGGTAATTCGACAAAGAAATTAAATTTGTATCCTCCAGCAAAAGCAATCACAGAAGTAGGAGACAATGAATGGGTCAATGATGAGGACATTATACAACCTGTCTTTACCATTTCTGAAATCAGTGAGGATAGTCAAATTCTGAACACATTAGAAAATTTTGAGACATCTTCGGAATATGACCCCACACAATTTCAGTTGGAATCTGACATAGAATATTTATCATCAAGACAAATGTCTCTTTACTCTATGGAAGAGTTTGGTAGTTCTACTATTGAGATTTTTCCAGGAAAACATTGAATATCAACAAACATTTGGAAAAGTCACAACAAGAAGAACTAACCAAAATCTTGCAAAAACATTCTACTGCATTTGCATGGGAGTATACTGACATGAAAGGTATTGATCCTAAGACTTGCATCTATCATATCTATATTGAGGAAAACAGTAGACCAATCAGACAACCTCAAAGAAGGATGAATCCAAATCTTAGGGAGATAGTGAAAGAAGAGCCCCAAAAACTACTCAATGTAAACTTCATTTATCCAATTTCAGATAGCCGATGGGTTTCTCCTTTGGTTATAGTACCTAAAAAGAATGGTAAATGGAGGGTATGCATTGATTACAGGGAATTGAACAAAGCAAATTTGAAGAATCACTTTCCTTTTCCCTTGATCGATCAGGTATTAGATACATTAGCAGGCAAAAAGTACTTTTCATTTTTGGATGGTTTTAGTGGCTATAATCAAATTCAGGTAGCACCTAAAGATCAAGATAAGACCACATTTACCTGTCCATGGGGGACTTTTGCCTATCGAGTGCTTCCTTTTGGGTTATGTAATGCACCCGCAACATTCCAAATAGCAGTACTAGGAATTTTTTCTGATCTAATCCATGATTGTGTAGAGGTTTATATGGATGATTTTACAGTTTATGGTAATTCATTTGAAGAGGCATTAGAAAATTTGGAAAAATTCCTTATAAGATGTAAAGAAACAAACTTTTCATTAAGCCATGAAAAATGCTTTATGATGTTTACTGAAGGTATTGTTTTGGGGCATCATATTTCAGGAGATGGGATTAAGGTTGATAGATCAAAAGTTGAAGTCATCTCCAAGTTGCCTATTCCAAATTTTCAAAGAGATGTTAGAAGTTTTCTAGGATTTACTGGATACTATAGAAGATTTATAGAAAACTTCACTAAAATAGCATCTCCACTCTTCAAACTGCTTACAAAAGACTGTGAATTCAAATGGGATCCTGATTGTCAATCAACCTTTGAAACTTTGAAAACAAGAATATTTGAAGCACCTATCTTGAGAGGACCAAATTGGAAACTCCCTTTCCATATTTCTACAGATGCTTCAGATACAGCTCTAGGAGTTGTGTTGGGTCAAAAAGATTTAGTTCCTTATGCCATTTATTATACCAGTAAAAATTTGACTCCCACAGAGTTGAACTATACTGTGACTGAAAAAGAGTTTTTAGCCGTTGTTCATGCAATTAATAAGTTTAGACATTACATAACAGGCTATGAAACTTTTATTCATACTGACCATTCTGCAATTAGATATTTAATGAACAAACATGTTACTAATGGCAGAGTGACAAGATGGCTTTTACTTTTGCAAGAATTCAATATTACTGTGTTGGATAGACCAGGAAAACAGAATACAGTAGCTGATTTCTTGTCTAGGATTTAGAATACTAAAGAAGATTCTCCTGTAGAGGATAAGTTTCCTGATGAATACTTGTTTGCAGTAACTACTAAGACCCCTTGGTATGCAGATATTGCTAACTATTTGGTTATAGGGAAACTGCCTCCACATTTATTTCCAAGTGAAAGAAGAAATATTATTCAGGAAAGTTCAAAATATTCATGGATTTCTAACGAATTGTTTAAAACAGGGCCAGATCTTGTGATCAGAAGATGTGTCAGGGAGGATGAAATACCTGATATCCTCAAGGCATGTCATGATGAACCATGCGGAAGACACTTTGCTGACCAAAGGATAGCCTATAAAATCCTCTCTTTAGGATATTGTTGGCCTTCCCACTTCAAACATGCAAAAAAATATGTCAAAAGGTGTGACAGCTGCCAAAGAGTAGGGAAACCTACCCTTTCAAATGAAATTCCATTGCAACCACAGGTACTCATCGAACCCTTTGAAAAATGGGCTTTAGATTTCATAGGACCTATTAATCCACCATCTAAGCAAAAGAAGTATATATTGGTTTGTACTAATTATGTTACTAAATGGGTAGAAGCCAAAGCATTAGTATCTACTACTGAAAATTCAGTTGTTCATTTTCTTTATGAGGATATTTTTACTCGCTTTGGTGTTCCAAGAGAAATTGTGACAGATCAAGGAAGCCAATTCACATCCAACCTGGTGGAGAAGCCGATGGAAGAATACAAAATCAAGCATAGAAGATCTACTCCTTACCATCCGCAAGAAAATGGTCAAGTGGAGTCTACCAACAAAGTTCTCGAAAGTATCATCACCAAAACTGTTCATCTACATAGAAGAGATTGGGCAGAAAGGCTTCCTGAAGCCTTGTGGGCCTACAGAACTACATGGAGAAATACAACAAGACATTCTCCCTATGAACTTGTTTATGGGAAAGAATTCCTGCTCCCCATTGAGTTCCAAGTCAAGACCTTCAAGATAGCAGTTCAGTTGGGGATGGATCTATCAGAAGCCCAAAAGCATAGAATGGAGCAGTTGAATGAGCTAGATGAGATCAGACAAGAGGCAATTCTAAGAACTGATCTAGTTCAATATCAAAGAGCTAAATGGCATGACTAATACATCAAAGACAAGAAGTTTCAAGAAGGAGATTGGGCATTGTTATTTGATTCCAAGTTTAAAGATTTTAAAGGAAAATTTCAGACTCATTGGCTTGGGCCATATGAGATTGACAAGATCTTTAGCAATGGAGCGGTAAGAATCAAAACCATTGATGAATTTCAAACTCCTCTTATTGTGAATGGCCACAGATTAAAGATCTATCATAAGCCACTCTCAAAAGAGGAATTTGTCAAAATGTTTCAAGATAATTCTGCAATAAGGCTGGTGAAGAAGAATCCTTCTTCTCCACCAGCCTAGCCTTTGCTCTTTTCAGTTTCAAAAAAAAAATAAAAAAATAAAAAAATAAAAATTGTATAAGCCTGAAAACCAATCACTGATTGGCAGTCTTATACAGAAAATGTACGGTGAAAATCAGGAACACCTGACACCCTATATTTTCCAAAAAAAATCCCTCTCTCTCTCATTTCACAAGTTTTATGACAACCCACTCCATTTCATTCCACTTCATTCCACTCCACTTCATTTCATTTCACTCCATTTCATCTATTTCATTTCATTTCACCAATAAAAATTTTATTTCATGACCATTTTCATTCAGTCAGTTATCATCTATCCATCTCCATTCACCCAAATAATTGTTGTGCCAGTTTTCACAGCTGACACCAGTTTCCGTAGCCAGAAGCAGTTTCTGCAGCCACCACTCTGTTTTCAAAAATTTACAGTCAGATGTTAGTTCAACAATCATGAAATCAAATGCAGGTATGAGGACATATTATGAAGACATGAGGTATTCAAAAGCATCAACGAGGAGCAACTGATTGAAGGCTAATGAAAAATGGCAAGAATTCTAAGGTATGAGTAGAAATTTATTTCAAATGGCATTCAAGCACATTTTTACATAGTTATAAACCATAGCTCCATTATATGCAATGATTGCGTTGATAACTCCATAACCGTTCCACGATATCTATACAATTCCCCCACAATCCTTGCATTCATTTTTAAATGGCCTCATAATCAAGCCTCTGGTCTTCACTCGTGTTCAGCTATACTTTGATACTCCACCTGTAATTATGGAACGTGGTTGATTTGACTATGGCTTCTCTCATCCGCACAAAATCCGCAGCCATTTCATAAACGTGCTTGCGTCTACTCTGCAGCCACCCAATTTTAAATACTGTCGGATGCACTTTACTCCCCCTACTATTCTATTGACCTCACGGCTGCATTTCCACCGTGCTCACATAAGCCTTCACCCCATTTTGTTCTCTATTTCGCTTCATTCCGTGTACCTATTCTTTGATATCTTCTTACAGTCACTGGTCTCCTTCATAAACCCTATTCATTTCTGCTAATTCAACTGTCTTACCTCCGCTAAACCCTCCTCATGCAGACGAAATTTAAAGAACAGAAGGAAGGATGGGTCGGTTGTTGAGGGCAGAACCAGAGGGACCCAAATTTATGGAAGGATACCCGCAAGTCAAAGACATATTGAAAAAGGAAAAATGGCTTCGGTTTATTCAAAAGTTTAAAGGCTACAATAAGGAGGTAACAAAATCTTTTGCAAGGTCTTTCAACGGTCTGGAGGTAGAAATTAGGGACCTCAAACTTACAGTGACTGAGGCATCCATAGTAGCTGTTACAGAAATCCCTCAAGAAGGTGAACGTTGGTTCAAGAAAAAGAGCATTGGCGAGGAAGCCTGGAGAGTGATCCTACGCAACCCAGGTATGGATGTCACCATTTTCAAAAAGGGAATTCTTGTCCATGCTTTAAAAGAAGAGTGGGCTAGTTTACTGTTGGTTATTCAAAATTTTATCACCTGTGAGGGACATTTTGGATCAATGTACATGTATCATACCCGACTGTTGATGAATTTCCTAGACAACCAGAACCTCAATCTACCATACTTTTTACTAAACAGTTTGAAAAAGATGTCTGTAACCATCCAAAAGCATCTGGGGGACGTAGAACCACATTTGTATCACCATGGTCTCGTGAAAATCTTGATAGAAAAATAATTAAAAGAGAAAAAGGACACCTGGGAGCAGTTTTTAATTAGAAATTTCTTTGAAGAACCCCAAGAAACCCCTGAAGGCAGTACATCAAAAAGAAGTAGAAGAAAGAAAACAGATGATAAAACTCAAAGCACTCCTACTAACACGGTTGAAAGAACTAGTAGAGAAGAAAGACTGTCTAAAAGGAGGAAGGAAAAGACTGAGGGTAAAAAGCCAACAAAATCAAAAGAGAAAAGAAGCATTGAGGTTGTGCATCAAACCCCTTCCTCAGAAGAAGACCATCAAGTATTGTCTGAGAGACTAGTTCACCTTCAGGAACAGTCAGCTATGGCCAAAAAGAAAGGAAAAGAAAAACAGAAGGAAAAATACAGTAGTCCACAACATGTAAGAAGAAGCACCAGGCTTAAAGGAAAGTGGAGGAAAGCACAAACAAAAGGACCCCATTTTATTGATTTTGGAGGAGGAACACCTGAACAAACTCCATCTGGCCGTAGTCCACCTCATTCTTAGCCAAACGTTGAAACTAGTCCTCAATATGTTGACATGAGTCCTTTTCGGCCAGATTTTGAAGTCAATTCTCCTCCACAGCATTTTGGGGATAGCCCAAGGAAAACGACACCCGAGATAGATCCAAAGCAGCAAGAGGTGTATGATTACATAGAATCCTTAGAAAGAACAGCCACGGGTCCCAGCACTTCATCCACTTAGCTTCACACAGCACAAGAAGCTCTAGTCCAATCGTTGAAACAAGAAGTCTTTGAGTTGGAGGTTCTAAATAGACATATTAAAAATGAAAATGAAGCATTAAAGGAGCAAAGCAGATTTGACAAGATCATTCATGACAACACTATGCTACATCTGGGACTGTGGCACAAAAAGAACAGGAAATTGAAGAAGAAATGCAAGAAGATAAGTAGAGCACTGATTAATCTCAAATTCAGATGCTTGATGAAGAAGCCTAGGATGTTAGCAACACCAAGAAAGAGGAAAAGAGGACTGGATGTCTTGGCAGAGGTATCAGGACATATGAATTGAAGGAGGATGATCAAAATTTTGGTTGCATGGGGACATGCAACACCTTCACAGTGGGGGTATGTTGAGTCCCAAACTTGCATCTTTCCTATACCCCTTTCTAGACTTTTTCCATTTACCTGGACCTCCTAAGTCATCAACATCATTTCATATTAATCATAAAAGAGCATTTAAAGTGGTTTTTAACTATGTTTTGTGTCTGCTATTTGAATTAGATTTTTTCTCATTGAGTTGCGGAATCTTGTCACTTTCCACAGCTGCTTCAACTTTCCGCAGCCATTTTGTTAAAGTATATATTGTAGGTGTCTTCAGGAAAATCAAGCCACATGGGCAAGTTGGAAATGACATGGATATGGACTGAGTCCTATTGGCTCAGTCGAAATCACCAAAGAAGGCCGTGGTCAAAGGTAGTCAAGCGGTGGTCAACCTAAGAGTCCTACAGTGACAGAACTCCGTTTTTCACCACGTGAAGACTTGCGTGGCCGTTCCTAAATCTCAGGGGACATATCAACACCTATGAACTGTTCCATAAGCTGAATCCAACGGCCACCCTCCATAGATTTAATCTTCACGGCAGCCATAATGCTAGATTTCTGGACGTGGTTGTTCACGTGTCTTTTATCAGCGCAGATTGTAGGAAATTATTTATGTCATCCTCTGTTAGAAATAATGTGTTCTCATACGCATAGTAGCTAGCTTTTGTAATGTAATTTTTCTGTAAAGAAATCCCACTGTTCCGTGACATTATTTCCTTGTTATGACTGCGTTTTGAATACATGAGAAGACTCTGTTCATAAGCATAATTCGTGGTTGATAGCTGTTCCCCGAGGATTGTGCAGAGGGCCCCTGCACACGCCGAGGTTTTTTTATTGCTGTATAGTTTCATGCTTTATTTCCTTATGTTCATTATGCCATAGTTATTCATGTGTATATATTACATCTCTTATGGTATTAACGTTTTATTTCTGTCCATAATTTTTCATGCTTTATACTGCTGTTAACTGATCAGTGTCTTTGTTCCAGATTACAGTAGGCAGCCCGGGCATTTGCACATAGTTTTACAATGACTAATGACATGGAATCAGTCTTGTCCTTCTGCTGATTTATTTTTCTTAGCTTTTAATTCCGGCACTGTTTTATTTATTTCAGTTTTGTACATTTGCTTTATTAGTTAGATTAGATATTAAATTACTCATGTCATTATCAGTTACCTCCGAAAGCCATAGCGAGACTAATGGTGAGGGATTGAATTATGAGTGTGTAGTTTGATATTAGTTTATTTTTCTGCAAGTTAGATATTAAATTGCTCATGTCATTATCAGTTACCTCCGAAAGCCATAGCGAGACTAATGGTGAGGGATTGAAGTATGAGTGTGTGGTTTGATATTAGTTTATTTTTCTGCAAGTTAGATATTAAATTGCTCATGTCATTATCGGTTACCTCCGAAAGCCATAGCGAGACTAATGGTGAGGGATTGAAGTATGAGTGTGTAATTTGATATTAGTTTATTTTTCTGCAAATTAGATATCAGATTGCTCAAGTTGTTTATGATTACCTCCAAAAGCCATAGCGAGACTAATGGTGAGGGGTCAGAATATGAGTTGATGTAATTTGATTTTAACTTTACTTTGCTTGCAATTCTTGGATTTCTTTGAGCACAGTTTCTTTTGTATTTAGACAGCAGCAAGGGTAATGGGTTTCATGATCAATAGTTCACTGCTTGTTTGACTAGTATAGTGTCACATTTTCATTTTCTTTTAGGAATTAATTTTGTCATTGCATGTTTTAAAACCCTTTTGAAGTTTGAAGTTTGGGAAATCATTATAAAGGACATCATTGCCTTGAACATTTATATCCATACTTGTCTTTTAGAATTTCCATCTCACATTAGGAAACCAACCAAGATAAAAACCCCCAAGATAAATAAAAAACCCAAAAATGACAAAATGTAAGAGATAGGTTATCTTGCACATATAGTGCGCCACACTTCGTCAGCTTACGAATCCCTGATTGAAAAATTAATGTAGCAATTTAGGACACACTAAATTGACCAAACACAAAGGCTATGTCCATAGCCCTTTGAAAGGTAGCTCCATCATTCATCAAACCAAAAGGCATTTTCATATACATGAAAGTTCCCCAAGGAGTAGTAAAAGTTGTTTTAGCTTAATCTTCCTTTTGAACAAGAATCTGGTTGTATCCTGAGAAACCATCTAATAAAGATATCCTGGAAGAACCAACTACCCTTTGTAAAATATGGTCCATCTTGGGTAAAGGGTAATTATCCTTCAATGATACTTTATTGAGATTCCTAAAGTCTACACATAATCTAATTTCACCTGTTTTCTTTCTGGTAGGTACTAAGTTTGATACCCAATCAGAATATCTGATTGGTGCAATGATTTGGGCATCATACATGCGTTTAACCTCCTTTTCTATCAAAGGTAATAAGACAGGATTAATCCTCCTCAATTTTTGTTTAAATGGTTTCTGATCATCTTTTATAGGAATCTTATGTTGAATTATGTTTGTGTCATAAGCTTTAAGATCTTCATAAATCTATGCAAACACATCTTGATACTCCTTTAAAAGTTCAATGTATTTTTCTTTTTCTTGAAGGGGTAAAGATTTTGACAATTTGATCATTTTTGGCTTTAATTCTGTCCCAATATTACATTCCTCAATGTCAGACCTTACTGGTTCCATTTTTGGCTTTTTAGGCACATCATTGGAATCAAAAAGGTCTTCCAAAGGAATTAAACCCTTAGGCAAAAAATTATCTTTTAAATCTAACATCTCAATTTCATCTTCAATAATTTCCTCTAGATCTACCTTCTCTAAGTTATTTATGTCAGATTGAGTAAATACAGTGGGTTTGTTAAATTTATGTACATCTATATTATCTGTTTCACAATTAAAATCTGAATCTATATTACAGTTTGAATCTATATTACAATTTTGAAATTCTTCCTCATTATTCAGAAAATGGTAAATCTGTTCATCTTTAGAGAAAATCTGCCAATATTTGACATTGTTTGGGACAATGGGTCTATATTTAACTTCAGCAGTATACCTATGTATTGGTTGAAAAGGTAAGTTACATGTGCTAGCAAAGGTTGCTAGGAAATGTGCTTGAATGTTCTGTTTTCTAGGTATATTAGCAAAATTACATTTTAATATATCTTCACATAAATCAATTGTTGCATCTCTATATCTGGCTAATATAGGACTATGAACAAAATAATCTCCATTTGCTTTCTTAATGATCAATTCTGAATCCCCCATGATTAAAATTATTTTACCTCCTAATTTTCTAATGATTTGGAGGCCTAAGATAAGTGTCTCATACTCTGCCATGTTAATAGTACATTTGAAGTTGAGTCTAAAGGCATGTCCTTCTAAATGACCTGTCTCAATGTTTGTGATCCATATTCCAGCTCCTGCTCCTGTTTTGTTTACTGAGCCATCAAAATCTAAGTGCCAAAGGGCTTCATGAAAAATATTGTCATTATTTGGTTTTGGCTTTATGTCAATTAGTTCTTTTTGTATTTCATTGTTATCCGAGTTACATAAAATGAAGGAATCAAGATCAGTTGGTGTTGAATAAATGGGGTAATTTATTGATCTTTTTGCACTGCTAACCATGAATTTCATTAAAGTTTCCTTGTAAAATTTCTTGGGCTATCCAAATACTGATATAGTAGCATAGCTCATGTCTAATTGTAGAGATCCCTGCAACTTTGCTCCCCATGAGCAAGAAATAAGCATACCATATTTTGGTCGGATGTCAGCTACTACAATATCCATAACCATGCTCTTTCCAGGGTACTGAACCAAATTCACACATAAATCTTTAATCAATCCTATGCACTTAACTTTGCTAGAATCAAAAGAGAACAAATCTTTATAAGGCCTGGTTACTTCTAGATTAAGAGTTTCCATAATAGCTTTTGGCATTAAATTGTGGAAAGCTCCTGAATCTAACATAGCATTGTGTAAAATCTTATCGTGAATAGTAAGACTAATATAGAAAGGAGGAACTGATCCATCAGAATGCTTACCATGTACATCAGGGCCAAATATCAACTCTGGTTGATCATCACTCAAATTAATGGCATCTTCACCATCATTCATGTTTAGAATCTCAGTAATTTTTTATTTATATAAGTCATTCTTTACCAATTGAGTTAAAGGAATTGGTATTTTTAACTTATCTATTTCAGTCTGAATGTTGAAAGAGGGTTGAGACTTACTAATCTGAAGTAATTCATCTTTTGCAATTGTTATCTAAGTGGGATTTTCTTCAATTTCAACTGATGTATTTTTATCTTTGATTACTTTAATATTCTCAGTCTGAGTTTCTTGACTTTTGTTGTTTTTAATTCCTTTTTTAAGGACATTTTGTGTGCCAGCAGATGTTTTATCATACTTTGAATTTTCAGCAATTGTTTTTGTATTAGCAGTTTTGGGATTTGCTGATTTAGAATCAACAAGACTCTTTTTAGGATCATAAATTTTTGTTTTTACTGAATTAGAGGTTTTTGTAAGATTATATTTTGGCGCATCTTTAGAATATTGAGCGACTTCATCATGGATGTCAACAATTTTTAGATTTGGCAATTTTTTAGGACTGGGAGGATTGGAATTTTGCTTGTTTTCCCTGGGGAGAATTTGCAAAACTTTTGTTTTTGGGGCTTCTACATTCTTTTTGGTTTGATTTTGGGAATTTTTTTTTGTAGAAGTTTCATTTTTTTTCTTATTTCTAAGGTTATACTGACTGTGAATTTCGTTAATAGAAAATTCATAACCTTGTTTATAATCAAAGGATTCACCAAATTCTACTTTGAGTTGTTGAAGCTCAAAGAGTTCTTGATCCTCTTGAGTGAGGAAAATAGTGTTGTTTTTATCTATCCCCATTATTAGATTGATGTTATCCTCATCTTCATCATTATTTTGAGAACTCTCAGCATAGTTCTCTTGAAATGGGGGCCTAATGTTTGGTCTGGAGTAGCTTCCTTAGCTTTTCTAGGGTTATTATTTTTTCTGAAGTTGGGATTTTGGATTTGAGGTTGGTTATCCCATTGTGGTTTTCTTTCAATATTATCTAATCTATCAACCACTCTTTTTAAATTTTTATCAAATAAATCTAATTTAGCATCTGAATTTGATGTTTCTTCTTTGATTGTGACTCTCCTTTCATTCCTAAGTCTGTCTTTTCTAGCTAAAATGTTAAATTGCTACACTAACATCATTTAATTGAATTTGTTCTAATGTTTGGGCATCTCTTTCTCTCAATTTATATGCCATATTTGTATCAAATCCATCAGGGAATTTGAGCAGAACAGAGTATGGTGTAGGTTTAAGAGTTGCGGGAATGGCATTATAAATATTGTTATACCTAGTGCAGTAATCTTGTACATACTCATTAGGGGCTCTTTTTAAAGCATCAAAAATAGATGAAATTTGAAGGGGGTTATTTTTCTTTTCCCATTTATTTAAAAATATTCTATGAAATGCAGCTAAATTTTTAAACCATTTTTTTACTTCTCCTGCCAAACTTTGGGCAAATAACCTCATCTGGACATCCAACTCATCAATTTCATAAATTTCACAGTAGTCTGTCATTTTCATGACATGTTGTTGAGTAGTATACTGTGAAACACCATCAAATAGTGGTACATTTTTTTGGTAATCCTGAGGCATATCATGGAGGTTTTGGGGTAAGACAAGAGGAGCATACCTAGCAGCCATGGCTTGAAGTTTTGTTGAACTAGGAGGTATAACAGTAATGATAGGAGTAATGTTGGATATGGTAGCTGATGTGCTGAAAGCTATACTTGAAGAACTTGGAAAAGAGGCTGGTATATATATGGAATTGCTTGGAAATAGAGATGTAGTGCTTATAAAACTAGTGGATGTAGTGGATTGATTGGATGAGGGGAATAATATCCTAGGCTGCAAAGGCAACTTAGGAATAAATTTTTTTGTGGATGAACTTGCAGCGGGATCTAAAAATGAGGTGACAACATACAGAGTTGAATAAGTTGCTGGAATTATTGTTGTGTGCAATTGAGAAACTGGAGGCTTGATGTAAGACAATAAATGGGTTAATTCAATGGCTTCATCAATGTCTTTAATCAATGTAACATTATTTTTTTCTATTTGACTTTGAGATTCAGATTTGTTTGATATTATTCTTGCTTAAATCATTTTCTGTTTTGCATTCAAAAATGAAGTAAAAACAGGATCTATTACAGTGTCTTTCAAATCAGTTTCAGATTTTTTTTTAAACAATGATTGTTCAAACTTGAAATCAAAATCTATATCAGTTAAGCTCACTAACTCTTTGGGTAAAGAATTTTCTTTTCCTAATGTTACTTCAATCTCTAAATTGACAAGTTGTTTTTTCTTTTTTCCAATATGTTCTGGGTTGTATACTATCACTACAGGGTTAGGATCCGGATTAGACCTAGTGTAGTAGGTTTTCCTAGAAGCCAAAATGATTGTTTTGAATACCCACAACCTTTAAAAAATAATCTTAAATTAGAAAAGATAAATTAAAGATCTTCCTTCAAGATTAAATTCAAGACTGGAGATTGGATAGTCTCCCCAGTATGGTCGCCAGTATGTTATCACCCTAGTAATTTCTTAAGTTGCGGGATTTGAGTTTTTAGTCAAATAATACTAGGGGTAACCACAAACCTACTTGGAACAATAGGATCTAGCCTTCCTATAGTTCAGAGAGGGCTCTCTCTTTAAGATTTATATTTGTTTTTTTATTTACATTTTAGGCTAGTTATGATAGAAAATTTTGGTTTTGTTTTAAGATGTTTGGTGGGTAAAAATCACTTTGGATTAAACTAGGGAGAGATCTACTAGTCCATTTGGCTATGGAGTCTAAGTCTAGATAGAAGTACTAGAAGGCAATGCCAAAAGGGTGCAAATGTAGTCAGGGCAAGGTAGATAACCCTCAGAGTTTTGGGTAAAAAGTTTTTTGATGAAATGGTATAGTCTGGATAAAGGGAAATGAAGGATCCTTTGATCCGGACAATGAACGAAGGAGGCAGGGGTCAAACGGGAGTAGGAGAAATGAAGAATTCCTAACACCATAAATCAGTAGAAAACATTTAAATGGTAACTTAGTTAAAATAGGGAGCAATAAGCTAATCCTAAATTAATACTCCTAGTTACTCATTAAGATAGATCAAACACATAATGGATTGCATGGAAAAAAGAAATGAAACAATGACAAGAAGAGATGCACTTTACTCTTTAACTTATCGCAAGAATCCTGAATTATGATGCCCAATTATCTTTGTTCAGTCTGCTACTTCGAAATCAACACATGTAAGCCTCCAATGTATCAGCAAAAATTCTATAGTAATCTTAGAAATTTTTTTCCACCCTTAATACTTCAAAGAGTGAAGTATTTATACAAAATATTGTTTACAAATATCCTAGAGAGATGTAGGAATATCTTTAGGAAATATAAAATAACTTCACAAAATAAGAGGGACAGTTGCTTAAAAAATTAGCAAGTTATCCTCTTATCCAAAATATATATAACAACTCTACCTAATCAAGGAGCTTTTATTGACAAGTTGTCCTGCTTGTTGGCTGCTTAGGAAATATCTTTGTTTGAGCTGCTTTCACTGATACTCTTTCTTCTGATACACTTTAATGTTGCTCTTTTAACCCTGATACACTTTGACTGATATTTTCACTCTTTACTGTTGTAAAAATAAGCCTTTATTCAGTAAAAAATCAGCTGACTATCTTTTTGGTTTCACTTTTGTTAGACTGTTTCTCATATAGTTCTCTTTGTTGTTTTGTCTTTTCAATGCTACATTAAATCTATAAAAACCTTCCATTGCTATGCATTTGGTATTGTCACATTTTTGAGCTTTCTAAAGTTTTCATCAGCATCTGTGTACTTGGAAAAATTGGGCTTAAAGAAAAAAAATATTCTTGATCTCATTTTGAAGAAAAAACAAGTCTTCAATATATTGAAGAATGACCTTTCCTCTCAGAGAGCACTGTGGCAGTGGCTTGTTGATTTGTTCTTTTGCAAAATCCCTTATCTTCTTGTCATAATATTTTTCGACCATTAGTTTTTCATTGAGGACATGAATATCTGGAAGACCAGTTTGTCTCAGCATAGTGTATTTTGCAAAAAACTTGGTTATAGAAATATTCATTGCATCACACTTTTCCTCTAAATTGTTCATCATATTTATTTTTGTCAGAACCTTCTTGATCTGTAAAATGGTCTCTGTTCTATCTTGTACCTATAATTCTCCTAAATCTGCTATGTTTTTACTATTCAAGAAAGTGATGAGCTTCAAAGCTTGTGTTGGTTTATCTGCTAACTCTTCTTTTGTCCTTTGGATTTCAACTTGGGTTGCTAGAATTAAGTCTCTCTGTTCATAGATAATTTGAATTGAAGGCCATTGGAGATGAATGGCATCAATTATATTTGTCCAAAGGTAATTTCTTATGTAAGAAATTTGTTCAGTGAAATTCAAGTCTTTTGTAGGCTTTTGATTTGCTTGTATCTCTCTTTGATGTCTAGATCTTTTTCCTCCACTGTGTGTGAGGAAGAAGCCTCCATGTTTTTCTGTCTTTTGATCATCTAAGTATCTTGTTCACCTGTTGTTTGATATTTTTGTATGTCTGCAAGAGTCTCATTTACTATTACTGTAGCCTCATCATTGTTTACCTCAGGCTCATTTGTATCCTCAACATCAATTTCTTTTTCTTTCCCTATGGAACTAAATTTGAGCCTTTTATTGTAAATCAACTTGAATTTAGTATCTGTGGTGGTCTCAGCTGTATAGGTTCCCTCATCTCCACCTCTTTTTGTAGAGGTTTCAGTCTACTTTGCAACTACCATAGTTTGTGTAACATCCATCTTTTCTGTTGGTTCTGCATTTACTATTGTATATTTTAATGTATTATCTGCCCATTCTGTTTGATTTGCAAATTTTTCAATTTTTGGCTTGGGCTCATGTATGAAAGGAGGCAGTTTGTAGCTGACCCTTATATTACTGAGAATCCCTTGAGGGTCATAGTTCCAAGGGAATATTTCCTGAAATTTTAACTCTGATAATATTTTCTCTATTTCCTTTTCAGCATTTCTGTTATTTACAATAAAAGGAACAATCTGATTTTTCAAATTGAACTGAGTTTTCTTTTTCGAAGCCATGAAATTAATGGAATCATAGTTTAAAACCTGTCTTAAGTATTCTAATTCTCAAATACTTGGGAAATTTGTAAGGCAGTAGATTTGATCCAAAAATCCTAAATTTTGTGTGCATTTCATACAAATACTAGTCTCCCATATTGCACTGTTCTGATAACTACAATATTCTCTTCATGTCCTCACTTATCCTAGGTTGATCTGCTTTATATAATATACTCATTGTTGGTTGGAGAAACAAATCTGAAAAGTCTATAAAACTCAAATCACTGCTTTCTTTCCTCAGTAAGGTGGTCCAGAAGATAATGGATAGAGGCTGGCCCTCTAAGTCCATTTTTTGAAATGCAACTGGAAACTTGTCAGCTTGGAAAAACAAGAAAAAGTGAAATAAGTATGATGAATATCTAACACCCCTTCAGTGGGCAACTTGGTCAATTGATGATGGATAGAATTAGCTATAAACCTGGTATAGTCAAAAATCATAGTAGGAGGTTGACCGGGAGATAAAATAGATAAAAAACCAAGGATGGATTCATCAATGAATTCGTCTGTGAAGTATCCTAGTATGAAAGAAAGCATTGATATCACATGTCTGGATCCTTCAGGAAATTTGGAAGTGGAGTAAGGAGGATTTAGCTTTGGAATGTCCACATGAGATGGGATAAAGTTCTGGAAAATCATAAATCTCTTAGGAAAATCTAATCCTAAATATAACTGGGTCAATAATTCTATGGATAGAGGAACTGCCTTGGGATCAAATTGTGATTATAACATCTCATTGATGGATTCTGCAATAATATAAAATAGAATCTCCCTATCAGCATTAACAATTGCTCTATGATCTGGTACATAGTGTTTCTAATATAATCTCACAAGTTCTTGGCCACGGTGTGTTACTGGAACCATATATTTGGGTAGATTAGTCTCCCAAATATGCATTTCATCTTTGTCTAAGAACTTATCCAAACACCAATTGTGAATCTCCAATAGATTGAATTCTACCAGAAGGTCTATAATTTTATAATCCATATCAGTCAAGGGGATGGTTTCTTCATTAGGTACTGGTGGCTGAAGTGGATTGACAAACACAGTTGTTTTTGTAGTGAGTGCAGGAGTGGATTTGATGACTTTTGATGCTTCTGACTTAGGAGGTTTGGATCCCCCAGGTTTGATAGGCTTAGACCCCCCAACTTTGGATGTCATTTGTTTCTTAGTCATTTTTAAACAACTAAAGCAAGTTTAAACAGTTTGCAATAGTTGAATTTCCTTAACAGAGGGTAATTGAGCAATTTTATAGGCAAAGATGATGTCAATGGGTGCTTCAGTGCTCAATTAGGAATATGGGATGGGTAAAACTGGTTTAAGACAGAAAACAAGGGTTTTCAGAATGATTCAGACTGTAAAAATGATTATTCAAGAGATCTGTGGGCTTCAAAAATTTTCTTGCTCCTTAAATTGACTTTCATATGTTTTAAAGTGAGGAATTGGGCTTCAAAAAGAGGTTTTTCTGAAAACAGTAATTTCTGGGGAAATTTTGCTAAGGTTTGTCCTGTTTTTGGTACTTTCTGGGCAAATTATGTGGACAATTTCATTATTTTAAGTTTAATTAGCTCTGTTGTAGGCTTAAACTATGAATTTTCAGGTTGGAATGTCGAAAAATACCTTAACTGCAGGTATTTTGACAGTCGGGAAGGTTGCTGGCAACTTCTGCAGTTGAATTTGATCTCTGGTTCGAATTGCTAGAGCCGAGAAGGTCTTCTCTGGTCTTCAAATAAGGAATTTGGAGTGAAATTTGAGTTTAAGGCGTGAAATCATCTAACAGTGGTTTAAAACAAGGCTTAGGAAGCTTAAAAGGACTAGGCGGATCTCTTTTAACAGTCGAGTGTGAAAATAGCAGTGAGAAATAATGTAACAAAGGTGTAAAATTTGGATATAAACCTTCATTACTCATAATAAACGCAGGTCCTATCAAACATGCAAGAATGGTTTTGTTTTCGAATGCGAAAACCATTGGTGGGTTTCGCATTGGATTTGGGCTGTAAGTTGTATTGAACAAAACAAACACGAAGTAATCAAATTTTGTCACGTCACCGAGGGAGGAAATGGGAAAATCACTCATTTCACATCCATTTGGGCGGCAAGAGGTCGATTGATTTGTGAGCGCGAATCAAGTCTAGAACCGTTGGATTATCGGAGAAAGAGCGAAGGGCTGAGATTGATTTGAAAGCTGCGGTTGAAAGGTTGGGTGGGACCGGGGAAACTCAAATAATAAGCGCTGGAATGGATTAATAATGTAATAAAACTTTTATATAATATGATTTATAACCAAAGTTTCATTACAAAAGGGTAATGCAGGTTATGGAATGTTATATAGTTATAACAAAGGTTTAGATGTAGGATATGGGTGCGTGAGGTGGAATATGAAGATTTAACCATGGGTTAGGCTATGTATAGCATGAGGCTATTACATAGTTGGAAATAATCAATGTGAATTATGATATAAACCTTTAGTTCATTTGCAATAAACCTTCGGTTAATGCGGGGATAGAAACATTGTATTTACAAAGGTTTTGGGGGAATAAAGTTTAGTTTAAATTAAACTTTATTTTAAGCTCGACAGTAGTTTTATTTTTCAAATACATGTCATTCTTCCGAAAGCTTATTTATAATTTTATTTTTATTATATAGTTTTAGTCTATTAAAGGCCTAAAACCATAGGGGGCGGGATATTTACATATTGTTAGTTTTATGCCAAAGGGGGTATATTTTGGGATTTTATTTTCAATATGTGGATTATTAACTTTGGCATAAAATCTTATAATAGTGGGTTTAGGGGGATATTTTAAATAAATGGATTTATATTAATAGGATAAGGTATTTTCTAAGGAATTAATAGAATAAGTTAAAAATTAATATGATAGGGAAAATGGAAGACTCAATAAATACACTTATATGACTAAGTAAAGTGAAAACCTTAAAGCAAGTTTAACATTTTATGAATTCACCACTTTTACTTAGCATAAAATTCTTTATGAGGGTTTATATGCTTTGTATAATGGAGGGAGTTAATAAAATGGGCTTTCGTGTATCATTAAGTAAAAATAGTTTTGTACTTAAGATTTTGAGCTGTGATGGATGAATGAAGGGTAAATAATGATAATTTAGGGATTATTATAGGAATTCAACATTTTCAACTAACAATCATTAATCCTTGGGTCTGGTCCCAACATAAGTCAGAGAAATTCTCTGAGCCTCTTTGACTAGAAGTGCAGAATATTAAATAACTATAGGGAGGGGAAATTAGTGATTGTTGCCCGGTGATAAATATTTACATGCTTCTTCCCACTTCTTTCTACCTACCCAACCTTAATCTAACATTTTATCTTCCTTTTTGGAGGTGCACTTGAGCTTGCTTCCTTGAAACATTTTATTCTTTTGAAAAGCATAAAAACTATCTAAATCTACCTTATATCTTTCGAGGGCTCAGATTAAACTGATGAGCTCCTCTTTATTCTCTTCCTATCTACTGATTAGTCAGGATTAAACTGTCTGACTAATATTTATTCACTATCTAAAACATGAAAATTGAAAACATGACAAGTCAAGTTTACACAGTTTAACTCATCATGGATTATGGCATTTATTGACACTCTGCCATAATCATCAACAAAAAGTAAAAAGTAGTGGCATTTGGACTTGCACACTTTCATGTTTTATTTCTTTTTCTTTTAGGGTCTATATTTTTTCTAAGTCCTTTGATCTTTCTTTTAGGACTTTTACCCTCTTTTTGATTTTCTATTTTTTTATTTTTTTACAAAATATGGGAAAAAAACTTGCAGAAAGCAAGATATGTACATATTTTACTAGACTATCATAAGTCAATTCCAAATTATGAATCCTATACGTATAGGACCCTAACACTATGTCAGATGTTTTTTGAGTGAATCACCCATGTATATTAAACACATTCTCAAATCATATATTCGAAAACATATGAACGACATTAGCATAAAATCGATATAGAGTCAAATAGTTTTAAATGGAAAATAGTTATTATAGTTCAATCTGTAAATAGTGAATAATTTAAACATTGTTTAGATAGTTAAGTTTATTCCACACTCAAATAATACATATTCAATTTCATTGCACACAAAAAGGGTGTGTGGTAAATGTGATTAATTAACTAATATGCATATGCACAAGTAAATTGAGCTTTCACTATGCAGAATGCGGCAGTGCAAAGGAACTACAATGAAAAGTTTGTCCGGATTTCGTATTTCATAAAATAAAATATGTACAATTTTGAAGACATGGTGCTAGAATTCTACTATTCAGAGATGTATGTCTAAGATCCAAAACTATTTTCAAATCTTCAATTTCATTTTAAGCAATAACACAACATTGAATATAATAGAAAAGCTCGAAGCATATGTTCAAAAATTTATAGAAAACATTATCATAACAATTATATAGAGTTAGATTCAGTAACAATTGTATCCATATTCAAATGTCATTGACAATAGTCATAATTCAAACATATACGAGATCATATTCAAAACATATCCATAAAAGACAAAGTTGTTGAACAGAGTCAGAATTGTAGCAACAAGAATTGTAAAGTAAATGTGTTTGTTATAGCAAAAATTGGCATTGTGCTTCCATAAACCATAACACTAAAAAATACATCTGCAACGAAAAAAATATTTTTTATACAATTATTAGAAAAGGTCGTGACAACATAATTAACAAAACTAAATTCTCTAATATTAGCTAACAGGAAATCAAATGTTGAACAATTTGAGAAAAATTTACAGTGATTCGGTTAGATGTGTTATGAATTCATGACTTGTTCAAAAAATGTTTTCAACATAGCTTTAATGTAATTCTTCTTAGGAGCAACTATAATATCCATTTTCATGGTTTTTTTTTAATACCTCTTTTTCAATTTTCCTAACTTCTTCTTGCACCTAAGCAATCAAGAAAAAAAAATTCTTATTGACTTTAATAGAAGCAATTAGCTATCTAGAAATATGTTATGTAGTAAAATTTGTGATGTTATCAAATTTTTCTTCCATTGACTCTTTTCTCCATTCCAATTCATCTTTTAACACGTCAATTGAAATTAATTTAGAATTGTGCAGGATGCAAGGATTTCTAAGAGTTGTAAAATTTTTGTTTCCCTGAGATATGCATAATTTCTTCTCTTACTAAGCTTATCATATTCAAAAATGATTTCCTCAAGTATATTTATTCTCTCTAACCATTCAACTTCCAATTGCTTTATTTGATTAGCATCTGGAAGCGCTTGGTTGCTTCATGGTATTAGATAGTACCACAAGCCTCTAACTAAAAGCAAGTAAATCATTGTGAGCGAATTTTTTGTCATCCTCAAAAATATTGCTAACCAAATTCACAAATGTCTTAATTTCCTCTTGCAAATGCATTAAATTGAAAAATTCTCAGCATGCCTCATCAATAATTACTAACCTTCAGTATATGTTATCAATGATATGTGACTTCACTGCATTAAGCATATTAACAGCTTTGTTAGATGTTTGGGGTGTTACAATAGCAGAACTTGAAAATGAAGGTGACCATATTTCCAATGGATCCATTAACCGACGAAATGGATTTACAATTTATTTTAGTTCTTTCAATCTCTTTTCCAATATCAAAGTTTTTGCAGTCATTTTCTCAATAGATTGACCAATTGTCTCACTAGTATATTGATGAAATACCATGAGCCTCTTCATTTCAACATCATACAGATCAATATCCATTTGTTCTTCACCAACAATCTGTTTATTTTCAACTTTTACCTTTTAAATTTTTTATTTTTGGGTGTATTTGTCATATTTTTCATTTTGCAATTTCATTGGACATTCATCAAAAATAATGTCCTCTTCTGAAATTTTCTCCATTATCTTTTGATTCTATGCTTAAAAAGAAATAACCCAGTCATGTGGTACAATGTTTTCATTTTCTATTTCTATAGCTTCTAGTATGCTTTCTCTATTTGCGTAATTTTTTTAATTGGCTATATGAACCATATGCACTTTGTATGGAAATTATTTTGGAAGAGAAACTTCGTCATTTCGACGACTTGATAGCTCACCATGAACAATATTTCCAGTACCAGAATTTTTTCTCTTTCATAGACTTGAGCATGAAGTTACACTAGTACCGAGTGTGGAAGTTGGAGATTTTTCTGTAATATTTAGGCCTTTTTGCCTCTATTTTTCTTCCCTATTAATGTTTGTCACTTCAAAAAAAAAATCAGCATCCATTACCAATATTTGATATTTGATTCTTTGTGAGTATTATAAATTATTTATTGTGTAAACATATTTTGAATTGAATAAAGATTTATACATAATTTTCTCTTGTACATTATGAGATGCTAAAATTGCATTGGTTCTTTGTTCGAATGCGATTTAGGTTATTAGGGTAAGTATTCAAATACAATATGTATTATATCACTAACAAAGAAAATGGAAATAGCATAGGGAAAAGGGAAAGAAATAATAAATTGATAAAATGGTATGTGTATTTCATGTGATAGAGTTGATAAGATGGAGTGACTATTGTATGTGCTGAAACATTTTCTAGAGTTCCTATGTTCATAAGGTATGAAAAGAGCAAATAGAAATTTCTAGACAGTTTTCTAAAGAAAGGAATACCTTAGACAGAAATATGTGAAAAGAACCTAAGTAGTTGAGAAATGAATTGTTGAATAACACTGAATCCACCCATTTGTGAGCCTGGGAAAGCATTTTCTTTGCACAATTTTAAGCACTTATTCCCTACATAATTAACCAATTTTCTACTGCAAATTTATTTTTTTCATTTATCTTCCGTTGGTAGTTTCAAATACCGCTTGGTTGATTGTATAAGTGAAAATAGCTTGTTTCGTTTATCTAGTACTTATTTACGCTCTCAATCTCACCTAAGATTACAATTTTCCACTCCAATCCCAATTACCAATTGTTTCTATTTCACATGTGGAAAATACTACATACACAACTCTCAATAAATAGCAGTTGAAAATATAAAATCTACGTTCACAAGAATTAATGGAAATAAATCTCGATACTCTAAAACCATCTTGCCCACTTACTCAATATTTTTTTCTTGTTTCAATATCATTGAAATACGTGTCAGTAGAAACAAAAATTGTGATACAAAATAAGGCCATAGTCTATTTGTGCTATTAGTTGGAAGGTTTTTCTGATACCATTTTTTGTTTTAATTGCTCGAAATCCGACAATAATTTCCTAGGATCACAAGTTTGGGTTGAAAAATCTTCATAGTTCGAGTGACCAAGGGGTTTTTAAGATCATTGAATCCATATATGTAGTCAAAAGTTCATTTTAAACAACAAAAATTAATTTTTGGCTCAAAAAAATTTACAAGATTCCGGTCAAAAAGTAAAAAACATAACATGTTTAGAGAACGCCCATAATAATTATAAATTATTTGTGATTATGATAATTAGTTTTCAAACTTCCAACAATCATTGTAAACAGTGGGAAATAAATATTTTTTGCAAATGTGCTCATGAGCTACTTCTACCACGAATTGATTTGGTGATTGCGCTAGCCCCCATCACTAAATCATTGTCAATTTTTTTTAATTTGATACTAGAATACGAAAAATGTTAATCGAAGATTTATTTATGAATAATATGATACATGATTTTCAAGATCATGGTACAAAGTTAATTGTAATAACATGTTCCCATCATTTCTAATAAAATAAATATTCTTGCTAATGTTATCAATCCTGACTTAATAGTCTATGCTAGTAGTTCTTACCACCATTTTTTCTTATATGTCACCTGAGTCAAATATGATCTATATATTTATTAACAAATTTAACACTTTCAATAAATAGAAATTGAAAATACCAAATTGAGTGTTAACGGTAGGTGGTAAAATAAATCTCGAAGTCGAAAATTATTTTTTTGTTTTTTTTTTAACCGTTATTGCTTTAACATTTTTTATATACATGTACTGAGTAGTAGAAATTTACGAAGAAAAAAACATGAATTTATTGTGATCATGTGCATTTTTATACATAAATCTAATACAATGGTACAAAAATATTGTGTGTAGACACAATGGCTTAGCTCTAACACCAAATGATTCCATGGTTATGTTAATGTTTATATGTAGTGTTAGTTATCATTTTTGCAATTTTCTTTGACATGTATTTGACGTAAGGTACACAATGGATTGATTACACATTGATCAGCCGGAAAAATGCCAAAACAGTTTACATTTAATCAGGTAATGAAAGCCCTTAGTTGTTTTACTGGCGTTAAATTTTGTCGCCAAAAATGGCATCAATTTGTGTCATCAGGAAATGTGTGCAAAGTTGTGAAATGCATGACTTAAAGGTTCTTCCGCACATAATGAATTTTCAGTCTTGTTTTCTTCCCCAACCACATATACCAAAATGTAAATTTGGTTAACCATTATCGATTAGCATAGATGTATTGTGTGAAACAAATATTTGTACTCTGCACCCCTCACTTTTTCGCTCACCCTTTATGCTTTTGTTGTAATGTGCTCCTCTTCTATTTTTTATTCCACCTAATGAAAGCTTGCTTCATAACTATACAAAGTGATAATCCCCACAAATTAACTAATATATAATATTTATGAGTGTTTTCTCAATATCAGTTCTCTGGTTCCACATAATGAAATGCTAAGACATATTAGAGATGCATAAAATGGGTGATGATGATTGTTGAGCCCAGGAAAATGATTTCATAATATTAACATTGATATTTTTTCTATTATAGATATTTACATTGCTTAATAAAACCTTTGACTTCATTTTGGCACTCCACACAATGAAAATGGCTATACTAGAAATTATTGCCCCATTTAAGATGCTTTAGAAATCGATACGAGCATATTATTTTATTAATATCCTAACACTCATTCTATTTTGGTTAACTAAATCTCTTCAACCAATACAATGTTAATATTGGAATAACGAATATGCAGAAGCACGGAAGTACGCAAGAGGCAATCGATAGAGCTATTCGATAATAGTCAAATTGTATTATCATAAATTAATCAAATTTTTGGTTTCACAAGTCCAAAAGCTACGAAAGATGCACAAGTAATGTGTGGAAGTGTCGTTGTCTTTTCATTATGAGTACTATGTCTACTTCATTGCACTCTCTTTTCTTATATTTTTTAATTGATTTATCAACTTTTCAAATTCTATAAGTAGTCACACAATATTGATCATTTATCATTGGTACTATTTCCAATTAATGGATTCTACAATGACGGTTTTTTTTCTACATTGTTAAGTAATCTAGTAATGATACAATTCTTGTTTCTTACCTCGTCAAGCAATCTTAACATTACCTTTTACTTTATGGTTGAAGAATTTGACTATTGTTAAATAGCTCTTTCATATTATTGAATGACTGCAATATGGTTTAATGTTATAATTGGGAATTTGTGAATGTGCGGAAGTGCAGAATAGTGATTTATCCACATCCCCACGGAACCATCTTCTTTGGCACCTAAGACTCTACATTCCACATTTTCTCCCGGAACATGTACAAAAGTGTAGAGTTTTTTTGGGATGCAAAGAGTGAATGTTGAAAGTTAAAAGCCATATACAATACCAAATCTAATTTATCAATTTTAATATTGCATATTGTAGTGGCTTTTAGTGAAATTTAATATTTGTGTTTATAACATATTGTATAACACAATCATTCTAATGATAACATACAACATACAAACTGTTTAAAGAATTAATCTAGTGCGAAAATGTGAAAACTTGGAATCCACAATTAGCATCCAAGAATTAATTATTCTAACTACTATTATTAATACATGTTTATCAAATTGATATGCAATCAAGTTATCGCAAATAATGCTTAATAGAATTTACTCTAATTCATCATGCAATGATTGTTGGTTGCAAAGATATCGATATTAAAATTACTCTTTTTTATATTTATTTGGTGAATTCAAGCATATATATTTCTTTTAAAATACTGACATTTATCATTTGATACACTCATCCTTGATTGGATAAAAATGAGTTTCTGCTAGAGGTGTTGATGGTGTTGGTGTTGTTGGTGCTACTAATGAGTATCTTGCATATACATGTGGCTAGTGAGAGAAGTTAGTCATAGATGAAGGATATGTGGGGAAAGTACAGTTTATGAACTAGAGACTAGGTTGGAGACCAAATGGTGTTAATGCGAATGGACCTAGCTCTGTTCCTTCCATTGTAGATTGAGTCAATTTCCCAGGGTATTTCTCAAATAAATAGTTTGAGACTCATCTCAATTATGTTGTGCTTATATGAAGGTGAAACATGGAGATGGATGGCTAGTTTTCTTGTGTTGTGGCTTGCAAATTATTAATTAGTGTTAGCTTTCTAATGATGTTCGAAGAAAAATTATTTTTTTGCAATATGATGAAGATGAAATTTCTCTAGATCCTGAAACTTGTGTTAATTTGTTATCGATAATGTAATATTTCCTTATTTTTTGTGGCATATATTGGTATTTTGTTTCATTTACAAATGATTTCAACAATGTCAATTGTTCCTGGAAGCAATTCTCAAATGCACAAAGAAGGGAGTGCATGACTCCCATCAACCACATTTGCAAACTTCGATAAACAAGGGTCAATTGGTATGTTAATTATAGTTGTAATTTTCAATTTCACGATTGATAATGTCTAAACCATTTAGGATAGTAACCTTTCACAATTTGATTTTTGAACTTATGCTTTTTTATACCGAAGCTTCCTTGTGCAAAGCTTTCATTATGCACAAGAAGGTTATAATAGTCTTACAATGCTAGTTTTTAGCTTAATGTAAAATTGTACAACCCATACCAAAACATAAATTGTTACTGAATTTACTTAATTGAGTAAACAGATTTCGTTTAATATTGGATAATACAAGTACAACTGACTAATGTGAAAACTAAAGCAGAATTGGGCAATATAAAAACAAGTTTGCATAGTAAATGTTATAAATACGCCTTGGTTCATTGAATAAATGCCAAAAATACTTGCATTTATTGGCAACAGAGCTTTAGTTAATTGAAATAGAATGAAATATAGGATATTAATAAAATAGTATCTTGATATCGATCTCTAAAGCATGTGAAATGTAACAATCATGAAACGTAATCGTATCAATTGGACTATCTTGAATTGGAATTTAAGTAAAATGGATATGATTTAAAGTAATTGGTTTCACACTTGATCCATGTGAATATTTGTGGCCACCCACCTATTCCACTTGGACCCCCACCATTGTTTCTTTCAGTTTTTCAATTTCCTTAATTGTAGCAAAATTTACTATTTTGGCAGTTTTTCGGGTCCTGAACATCTGGAGTCATTTTGAGGCCCTAAACGATGGTTTTTGGGCATGAAACCTTTGGAGAAGATGATTTTGTTCTAGACTCAACATTCATTATTAATATTTTTAGTCCTCGGATAGATCTTTCTAACGATGTATCATGTGCGTCAAACGGAGATAGTATGCCAAAGTTACGACCCCAGGAAATTGATGTACCAATTTACCCTGACGGGGCCCATAGTCTGGTGTTTCATCTCCTAGGGTTAGGTTTTTGGACGTTTAGGGTTTTCCATTATTTATCAAAAATATATAGGCCTTCAAGCCTCATTTTAACACAGAGTTCAGAGGCCTGTAGCCGCCATATATCTTCTCAAAGATAATCTACCAATGCCCTAGCTAGTTTATTTCCATTGTCTGTAAACAAATTTCAGTTATTTTATATTAATGAAATGAAGTTTTATTTCTGCTGCATCTTGGTATTTATGGTTATATCTGTATTCTATTGTGTTCTTGCATAAATTCGGATCAGTGGTATCATAGCATTTTTCTCTTTCTCGATCCTTCTTTGCATGTCCCCAACGAGGTCAGGGTATAAGGAGTTAGGGGTTGATCTAGTTGAACCTTTGCAAGATCAACCTCACAAACCCTGAAAGCCACCCATGGGGGATGAAAAGAAAGACGATGGAGCAGGAGATCCTATCAAAATTTGCTCGAGGAGGCCCTTGAAAAATAAAGGAACGCGATGATGGATAACCTTGCCTAGATCCTTTAACGACTACCCACTGGTGGCACATCTGCATCCAGCAGCCACTCTAGAGGTGAAACCCCTTTTAAGGTACAAGTAAAATTTGACATTCCCATATTTAATGGCCAAATAGATTAAATTTCATAGATAGATGGTTGAATCTATTAGAAGGGTATTGCTCGGTCCATGACTTTTCCGATCGGGAGAAGATTATTTTTGCACTCTTCAAAGCCACCCCCCATGTCATGGATTGGTGGAAAACCTACTATGAGAAAAATGATGAGGGGGAACCCTCTCTATTCTCGATCATACCCACTTGGAATTATTTTCGAGATGCCATCAAGGAACAATATTTTTGTTTGGGGAGCTATGAGGAAAAGTGCATACAATGGACTACGTTACAGCAGCAAATAGATCAAGATGTGCATGAGATGACGATTTTTTTCCATACCCTGCGCACAAATCTAGGTATCAAATATTCAGAGAAACATTTGGTGTTGAAGTACTGTATTTTTCTGCATAGCCTTACATTTAGGAGGAAATGGAGTTCCTCGACATCTCCTCGCTTGGTACGGCATACTGATATGCTACCAAGATTGAGTAGAAATTCAAATAGAAGAAGCGAGAATTTGGATCTCCAAATCAAAAGAAAGAAAAAGGTTCCCCCAAACCACAGAAAAAAGTAAAAAGCCAAGGCATGGTGGCCCAATATAACATGCCAAATCTGTAAGTAAAGAACAACACCGTGAAGTCTAAGAAGGACACAGGAAAGTGGTGTGAGTTCCATAAGAGCTCCACTCACAACACAAGTGAGTGTCGAGCTAAGAAGTCACCAGTGGACGAGATGAAGGCTTTTGAATCAGATGCATGCTCCGACTCTAAATCAGAACCTGAGAAGGGGAATTACAAAGGGAAGAAGATTATCGATTCAGAGCCCAATGCCACTGTTTCCACCACAAAGATCCAAAAGGAATAACCGGAAGATCCATCTGAGGAGGAGAGGCTCTTCCACTCCCAAATGTGGGTAAAGGGTTCCCCATTATGGTTCATTATCGACAATGGGAGCCAAAAGAACCTCATTTCAGCAGAGGTCGTGAAGCAGTTAGGCTTTTCAACCACACCACACCCACAACCATACACAATCAGGTGGCTTCACCTAGGACAAGATCTATGTGTCAGCCAGTAGTGTCGCCTTCCCTACAGCATCAAGCCCTTCACCAATGAGGTATTATGTGACATTGCACCTCTTGATGTTTGTGATGTATAATTAGGACAACCATACTTGTGGAAGCAACATGCTATGTATGATTCTCAACCTCGTGTTGTTATTGTTACTTTAGGCAATAAGTTGTACAGGATACCAGAGGTACCACCTCCTGACGTTATCTCTTTGGTTACTGAAAAATAATGCAGTAAGCTCATTTCCAAAAATAGGAAATTTTTTTTCCTGGTGATCCACCCTCAAGGCAAGAAGCACATTATGGCCATGACCTCCAGAAAGGGCTTCTCCACATGACAACAACAAATGGACAAGGTTGTGGAGGAGTACGGGGACACATTCACCTCACCCGCAGGGGTGCCGCTACACTTTCAGGTCAAGCACCCCATCGATCTGAGCCCATGTGCATCGCTACCCAATGGACCAATCTATTGATACTCTATTATGTAGAATGATGAAATCAAGAGGAAAATTTAGAAGCTGCTACATAAATTTCACATCCGACCAAGTTCATCGCCTTGTGGGAGCCTGATATTGTAGGTGCAAAAGAAGGATGGGACTTGGAGACTCTGTATTGACTATCGGGCACTGGATAAGATCATTTTATGGAATAGGTACCTGGTCCCATGAATTTATGACCTTCTGGACCAACTCAAAGGGGAAAAATATTTCAGCAAGATTGACTGAAGTCCCGGTATCACCAGGTACAAATCGAACCATCCGATGTCTGGAAGACTGCATTCAAAGCCAAGGAGGGCCTTTTCGAATTGTTTCTCATGCCTTTCGGGTTGATGAATGCTCCTGCAACATTCATGAGGCTGATGGATAACATATTGCAGCCATTCACCAACTAATTTGTAGTAGTGTATTTGGATGACATCCTAATCTTCATCCAAACTTGGGAAGAGCACCTCCACCACATCCGACAGGTCCTCTAAACATTGCAGCAACACAAGTTGTGTGCCAATTTGGAGAAGTTCACTTTTGGCATGACCCAGTTTGAGTATCTGGGATACATTATTGATGAGCAGGGGGTGCATGTGGACCCAACCAAGATCCAATTCATTCAATATTGGGCTTCCCCAACCACACTAACAAAGCTTCGCAGCTTTCTGGGTCTTGCTAATTTCTACCACAGGTTCGTGTTGGGATTCTCTCATGTCACTTGGCCCTTGAGTCAAGTCACCAAGGGAAGAGTGAAAGAAAATTTATTTTGGTAGAAATCTCAACCGAAGGCGTTCGTAGAATTGAAACATCACCTCTGTTATGCCCCAGTGCTCACATTACCAGAATTTCAACAACCATTTGAGATCGAGACAGATGCCTCTGACTATGCTATAGGGGAAGTTCTTACTCAATAGGGGCATCTAGTGGCATATCACAGTGAGACATTTTCCGACACAGTCCAGAAGTATCCCACTTATGACAAAGAGATGTATTCCATTGTGCAGGCTTTCCGACAATGTAAGCATTAAATTTTGGCAAAGGAAACGATCATCCACATAGACCATCAACCCCTGTAGTTCATATAGACATAAGGAAAGTTATATAATGATCGCCATCATAAGTGGTCCACATATCTGCAACATTTTCATTTGAACATCAATTACAAGAAGGGAATCATCAATAATGTTGCGAACTGCCTCAGCCGACTCCCGATCATGGCGATAACCACTGTGCTCAACTCTAGTGGGAAAGAGACTTATGATTGGCCACTTCTCTACAAGAGTGATCCATAATTTGGCCACACATACAAGACACTCTTGGAGGGAAACCGAGTTCCAAATTTTCACCTCCAATATGCATTATTATTTCACATGGGACACCTTTTTGTTCCTTCAAGCGAGTGTGCCAAGATTATTTGGGAGGCACACTATAGTTGGGTCGTTGGGAATTTTGAGGTCGAGAAAACAGTGACAATACTGCAAAAGTATTTTTATTGGCCAAACCTTCAACATGATGTTGGGAAGTACATCAGATCTTGCACTGTCCGTGCCATTACCAAATTTACCATCAAGAAGCAAGGCCTCTATACTCCGCTACCTACCCCTAGTCGACCTTTGGAATCCATCTCCATGGATTACATGTCGTTCCTTCCTTCTACTAAGACTGGAAACTATTGTCTTTTCGTGGTCGTCGATAGATTCTCGAAGATGGAAATTATGACGGCCTGCAAGAAGAATATCATAGCAATAGCCACTGCTAAACTCTTCTTTGAATGAGTGTGGGTACACTTTGGGATCCCACAATCTATCATCTCAGATCGGGATAGCAGATTCATCAATACATTTTGGTCCAGCTTCTAGTCAATGCTGGACACCAAGCTCACCAAGTCCACAACTTTCCATCCCCAAACTGATGGCCAGACAAAGGTCGTCAACAAGATGATCATACACATTATGCACATGTATAACTCAAAGCATCCATGCACATGGGATGAGAGCCTCCCCCATGTATAACATAGCTATAACTGGGCCCTCCACAGCTCAACCAACCACAACCCCTTTTAGGTGGGCTTGGGATTCCAGCCACTATATCCCATTGACATAGCCATGCCATTTGCAGCTACTCAAGCTTATTTGGATCATGTCCAGTGTAAAGCTTCCAAGGCGAACAACTTCATTGAGTGTATTTAGCACATCACCAACAGGTTCATGACATATTGGACAGAGCCAATGCTAAGTACAAGCAGTGGCATAATCAGCATCGAATGCAACACAACTTCCAGGTGGGCGGAAAAGTGTGGCTAAATTTGCGGAATGAGCGCCTCGCTGGACCCCAATGCAAGCTGCACCCACTCTGATATGGGCCACACACCATCATCAAGGATGTAGGGTACAAATAATTTGAGCTCAGTATTCCACCATTCCTTGGTATGCACCCAGTGTTCAATGTGGACCACCTTCGACCCTACTTTCCACCTCTACTGGACACATCCGACATGGTAGAACAACTAACACCAATAGAGTTAAACTCGTATTGCATGGAACAATCCACAACTGATCGGATTATGGACACACAGATCAAGAACACCCACCAGCAAAGGATCCAGCTATATCAAGTTGTCAAATCAGGCCAACTCCTTCACCAGGGCAAGTGGCTTACTAGGGACCAAGTTCAGCAAAAGTTTACTCATCTCATGGAGGAACTCAACGCAAAGGGGACCAATGATTCCTAAGAGGGGAGGAATGATCCAGGTGGATATTTATAGCCACTCGCCTATTCCACTTAGACCCCCACCGTTGTTTCTTTCAGTTTTTCAGTTTCCTTAATTGTAGTGAAATTTACTAATTTTGGTAGCTTTTCAGGTCCTGAACTTCCAGAGCCGTTTTGAGGCCCTAAACGACGTTTTTGGGCATGAAACCTCCGATGAATATGAGTCTATTCCAAACTCAACATTCATTGTCAATATTTTTAGTCCTTGGATAGATCTTTCTAACGATGTATCATGTATGTCAAATGGAGATAGTATGCCAAAGTTACGACCCTGGGAAATTGATGTACCAATTTACCGCAATGGGGCCCATAGTTTGGTGTTTCATCTCCTAGGGTTATGTTTTTGGATGTTTAGGGTTTTCCACTATTTCTAAATAATATATAATCCTTTGAGCCTCATTGTAACACATATTTTAGAGACCTATAGCTGCCACATCTCTTCTCGGAGATAAGCTACCAGCGCCCTAGCTAGTTTATTTCCATTATGTCTGTAAATAAATTTCAATTCTTTGATATTAATGAAATGAAGTGTTATTTCCGTTGCATCTTTTTATTTGTGGTTATATGTGTATTATGTTGCATTCCTGCATAAATTCATATCAACACTAATCTTTTCTGATTAAATATCAGCCAAATCAGTACTAATCAAATTTATGACAACTATTGTTTGTCAATTCATCACTTAATCTGCAATGATTCCAAGTCCTTTACATACACAGGGGGTGAACAAATCTAGAATATAACATTATGTTTCCTTGTGGGATTTGTTATTGTGCAAACAACAAAGGATGTGTGAGAGAATAGAGGACCTTTGCATAAGCATCAATGCTTTGACACTGACATTGTTATGTTACTGCTCTAATCAACTACGCCAAAATTGATGTTGTTAATTTTAATAATATTAGTATTATTGTTTGTGCGGATCTTATGTTGTGTAGAGGATGGAGTATGTGCAGACAGAGTATGTGCAGGAGAATGGGGGTGCAGAGGAAATTGTATTACATAGTGATGAAATTAATTTCAAACTTGTTTGTAGTTGAAACCATAATACGAATGAGTTAATTAAGTACCGATTTGTATCATGAAACCTTCATTCCATGTGTGTATCAGATACCGAATAAATATAAATGATTAATTATATAAGCCAAAGTATATACCAAACTAAACAATGTATATAGATAACATCAAAGAACATATCCTAGAAAAATTTTGCAACAAACAAACAACATTTCAAAGAAGTCCACAAAAAGTATTTAATAATAATACAGAACACAGCATATTCTGAAAAAATTCTACAAAAATACCACTTAACAAAATTTTAGATAAATGGTAACCATATTATGGCTTAAAACAAAATAATTACTATTTGTCTTTGAAAAAGTCTTTAATGATAACGGAAACAATTACAGTATTGAGAATTGTATCCAGAATCAAGTATTAATTAACATAACTATGATCAAAATAAACATCAAATATTAAACAAAATTTTGACAACCAAAAATAGTTATTGAATAATCATTTTCATTATGATCAACAAAAAATCCATCATCTCTGAATTGTTCAAAAATTTGGTAAATGTTCTTAGAACTTGCACAAAGAAATCAATTTTAAATAGTAAGGGATACAATTGGAGTAATAATAATAATACTCCATATTAAGAATTTTCTGATATCTCAGTTCAATAACATATTCACAATAGCCATTTATTTATTTTTTCTCTTTAACTTTCTTCACCTACATTTAGAGAAAATAGAAATAATTGTTTCATAATAAATTAAGTACACATAATAAATGATAATCTAACTCTCAAACAAAGTTATCCGAAAAAACAAATCCATGTGCAAATGAAAACCCTTATGTAAACCACATTGAAATTTTTGGTTATAGAGAATAACACTTGATTCCTAAAGAGATTATCAAAATTTGTATACCTAGCCACAATATTAAATGTATTGGACTCTCAGGAACTGCAATGTGAAAAAACCATCTGCAAATAAAAGCAAGAAAATGCATCCAAAGATTGTCTTAGTTAATGTAACATATATAAAAACCTGAACATTTAATGACAAGTAAACAGGAAAATGAATATTCCAATATTTAAGAAGACTCACAATATGTAAAAGAATACATCCTGATTGTTTAACTCTTAATTAATTTCTGAAATTATGTCTTCTTGAAACAACTTCTTAAGCTTTGCCTTAATGTATTTTTTCATAGGAGCAGTTGTAATTTCTAGTTTGACATATTGACTGAATATATCCTTCTCAATTTCCCAAGTGTTGTAGCTGCTACAACCCCCTCCAAAATTTCGGCCTATACCCAAATTTCATAGCCTTCCTTGGTCTTGTTCATGACTATTGCGGACTTTGAATTTCATTTTATTGTTCTTATGATCCCTTTCGCAAGATAGGAAAAGTGTCACCTTTGGAATATTGCTACTATAGTAAAAGTATGAGCTTGTTTCAGTGATTCCAAGAGGTCATCTTTATGTAAAAGAGTTGTTCTAACTATGTAAGTACACATCGCACTCATTTCCAAAGTTCTGAACACCATCGCACAAGTGTCATCGCATTCGTCGTAAAGTGTATCTTTGGTGTTGCACTTGTCATACCTAGTCGTAAAGTTGTTACACGGAGGATAATGCTTTGTAATTATGTATCGGATGATATGTTGTTTGATTCCTCAAGTATGTTGATTGTCTGATCAAAATCAAAATCTATCAACGCTCACATCAATCTCACATGTTCCACACTTCGTCATTTTCTGGAAAACTTCTAGATGAAGTGACTTAGCCTCTCTGAGCCTCCTCTGAGCTATGCAATGTGTAGTATCATTTCTTTGGTTCTGAGCCTGCTTCTTGGCACTATGTAGTGCGCACTTATAGCCTAATAAGAAATTCCTCATTGCACAGTTTTTGTGACTATCACCCAACCTTGACCCTCAAAATTGCGTAGTTGAGGCCTCCACCCCGGCTTGAACTGTGCACTTCAACACTTGAAGACACAAGCGCATCCCTTGAGACTTAGAAATTCACACTACATAGTCATCCCAGCCTGCTTGACTTCCTGAATAGTGCAATTTGCTTTCCCAGCTCTCATCCTCGCTTCTTATCCCCTCTGACTCCGGAAACTTCGCATTAATGTCCCTTAGCCTATCCTTAACTGCACATTGCATAGTATCAAGGCCTAGGGATTATCTTGAATGTTTTAACTACACATTTGTGCAGTCACTAAGCCTTCTTTCCATCCTACCACATGTCTTAGGCTTAGTTTATGGATCAGAATGCATCATATTATACTAGGGGATTTCAGATTGATGTCGTCTCATCATGAGTGAATTGTAGGAATAGGTTCTCCATCAATTCATGATGAGATGATAAGGAAAGAAAGGAAGGAGGAAATCATGCTCAAATACACTCTTGCAATTGAACTTACAAGACGATTGATCGAGAGAAATTGAAAGGACATTAGTTTGCGGAGGAGTGAAAGAGAGATATTTCATCAAAGGCCTGACATTTCCATGTCATCAAGAAATCCATGTCAGCAGTGTCATGTCATGAGTGTTCATGTCTCCACATCACCATTTTATATTATATCCATTGTAAACAAATATATTGTAAAGTGGAATTCCAAAGGACACACATGAATGTAAAAAGCCTTGTAAGTGGAAAATTCATGGGAAGTCAAATAGTAATTGTTGGGTGCCAGTTTTTCACTTATTTCATACATTTGTTTCCCCTATTTTACCTCATGACTATAACCATTGGGACTATCTTTGCCTCTTTTTCCTACCATTCTATCTTAACTTGTGTTGTTTCACCTTATTTTCATTACTCTACCATTTCATCAATTATTATGATGTATCGTGCTTCTTTTTTCTGACTGACTGAGGATGAACTTTTGGAGAAGATCTATGGTCTTTTGTTGGCTTTCCATATGTCATTTGTAGCACAAAATATCTCGAGCAAGAGGCATACAGGAGCAGTTAAAGGTGTGATGTTACAGTGAGCCTTTACATCATGTTGTTATAGACCCGCTAATGAACTAGTGTTACAATTGTACAGTTGACTGAATCTCGTCAACTCCTGATGCTGACCTATCCTCTAGCTATTACGCTACAACTGTGATTTATCATGATAGTCGTAGAAGTTATTAAGTATTGTATTTTTGGATAACATCCTCTAGGCGGTTTTTTATCGTAATCTATAATTTTCCAGTCAAACTTTTATTATGAAGTGGTTGTAACCATATGTATTCTATTTTGATCATCATTAGAATCATAAGATTCTCATGGATGATCCATCCCTCATCTTCCTGAGATGTAACCACTATATAGTCCCCGACCCTTGAGTTCGAAAGGTTAGAGGAGAACAACATTACCTTATCTCTGTAATTTTGCTCATATTAATACAAATTATCATGTTGTTGTTGTTACATGCATTATCTGATTTAGTTTTGTTAAAATTTCTTTCTCTACCTGTGCCCTGCTAGGGAGGAAGGGCCCTCCTCTTTAGCAAGGATTGTAGTTGTTAAGGTAGATGTGTATACATGTTTACATTTTTATTTATGTATCAGTGGAAGTGTTGTTGCTGTTGTTTTAGCAGTGAATAGATATTCTTCAATTCCAATGTTTTATATGTTGTTACGGATATGAGATCAGAGATACCAGTTGGGTAATTGTTGTGTGGCGTGCTAGGACAGATCAATTGAGGTATGATTACAGTCTTATAGATCATTTTATTTCTTCATGAGTGATTTCCTTCTGGCATTTACTTCAGCAACAATTTCTTTTATTTGGATTTTCTTCTCATTTGATGTATCGACACAAACAGTGCGACTGTCATTGAAATAAAAGACATCCCTAGATTGATATTTTATGTGTATTGTTTTAGCCGTTTAATAGTGATTAATACAACCCAACATTTTGGAGCCATTTCCAGGGATGGCAGTGACAATCCAATCAACCAGAGTTGTTTGTTAGAAGACAGAGTAAGAACCTGCACATCGCTCTAACAAACTTGAGTGGGCTCACCAATGCTACACTGGGGCACTTAGAGGTGCAATTTCCGTGTGCATTTTTTTAGCATGTATCCAATGATACAATTGTTGGGTGGTAAGGCGAGAGGTAAGAACCTGCACATCGCTCTAATGAACTTGAGCAGGCTTACCAATGTCTTCCTGGGACACTTAGAAGTGTGATTTTTTGGGTGTTTTTTTAGGGTGTCTTTAGCTATACAATCGCTAGGCGGTAAGACGAGAGACAAGAACCTTCACATCGCTCTAAGAACTTGAGCGAGCTCACCACTGTATAAATTGAAGCACTTGTAGGATGAATTGATACACATAGGGTCCATGTGTTCCAGTAGGATGATAGCAACATCCACAAACACCCCCCACTCTACTAACTACAGGAAAGATGGGTCGTAAGAAGGAAATGAAGAGTGAATACTTGGGAAGAAAGACATTCTTTGGAGATCTGATCTCAAGAGCAGAAAACGAACAGTCTACTTCATATAGAGACAATAGGAAGACAGGACCACAAAAAGAAGATACTATATCAAGTCCTGAGGCATCGGTGCCTTCTGTGTCTAGACCTCACCACCCTTTGAACAACATATCCACTCCTAATATCAAGACTCCAGATTCAAATTAGTAGTGACAAATCATTGATCAGGATCTGAGAATTGAAGGACACGGAGAGACCAGTAGGGAGCACTAGGGACCTGAGGAACATCATTTAATTTATCATCATTTGGGAACTGGTAGTGCCGTCAAACAGTTGGTCCTGGAACAACCTGATCCTTTTATTTATCATTCTCCAGCACACTCTGAGGTCAGTTTATCCCATCAGGAATAATTAGCCATGGGGGATGAGAATGTCAAGACAGATAGCTCTGTTAATTTTGAATTCCCGATAGTAGTAACACGGGATGAGGCTCCTATGAAGAATATTACTTTTTCATCCTTACCATCCTTTCAAGGGATGGCTGTTGAAGATACTGATACCTTTTTTTTTCGAATTCGATGTGTTGTGTAGAGGTTATGACTACACTTCAGATGCCCAGAAGCTGAAATCATTTCCTGCTACTCTGAAAGGAGCAACATTAAGATGGTTCATGAGACTAGGTTTTGGCACGATTCGAACCTAGAATGACATGAGGGAGGCTTTTCTCTTTATGTATCAGGATTACTGTTGAACCAGGGATTTGAAGGAAGAAATCTTCAGAATTGTATAGAAGGAGGAAGAGAGCCTAGAAGACTATATGGAGAGATTTCATTACAATTTGCAAAGGTCTAAGTTCAGTAACTTAGAACCAGAAATTCTAAATCCAATATTCTTAAGAGGTATAAGAGATGACTGTCTAGAGCATTTGAATCTGTTGGGAAAAGGAGACATATCGCAAGAACCACTTGACGAAATAATGAAGCTCTTCCTGCATAGCTTAAGAGGATTGGTCAAGGGGAGAAGTTTAGTTCGCGATTCTTCAGTCTGGATATAAAAGTCCACAAGTGGAGGAGTAACCAGAGCAGAGATCATAAACCTATTTGAGGATTTTAAAACCAACCTCCTTAGCACTCTCTATGCCCAGATCACTACGGTACAAGTTAATAAAGCACAAGAAAAAGCTGAAGCAGCCTTAGCAATATTCTGTCCCCGATGCAAAAAAAAAAAAAAATTGGAAAGAGAATGTGGACTGAATAGCGTCAACCTGTGTAATATCTGTGAATTGGCACATTATACGAATCAATGTCCTAAATTTCCCAGACTGAAGGTTGTACTTCAAGAATCAAGCGAGGATTTCCAGTCTTCTTATTTCATCGGATCAAAGAGACCATGGCAACCACTACATACAAGTATGTCTTCATATTTTTCCTCTTTTTGTCCTTAGAATAATGCTTATACTAGTCAGAAATATCCATGGAAGTATCCTACTCCTTCCTCAACACAATTTACTTCACCATGGAACCAATGGATGTCTCCTCCACCAATGCAATATCCCCCATCACAACCCAATTCTTGGGGTCAGAATTGGAGAAGTAATGGCCAAATTCTGGTACCCCCTGCACTACCAATACAAAAAAAGTTACAACTGCCTTCTATTCAAAATCCTACACCTTCTGTCCAACCCCAATTACTTGTGCAACCTAACCCCAATCTGAATAATAAGGCATCCTAGAGCATGGATGCTCAGGTTACCCTCCAGACTTATCTTATTACTCCTATTGGACTAAACGAGGTTTAGCTTTGATCAGGGAAAGTAATAAGACCTGAACATACTCCCATTATTACCTAATAATGTGAGTCACATAGAAAGGATATGGGTGATTCTGAGGCAACTGTTACACATGTAACAGTTGATACAACACCCACTGTTACACCTGTAGCAAATAACTCGGGAGTGTTTCTACAACAGCCAACCCGAGCAAGGATGGTGCATCTGTGCTAGCTGACTCAACCGTTAACATTCAGAATCCTCCATAACCCTCAACGTTTAACTGAAACCGGGCCAACCTCACAATCTAAATATGAATTCCTCAAGTGATCTGAAAATGGAATGTACTTGAAAAGGGTGCAAGGTATCCATTTTCATTTATGTAAATGAGTGCAAATACTCCAAATTTTAAATCTAAAAATGTGAGAACTTCTTATTTATAATATAGAGATAGACTATAGGGGCATTTACCGAATATGTCACCTTTCAAAGAAAGGATGAATCCAGAAGCTACCTGGCCCTCTTACAGACTCTACCTAAAGAAATAATAGAAATAAACACTCAGACTTAATTAAAATGACCTTACTCAAACTTGACATTATGCGGAATTTTTGCTTGGAAGAGGTGTATGTCTTTTCTTTTGTTTATGTGTTTTAAGTTTATTTGTTTTTGCTGAAACTTAACATGTATATCAGCAACATAGTTCAGCCATAGAATAACAAAACACAACAGCAATATAATATAGGAGTTCACCCCAACTCTTGGGCTACATCTCCTTTGAGCTTCGTCAACATGACTAGACTCTTTGGGATTAAGGTACTTAAATTCTTTTACAAGATCCACACTTAACCACAATGAATAAAAAAATGATTCAAAGGGCTCAGAATACCATTTTAAATCCCTTTAATGGCAGTCCAATTCCTGTAAACAACTTTAAGCTTCCATGGACACACATCCTTCTGTCGGTGCACTAAGCTTCTTTGAGCTTCTAAATGGCACAAACTCCCTTAGATTTATGTTTCTGCCCCTGAAACCACTACTTCTGCATCCAATAATGATCATACATCAAATATCAACTGATAATTTGTTTACATTAAGCACAACATCCCCAAAAATGGCTCTCCTCCACGGTTTTCCCAGGGCTGCCCACGACTTTATATCAACTTCTAGAGCTGTAGAAGTACTCAAAATTTTCTTAAACCACTTCCATTGGTTCCATAATTACTGAAATAGTCAATATAGAGTTTTTTTTCATCAAAAACGGCCTCTGGCTGCTCCGGTTTCGCCTACACACTCTGTTTGGAAAATGGCCTCTAGAAATTAAATGAAGCTTTTCGGCTTTCTAAAGTTCTTAACAGGCTCTGAAAACCATCTAAACAGATTCAAAAGGCATGAAATAGTCAATAATTCCTATTCATTTACCTTAAACAAAGAAATACAGTCCAAAACACAGCCTTCTCCTTATAGGCCCTGATGGCTCATTCATCTTCTTCGATGCTTAAACCTTTGAAGATGACCTCTGTTAGATTTCATATCTGCTCCATTGAGTCCATAATGTCGAAGAGACCCAAAATCAAAAAAAAAATTCCTCCAAAAGGATCTCCCATGTGAAAAATATCACCAAAACAGCATTTTGCCCAATGTTAGGCAAAAATCCCACTAATTGTGGGCCAACTGTAGTTAATTGCGGATAAACTTGGAGTTCCGCCTAAAATGGAGGAATCAGCGCTAAATTCGGTGGAACATTTTATGTTAGCATTTAATGTTCTGCTAGTCATGTGGCCTCTCCGCAGCAATAAACGTAACTGTTTTAACAACCATTGGAATTTTTGTTTAGGGCTATGGTTTTTAGTTGAGGACATATGGAATGCGAGGGGGGCTTAGCCCAAAGCCCCTCCGACCTCCGATCTAACCGTAAACCACGTATTCACCTTTGACCTGCCATGTTTAGCTTTTAAAACCCACGTACAAGGCCACGTGCTATTACCTTTAACCCTTGAACATATCATATGAATGTACATTAACTTTGAACGTTATGCCATTTAATTTAAACGTATTAATGTGCCACATAACCATTTTAAACATATACTATATGTTAGATATAAATCTTCCGGATAATCACATGAGAGTTTTAGGAACGACGCGTTTCGAACTACCAACTGTAGTTCATCCTGATGATGAACTACAGTTGGTAGTTCGAAACGCGTCGTTCCTAAAACTCTCATGTGATTATCCGGAAGATTCATATCTAATATGTTATGGATCACAGAAGCTTGCACTCTCAAATATACTATATGGCTTAAACATGGCCGCTTACATCATATGATTTTGGATTTAGTTAAAAAATTAAATAAATGTGTAATATTAAAAAAATTTAATAATAAGTTTTTTTAAATATAAATAAAATAAAAAATATATAATAATATAATATATGATTAATTAAAATCATATAAAACATTATTAAATATATATATTTTAATTTATTAATTAAACCTTAGAAATAAAAAAATTTCAACACATAAATTTATCAATACCCATTCAACATTAGAGGTTATTGGGCGATTTCAAAGTGCAACATCTTCTTCATACAGTAACGGATTTGAGTGTCATTCGCGGCGCTGGGATTGTATCGCCAAGGCCTATCTAGTCGCTTAGGTTCCAAGTCAATTTGAGCACTTTAATTTTTGAGCTTTTTCCCAAGCTCAGATTTGAGCTTCTGATCATCAAGGAACTGCAAAATTTATATGTGTGGATTCCGATGTTACAGAATCTTAAGGAAGTACCTATCTATGTTAAAACAATGAGGGATCTGTGCATCAAAAATCCTGGAAGAAAACCTAAAGACCCTGCTACTATCCATGTCATGGGGAAATTTTCTGATCTCATGGTTTATCAGCCTTTGTTGACTATAATGACCCAGGGAATCCTACAGTGACTATCCATATTGACGATCAACCCATAACCAACACTTTTATTGATTTGGGGGCAGGCATTAATGTCATGACTAAAGACCTATTTATCTCTCTAGGAATTCATGGACTTAGACCTACACCCATAGTGCTTGAATTAGCAGACAGGTCCCATGTCAAGCCCGAGGGAATGATAGAAGATGTGGTTATCAATGTGGCTTATTGGAATTATCCAGCTAATTTTCTCATTTACAAACCAAACCAAACCTGGGGGGTCATCCTTTAATCTTGGGAAGACTGTGGCTAACCACTGCAGACGCATATATTGGATGTAGGTCTGGATCTATGGTGATCTCAGATGGACAAGCCACTCAAAACCTAAGTGGATGTCTCCTCCACCAATGCAATATCCCCCATCGCAACCCAATCCTTGGGGTCAGAATTGGAGAAGTAATGGCCAAGGTATGGTACCCCCTGCACTACTAATACAACAGTAGTTACAACTACCTTCAATTCAAAATCCTACACCTTCTGTCCGACCCCAATTACCTATGCAACCTAACCCCAATCCAAATAATAAGGCATCCCAGAGCATAGATTCCCTGGTTACCCTCTAGACTTATCTTATTACTCCTATTGTACTTAATGAGGTTCAGGTTCGATCGGAGAAATTAATTAGACCTGAAAATGCTCCCATTATTACCGAATAATGTGAGTCACCTAGAAATGATATGGCTGATTCTGAGGTAGCTTTTACACACGTAACAGCTGATACATCACCCACTGTTACACTTGTAGCAGCCAGCTCGGGAGGGTTTTTTGTTTCTATAACATCCAACCCGAGCAAGGCCGGTGCATATGTGCTAGCTAACTCAGTTGTTAACATTCAGAATCCTCCATACCCTCAATGATTAACTGAAACCAAGACAGCCTCACAATCTGAATCTGAATTCCTCAAGGAACTACAAAATTTATATGTGCGTATTCCGATGTTACAGGATCTTAAGGAAGTACCTATCTATCCTAAAAAAGTGAGGGATATGTGCGTCAAAAAGCCTGGAAGAAAACCTAAAGACCCTACTACTATCCATGGCATGGGGAAACTGTCTAATCTCATGATTGATCAACCTTTGTTGACTAAATATAATGACCCAGGGAATCCTATAGTGATTATCCATATTGACAATCAACCCATAACCAACACTTTGATTGATTTTGGGGTAGCCATTAATGTCATGACTAAAGACCTCTTTACCTCCCTAGGACTTCATGGACTTAGAGCTACACCCACAGTGCTTGAATTAGTAGATAGGTCCCATGTAAAGCACGAGGTAATGATAGAAGATGTGGTTATCAATGTGGCTTCTTGGAATTATCCAGTTGATTTTCTCATTTTACAAACCAAATCCAACCTTGGGGGTCATCTTTTAACTTGGGAAGACTGTGGCTAACCACTATAGATATATATATTGGATGTAGGTCCAAATCTATGGTGATCCCATACGTGCAGGCCACTCAAAACTTGAATCTTTACCCCCCAACAAAACCTCACATGGATTTGAGTAGTCCCTGGTGGGACGAATTTGAACCTAAATATGATCTTTCCCTACCTCTCCTCACGCTTAAAAAAGCACAATACTTTAAGGATGAAATAGAGGATGATATCATTAATGGTTTTATTAGTAATTCACTTTATGTTTCCTCCATTATATATCTGGGGGAAGAAGATGAGGTAGATGATGCAATTACTGAAAATTTGAAAACCACTTTGCATACTATCAGCAGTCCCATTCAAATTGAACCTGGGAAATGTTTAAACATCAATCCTAACCTAAATACTGAAAAAAATAGATTGTTGATATAGCTGTTACAAAAATATAAAAGGGCATTTGCATGGGACTATATGGATATGAAAGGGATCCATCCTAGCCTATGCACTCACCGTATTTATCTTAAAGAGGATCGCAAACCATTAAGAAAACTGCAGTGCTGAATGAACCCCACACTTAAGGAGATAGTGAAAGTTGAATTGCAGAAAATCCTTAATGCTAATTTCATCTACCCCATTTCTAAAATCCAGTGGGTGTCTCCGCTTGTCATAGTTCTGAAAAAGGAATGGAAAGTGGAGAGTCTGTGTAGACTATAGAGAGCTTAGCAAGGCTACTCAAAAGGACCATTTTCCCTTACAATTCATTGATCAGGTCCTCGATACTCTCTCTAGGAATTTTTTTTTTTCATTCCTAGATGGGTTTAGTGGCTATAATCAAATATAGATTACCCCGAAATACCAAGACAAGACAACCTTCACTTTCCCGTGGGCTACTTTTGCATACAAAGTCCTTCCTTTTGGCCTCTGTAATGCACCAACAACTTTTCAAAGGGAAATATTGGGTATTTTTTCCTATCTCTTAAATGACTGCCTTGAAATATTTATGGATGATTTTACACCCTACGGGGAAGCCTTTCAGACAACATTATCTAATTTGGAACAAACTAATGTTTCTCTGAGCACGGATAAATTCCACATGATGATGACCGAGGGAATTGTGCTGGGAAATTGTAATATTCCAAAAATTTCTTATAATAAATTGGATTTTTTTTTTTTTTTTTTTTAATATATTTATTTCACCTAGGAGGAGAATAAATGGGTAAGGAGGTCCATGCATAATGAAAATCTCAATAAAATCCCTCACAGTATGAAAGGGGATCATCATTGGAGCTATTTTTCACACCCTCATGTGTGAACAGGGTCATTTGCAAGTGGACAAGGTCAATTTTGACCAAGTCAACAGTGCTAGGATAAGAGGTGGAGAACAATTAGAGAAATAGCGCAGTATGAATGGGAAGAGGGTTATTTGGTGGAGGAAACCCTAAAAGGAGTGGGACCCATGGAGAGGGGGCCTTCACTTGTTTAAAAGGAGGGCAAGGCAGCCATTATTTCTCATGTTATGTATTATTGATTTTATGGTCTATTGAGACTTTGTGCAATCTCCAGCTGTTTCGCTGAGTTGCAATGCTGCTTAGCACGAGGGATTCTTGTTTAGGATTTCCTCTCCTTCTTGAGAGGCCTCTTGAGGGATTTAACTGATTTTCCTCACATCTAGGCTTGAGGCCAAGCATCCTCCTCCAAGACAGCATTATTTCTGCAGCAAAATATTGTTGTGTTGCAGGGTGTTGCAGTGAGGGTTCACAACACCACTTCCATCAGCTATTTTTTAGAGGAGGAATCTCTCTTTCCTTTGAGAGATCATTTTGGAGGCATTTGGAGCTGATTGCAAATCTTGGCATTGGGCCAACTCATTCCCTTTCCCCTACAACGTAGTTTGCTTCAGTGATTGTGTTATTTCCAAAGAGAAAATGTTGCGGGGCTTTGCAAATATGTTTGGAGGGTGAGATCTTAGGTGAGAGGATCAACCTTTCACTCTAGAGATCCATTGGAGGAGGTATTTTCATCGGATGCAGCATCTTCAGCCCTCTCCAGTTATTTCCAGTTCTTGAGTTGCAGCTGCTACCCAGCAACTTCGGCATTTTGCAGATTTTGTATATTATAGCCAATCCTTCCAGGATTGACTTGAGGTAGCCTTCCGGAGCTGAGATATTCACTCTCAATGTTGTATGGGCCATATATTTGTATATCCATTTATTTGACATATGTTAACATGTATTTTCTCTTATAAAACTAGCTTGGGCACCCTTGTGTAGCAGTATTTTATCATGATTTATGTACTTGTCTCTTGACGCTGAGCATTGCTTATCTTGAGTAACATTTTCCTCAAGATATTGTATTCATTTGTTGCTGCTATTTCTTAATAATATGGCTATGGATATTTCTCACATTTCTATGAGTTGAGTGTCACTGCTACTCGATTGTTGTGTTTGCATATTGTTGGATCTCAAACTTTAGAATATCTTAAGATATTCTCATTGTTGTGGAATTCCCTAATTTGGGGTATTACAGTGGTATCAAAGCATAATCTTGGCTCAACCTGTGGATCTCAGCCATTATGCTATCAAGGAGAGAGAATGTGAAGACTCCATCATGTGGAGAGAAAAAGGAAGATAATCTCACAAAGCTTCTTCCGAAATCTGTACAGAGCATTCAGGAAGATTTCAAGAAGACAAGGAGGGAGATATGTACTTAATCTCTAAGAGGGTTTGAAACTGAGTCAAACTCTAGATTTTCTTATGGAGAGTGTGAGCATGCAGCCACACCCTATGATGCACAGCGCGGTCACATGGCCAGTTTTTCCATAAGGGAGAGAGAAGAAGAATGAATGCCAAAGAAGGGAACTCTTAGTGGTTTCTTGCATGAGTATGAATCTCAAACTCAGAAGTTTACAGATCATATCACTTTCCCGAAGTTTTGCAAGGTCAAGGTGAGGAGGAGAAAGCAGCATAATATGGATAGATTTCTTCTATCTATCTTTGATGGTTCCCCTACATGTTCAGCCAGGGCTTGGGTGGAAGAGCTAGACACCTTTCTGCAGTAGCATCAAATTTCCGAAGATGAAGCCATCAGAGTAGCAGCGCTGCACTTTGGAGGTAAGGTCTATGCATGGTGGTTATTTGAGTCCTTTACTTTAGAGATTGAAAATACTTCTTCCTATGTAAGGTTCATTAAAAATTTGATGGAAAGATTTGGTAGGAAGAATTCTAAAACACATGTGGAGGAAACAAACACATCTAAACAAACAAAACCCTTGCATGTGATGGAGGAAACCATAGACTCAAAATCACTTCAGAGAACCATAAAGGAGGCTGATATCTTGCATTATAATTTGTTGGAGGCATGACCTTCATCTTGTATTTTGGCACAAGGAGGCAAAGAGATCCCTTTTCCAAAAGAGGATCGAAGCATTGGAGGGTTTCCCATTCATGTTGAGGAGGTTGAGGGCAACAACGCTATCATTTCTAGAGTTGATTTAGCACCTCATGCAGAGGAAGGAGGAGCTCTTGCTCCAAGAAGAGGGATTATTGCATCCTTTCAAGAAGTTCCCCAGGATCTCATACATGAAGGTCCAAGCACAATAAATGAGCAGCATGATTGTGCAACATTACAGCTGGGAGGAGAAGGTAGGGAGGAAGAGCAACATCATGTGATGAGAGGCACACACCCTTCTCTATTTTAGAAAGCTAGTGCAAAAATGAGGCAGACTGCATTGCGCTGAGAAGGCAAGGGCAAGGTTTCCCAACCATATGTACAATCCCTTCTTGACAGTGATGTCTCACTACATGGAGGCATTCCACCGGGGAGGCCACCAGATCTAGCATTGATGGAAGACATCTTGTCTTTGGATTCACCGCTCCTTGATTTTGGAGAGGTGAATAGTTTGGAGGAGAACTTTGGCGTGAGGGATGTCAAAGTAGTAGGCAACAGAATGAGTAGGGCCTCACATGCCAGATCACCAGCGTTGTCTCTTAGGAGGATTGATCCTTATTGGAGATCTCAACTCTTGGTAGAGTACTCCAAGGATCTAAGTGCATGTATGATACTTGATGACCCGGATAGAGATGATGAGTGTATGGTGGATGAGATGGTCATCTATTCACATGGTAGAGTCTTCTTGATTAGAGATTCTAGTATCAAGGAGAAGCTGCTGCATGCAGCACATGAGGACATATTTTCCATGCATTTTGATGCATATCTTGCCTTGGCAGAGGAGTTCATTTGGGAGGGCATTCAGCAAGACATATTTCAGCATATGGAGAGATGCATAGCCCAGATGATGATGGTAAGGATGTCACAGCCACCTTCCTACTCATTGGGAGTAAGGGAGCATTTTCAGTTGAGCCATTTCAGCTCAAGTCCTCAAGTACATAATGGAGGATGTACAATTTCACCTTATGTTTTGTACTTCCTATTTTTTTATGAGTAGCATATTTTCCCAAGGAGGATTATTTCTTCTTGCATATTGTATGATGATGTGCTTGAAGCCATTTGTAGCATTGATATTGGCTATCTCATTGGTGGTTTGTGGGGAAAGCCACATGATTTTTGGTGTGCACCATTGACACCCTTTTGTACTTTCATGCTTATATCTTGTAAAATGATTGTGGCAACAAAAAAGTGGCTAGTAAAGCACTTGCTATTTTTCATTTTGATGTAGGCAAAGGATGCACTGTGCTAGTTCCATGGGTGGAACTATGATTCACTCTCCAGTTGTCATTTGGAAAATTGTTCTTATTGTACCTTGCTTCCATGTATTTTTTATATGTTTATGTTCATGGGGAGCTTTGATTGGAGAGTGGGCTTGAGGCTAAATATGCCCATTGGGAGCATGATTCTCCCTACTATACATGTTGTACATATCAGGAAGAACCATGGGCCAACCTGATTTCCACATTACATTTCTTTCCTTCTTGTGGAAGGGACCACTTGAATAACTTGAGGAGGCACTCCATGGATCATGAGAAGATGGAGGAGTTAGCACAACCAACTCTTTTCCTTTTGAGGATGAGGGGAGACTCATCTATGAGCCACTCCATTTATATGAGCAAAACATATGGTAAGATTATTGTTGATATGCATAGTAATTTGTCTATATGTATGCATCTCTTAACCATATATGTGCAGGGATTTTCTCAAAGGAGGGATATTATTCCTTCTAGATTTGGTGGTCTACATAAGACCATCGTGGACGATCACTCCCTAAGTGGATATGGGGAGGATATTTCTCTTGGAGAACATACTCATGTAGAAATTTGAATAATAGCTGAATTATTCACCGAGATTATCCTGATTACACACTATTTAAGCTTCATGCATAATACATAACCTCTTCTACAATTGATCATCAATTTGCGGAAATAGAAGCAGTTGCATGCGCACATTAAAACATAATCAAGCACAAATATAACACAGTATGTAATGGGGAAAGATTACAGCTGAAAACCCCCAACTATCTGTATATTATAATGATAGAGAACATGTAACAATACATAGCACAAAGCTCCTCACAGCTCTCAGCACTATCTCACATGCTACACACAAAACTAGCACGGATATGAACAAGTCACAAGTTCAAATCTCCTCCACAAGTCTGCCTGCCTCTACTGCGCAATCCAAGATGAATAATGATGAGATCCAAGTTCGAATCCCACTGGCTTGTACTGCGCAATCCTCATTGGCAATCTCAATCAATGTGTGTGCAAATATCATGCATAGCTATAGTCACAACTGATAGTAGACTCACCCTTTCACCCACCTCTAACACTGGTCTCCACTGAACTGTCCATGCATTGCAGTTAACTGATGTATTCTTTAGTTGATTTATGAGTTAATAATTAGTGAATTAATTAATAATTAATTCACACCACTCAACACTAGTGTATTTATCAGTTAGACTAAATACAACTAGTTCAACTAAGTTAAACCGAACACAACTCCACCAACTGTCTCATCAACTCCACCAAACTCGGCCACATGAGTTCTAACTGAAGTCAACCATGCAATAGCTCAAATAACCCCTAGGAATAGCGTAATTCCTTCTGTTAGCTGCATGTGCCACATCCAAGCATCAAACTGAAGTGCTCCAAGAGGATAAGATAATGTTTATAGTCCAAATATTATTAAGGGCTAATAATATTTGACTGATCTATTTTTAGACTGGCAGTTTAAAAATAGACTTCGCCCAATGTCTAAAAATAGAGGTCCATCTATTTTTACCAACTTGACCAATCATCCATAAATAGCATCCTGCAACTCATAGACCATGATCCATATGTCTAAAAATAGACATAGTCTAAAAATAGACTTTGCGCCAAAAATAGCCTGCGGGCCCACTTAGTGAAGGCGACTTATTTTCACTAAGCTCCATCATCTTGTTGCATTTTCAACACTCCCTCTCAAAAAGATATGGATTATCTGCAACCCCTATCCTGCCTCTATGGTATTCGAATTTGCTCCTGGTGAGTGCCTTCGTCAAGATATCAGCATCCTGATCCTCCGTGGGAATGTATGAAAGTAACATGATTCTCTGCTGCATGCAATCTCTAATATGATGGTACCTAATGTCGATGTGTTTAGATCTATCATGAAATACTAGATTAGCCGAGATTTTAATGCAACTTTGGTTATCACAATAAATCTTTCCAAAACCAGTGTGACAAGAACTTTCAGGCCAGATCTTCATATCCATATAGCCTCGCATGCGGCCAAACTCATGCCATATACTCGGCCACTCCTGGCAGGCCAGGTGCCACGGATCTCTACTTCTGCTATGCCAAGAGCGATGACGACCGTGCAAGATCCCTCCAAATGTGCTCTTTACTTGTCCATTCTGCGCTCCTGCCCAATCTGTCCAGTGAAGCCACATAGCTTCACCTCATCCTCTTGTACGTAACACAATCCATATCCCGATGTGCCTCTAAGATGCTATTACATGCTTGCCCGCCTTCCAGAAGAGCTTGGTAGGCTTAACCATAGCTTGTGAAAGCTGGTTAACTGCATAGCATATATCGGGTAGTGTATTGACCAGATACATAAGCGACCCCACCAACTGTCGATAAACAGTGGCATCCACTACCTCCGCTGAAGTAGCATCCTCCTTCCTCCAACCTCCAGGAAGAGGAGTATCAACAGGCTTGCAGCCATGCATGTTGAACTTCTCCAATATTTCCCGGGCATACTTACCCTGAGAAACAAACAGTCCATCACTGCGCTGCCAAATTTCCAATCCCAGGAAATAATGAAGGAGGCCCAAGTCCTTCATCTCAAACTCTCTAGCAAGATCCTCCTTGCATGAAAGTATCAACAGCTCATCACCCGTCATAATCAAATCATCTACATAAAGTACAATGATTAGCAACTTACCCTCCACCACAATCTGGTATAGGTTAGTATCCGCCTCACTCTTGGAGAATCCAAGTCCAGTGAAATAACTATCTGTCCGTGTGTACCAAGCACGAGGTGCTTGTTTCAACCCATACAGCGCTCTCTTGAGTCTGCCCACATGCGACTCGCTGCTGAAGATCTCGAAACCTTAGGGATGCTCTATGTACACCTCCTCCTCAATGACTCTGTTAAGGAATGCAGTCTTCACATCCATCTGATGAATGTGCCACCCCATTTGTGCTGAGAGAGCAAGAATCGTCTGTATGGAAGAATACCTTGCGATAGGTGCAAAGGTCTCCTCATAATCGATCCCCTCTATCTATGAGAAGCCTCGGGCAACAAATCTTGCCTTGTACTTCTCTACACTCCCGTCAGCTGCCTGCTTCACTTTGTAGATCCATCTCGAACCCGCCACTGATTTCCCCTCCGGTCTCGGGACAATCTCCCATGCTCTGTTCCTGATGATCGAATCATATTCTTCGATCATGGCATCAACCCATGCGGGTTCCTCCACAGCTTCCTCAAAAGAGGATGGCTCTGTCACAACACATTGACTCATAAGAGCCATGTATCCAGTGTACCGATCCGGTGACTGTCTCTGTCTGCGCTGTGCTGTAGGTAGTCCTACAACCTTCTCTGCATCCCGAGCCAGTCGCTCAGCTTCTGTAGTGCGCATGCGCCCTCTGATGGTTGGCGCTGCCTGGGTGGTCTCTTCCACTCCATGAACCTCATCTTGTGGCTGATCCACATCCTGAAGCTCATCCTTAGGAACTAATAGCTCCTCATCTGCATGCAAGTGTGGCTCCCTCTCAAGCAAACACTTCATGGCTTTCTCCTCGTGAAATTTGATATCCGGTCGCACAACAGTCTTGCGACTGTCTGGAAAATACACACGATAGTTGTGGGGTGTATCAGTGTACCCCAAAAATATCCCAACCTCTGCGGTCAGCTCCAGCTTCTTCCTGGCATCCTTCTTCACATGAATGTAAACAGGTGAACCAAAAATCCTCAAATGGGAAATATCAGGCTTCTTACCAGAAAACGCCTCCTCGGGTGTACTTATGCCAAGTATCTTGTGAGGACAACGGTTCTTCACATATACTGCAGTATTGCATGCCTCCGCCCACAAGTGAATGGGTAGGCCCTGATCATGCAACATCGCCCATACAGCACCCACGATCGTTCTGTTCTTCCGCTCAACAACCCCGTTCTGCTGTGGGTTATGAGGTGCTATGAGCTCTCTTCGAATTCCTTCTGCGCTACAAAAGTACTTGAATTTGCCAAAGATGAATTCACCACCATTGTCGCTCCTAAGAGCCTTCACCTGCTTCCCTGTTTCCTTCTCAACTAGCGCCTTGAACTCACAGAACTTTGAGTATGTCTCGCTCTTCTTTTGCATGAAGAAGATCCAGCACTTCTGAGAATAATCATCAACAAAGATCACATAGTACCTATGCTTTGCTGTCAAAGCTACTGAGAAAGGTCCACACACATCTGTGTGAATTCTCTCAAGGATTATCGTGGCGCGACTATCCTTCTCGTGAAAGGCGGCTTTCACAAATTTTCCCAAGGTACACCCCTTGCACTGATCTAACTGCGAAAGAGTGCCCTTAGGAACCCCAGTAGAAATCTGCTACAGTATCTTCAAAGCTCCATGGTGAAGGTGGCCCAATCTCTGGTGCCACAGCTCGCCATCATCCCGTTTCACCACTCCTTTTGCCTTGCATGCCATTACTGCACATCCATCTACTTGCAATTGATAAAGGTTCTTGACTCGAACCCATATCTTCCGGGTTTCTCTAGTTGTCTTACTGTGCAGGAAAGCCTTTCGCTTGCTGAAGACAACATCATATCCCCTGTCTTCTAACATCGCCACAGAGATAAGATTCTTCTTCAATCCTGGAACATGCATCACTTCCTTCAATACGAAGGGTTTACCAGACTCCCTCTCAAAGGAAATGGTACCGATACCGGTCGCACTGTATCTACCATCATCGCCCATCTCGATGTGCACTCCAAGATCTTTCTCATCCAGATCAGAAAACAAATCTCGATCTCATGTCATGTGAAAAGACGCACCACTGTCCAAGAACCAAACTGAACCCATCACACTTGATACCAAGCATGCGATCAGCAAAAAATCCAGCTCAAACTGCGAGGCTAAGGCCTCTCCCGCTGCAGATCCAACAACATGCTTATTTTTCTTCTTCTGCGGACAATTTGTGGCATAATGTCCGTGTTGGTGACAGTGAAAGCACTTCACCTTGGACATGTCTTGCTTCTTGCCTTTCGCACCAGACTGAGAAAATTTCTTGCTCTTCCCTTTCTTTGATTTGGCAGCCAAAGCGCAATTTTCTTCACCAGTCTGCTGATGAAGATCCGTCCACAGTACTGTAACCATCTCCTCTTGCAGTGATATCCGACAAAGTCGCTCCCATCACTGCAAATTTCTCGACCATTGGTCGATAGGAGTGCCAGCTCTTCGGAAAGACCAAGAACGAAGCTCACCAAGTCCTCATCATCTACGATCACCCCCCACTTCCCGGCCTCATCCATTGAATGAACTTCGTGAGGTACTTGGCAATACTATCGCCTTTCTCCATCTTAATGTTTCTGAGTTTATCCTTGAGCGCCAACTTCCTCTGGTCGCTCTTGCTTTGGAATAAATCTTTCAACACTTTCCACATCAAGTATGGAGAAGCTTTTCCATGCAGGTTGGATACAATGTGATCCTTCACGCCCTCCAACAGAATCCTTCGACATTTCGCCATCTTCTTTTGCCAAGCTTCAACTTGAGCAGCATCAGTAGGCTTTGGGACTTCAGCATATATGAACTCCTTCAGCCCGTTATCATCTAATACCGCCTCCATTCTTTCCTTCCATGCAACATAATTCGAACTACCCTCAAGGGCATACTCCAGTCGCAATCCATTGAAAGACATTTCAACTCTGGCACCAAGAAAACAAACTGCTGCAAAAATTCGAATTCCAAGCTCAAAACTCAACTGCTTCTGGATCTGTGAGAACAAAGTATTTCTAGCACAGAGATCGACTGTAGGGGCATTTATTGGATATATCACCTTTCAGAGAAAGGATGGATCCAGAGGCTACCTGGCCCGCTTACAGACTCTGTCTACCGAAATAAATTGTAATCACTGTAATAGATCCGATGATCAATTCTTGCTTTGATACCATATAGAAATTTGAATAATAGTTGAATTATTCACCAAGATTATCCTGATTACACATTATTTAAGCTTCATGCACAATACATAACCTCTTCTACAATTGATCATCAATATGCGGAAATAGAAGCAGTCACATGCGCACATTAAAACATAATCAAGCACACATATAACACAGTATGTAATGGGGAAAGCTTACAGCTGAAAACCCCCAACTATCTGTATATTATAATGATAGAGAACATGTAACAATACATAGCACAAAGCTCCTCACAACTCTCAGCACTATCTCACATGCTACACACAAACTAGCTCAGATATGAACAAGTCACAAGTTCAAATCTCTTCCACCTATCTGCCTGCCTCTACTGCGCAATCCAAGATGAATAATGATGAGATCCAAGTTCGAATCCCACTAGCCTGTATTGCGCAATCCTCATTAGAAATCTCAATCAATGTGTGTGAAAATCTCATGCACAACTATAGTCACAACTGATAGTAGACTCACCCTTTCACCCACCTCTAACACTGGTCTCCACTGAACTGTCCATGCATTGCAGTTAACTGATGTATTCTTTGGTTGATTTATGAGTTAATAATTAGTGAATTAATTAATAATTAATTCACACCACTCATCACTAGTTTATTTATCAGTTAGACTAAATACAACTAGTTCAACTAAGTTAAACCGAACACAACTCCACCAACTGTCTCATCAACTCCACCAAACTCTGCCACATGAGTTCTAACTGAATTCAACCATGCAATAGCTCAGCTAACCCCTAGGAATAGCATAATTCCTTCTGTCAGCTGCATGTGCCACATCCAAGCATCAAACTGAAGTGCTCCAAGAGGATAAGATAATGTTTATAGTCTAAATATTATTAAGGGTTAATAATATTTGACTGTTCTATTTTTAGCTCGGCAGTCTAAAAATAGATTCCGCCCAATGTCTAAAAATAGAGTTCCATCTATTTTTACCAACTCGACCAATCATCCATAAATAGCATCCTGCAACTCATAGACCATGATCCATATGTCTAAAAATAGACATAGTCTAAAAATAGACTTTGCGCCAAAAATAGCCTGCGGGCCCACTTAGTGAAGGCGACTTCTTTTCACTAAGCTCCATCATCTTGTTGCATTTTGAACAACTCGCATTTCACATTACATCATTCACTTTCTCCAGACTTGTGAAGAGATTAGGGCAGCAAGAAAATGGTGGGGAGGCCACCCATCATTTTATTTTCCATGGCAGTGGAGAGTCAAACTGTGTTGGATACATTTGAGGGACCATTTTCCTTCTCCTTTACTTCACATGGCAGCCAACATGATTCTCTTTATGGTTCCCTTGATTGATATTGCTAAAGCTTTTCTTGGGAGCATGATTGGAGAGACACATTGGGTGAATGTGTCCTTGGAGGGAGAGAACTCCCACACTCTTTGTACTACATGTTCTAGAGGAAGGATGGGAGATGGTATGGCCACTACAGCAACACATTTGTTTCCTTATGAGGTGAGACATATGAGAAATTTGATGCCATATGATGATGACTTCCAACTCAACACATATGAGATGATTTGGGCCAACATGTTTCATAGCGTTGGAGGAGAGATCCTTAGAGGTCTAATCTCCATCTTGCCATTTGAGGGCAATATCATTGCAGCCCAGGATCAGCATACACTCTACCCTTATCCTAAGTGGAGAGGAGGAAAGCATGGTGTAGGCTATTTTTTCTACCAAGATCAGATTTTCAGCCCACCTACATTACCGGAGCCAGAGGTGGAAGATGACTTTCAGGAGTTTCCATGTTGGGAGGTAACTCATTTTGCATGGATGATTGCTTGGGGGATGGAGGATCCACATAAGGAAGATGTTCCTCAACACATCATAGACTCCATGCCTTGGGAAGAGGCTTTCCAGTTCTATCCTTGCAATTGCTTGAGGACAAGCAACATTTGAGAGGGGAGGACTGTAATATTCCAAAATTTTCTTATAATAAATTGGAATCTTAATTTTTGTTGATTTCACCTACGAGGAGAATAAATGGGTAAGGATGCCCATGCATAATGAAAATCTCAATAAAATCCCTCATAGTATGAAAGGGGATCATCATTGGAGCTGGTTTTCACACCCTCATGTGTGAACAGGGTCATTTGCAAGTGGACAAGGTCAAGTTTGACCAAGTCAACAGCGCTGGGATAAGAGGTGGAGAACACTTAGAGAAACAATGCGTATGAATGGGAAGAGGGTTATTTGGTGGAGGAAACCCTAAAAGGAGTGGGACCCATGGAGAGGGGGCCTTCACTTGTTTAAAAGGAGGGAAAGGTAGCCATTGTTTCTCATGTTATGTATTATTGATTTTATGGGCTATTGAGAATTTATGCAATCTCCAGTTGTTTAGCTGAGTTGTAGTGTTGCTTAGCATAAGGGATTCCTATTTAGGATTTCCTCTCATTCTTGAGAGGACTCTTGAGGGATTGCACTGATTTTCCTCACATCTAGGCTTGAGGCCAAGCATCCTCCTCCAAGATAGCGTTATTTCTGCAACAGAATAATGTTGTGTTGCAAGGTGTTGCAATGAGGGTTCACAACACCACTTCCATCAGTTATTTTTTAGAGGAGGATTCTCTCTTTCCTTTTAAAGATTAGTTTGGAAGAATTTGGAACTGATTACAGATATTGGCATTAGGCCAACTCATTCCCTTGCCCCTACAACGCAGTTTTCTTCAATGACTACGTTATTTCCAGAGAGAAAATGTTGTGGGGCTTTGCAAATATGTTTGGAGGGTGAGATCTTAGGTGAGAGGATCAGCCTTTCATTCTAGAGATCCATTGGAGGGGTATTTTCATCGGATGCAACATCTTCAACCCTCTCCACTTATTTCCAGTTCTTGAGTTGCAGCTGCTACCCAGCAACTCCAACATTTTTCAGATTTTGTATATTATAGCCAATCATTCCAGGATTGACTTGAGGTAGCCTTTGGGAGCTGAGATCTTCACTCTCAATGTTTTATGGGCCATATATTTTCATATCCATGTATTTTACATATGTTAGCATGCATTTTCTCTTTAAAACTATGCAGTCATAGCTTGGGCACCCTTGTGTAGCAGTATTTTATCACGATTTATGTACTTTTCTCTTGAGGCTGAGCATTGCTTATCTTGAGTAACATTTTCCTCAAGATATTGTATTCATTTGTTGCTGCTATTTCTTAATAAGATGGCTATGGGTATTTCTCACATTTCTATGATTTTAGTGTCACTCCTACTCCATTGTTATGTTTGCATATTTCTGGATCTCCAAATTTAGAATATCTTAAGATATTCTCATTGTTGTAGAATTTCCCTAATTTGGGATATTACATAAATTTCATTTCGGCAGATGGAATCAAGGTAGCTCCTGCAAAAATTGAGGTAATCTCAAAAATCGCAACCCCTAAGACTTCGAAAGAGGTATGTAGTTTTTGGGACATGCAGGATACTATAGGATATTTATAGAAAATTTTTCAAAGATTGCATCTCCTCTGTTTTATTTACTCATGAAAGATGTGGAATTTGTGTGGACAGGGAAGTATGAGCAGGCCTTTATGAAGTTAAATAACTGTGTAAGAGCATCACCTGTTATAAAAGGACCAAATTGGAGATTTCCATACCATATCGCTATGGATGCATCCAACATAGATGTGGGTGTTTTTTTGGTGCAGCTGGAGGAGAAGAAACCTTACGCCATTTATTACATCAACAAGAATTTAACTCCAGCAGAACTCAACTACACTGTGACTAAGAAGGAATTCCTAGCAGTAGTGCATGCTATCAACAAAATTTGGCACTACATCATCGGGTATCAAGCATTTGTACACACTGACCATGTTGCAATTCGATTTTTTATGAACAAGCCAATTACCTTGTTGCAGGGAAATTCCCATACCATTTATCTTCCAAAGAAAAGAGGAAGATTATACAACAGAGCACTAACTACTCCTGGATAAAAGACAATCTCTATCACACCGAGCCAGACTTTCAGATTAGGCGATGTGTTAGAGAAGATGAGGTATTTTAGATCTTGAAGGCTTGTCATGAGGAACCCTGTGGAGGGCACTTCACTGAAAAAAGGATGGGATATAAAGTACTCTCAACAGGATACTATTGGCCAACTATATTCCAGGATGCCAAGAAGTTTGTGAAGGGATGTGATAGCTGCCAGAGGATGGGCCAGCCTCTGAAATCAGATGATTTGTCGTTAAATCCTCAAATAGTTATAGAACCATTTGAGAAATGGGCCATGGACTTTGTAGGGCCAAGTAATCCTTCATCACAGAAAAAATCATACATATTGGTCTGCACTGACTATGTCACAAAGTAGGTTGAAGAAAAGGCACTAATTAGAGCAACAGAGCAGGCTATTTCAGACTTCCTGTTTGAAGATATTTTTGTTTGCTTCGGGATACCCAGAGAGATAGTGACAGATGGAGGGCCTCAGTTCACATCTCATTTGATCAAGAAGCTGGTTGAAAAGTATAAAATTCATCACAGAATCACTTCACCTTATCACCCACAAGAAAATGGTCAAGTATAAAGCACCAATAAAGTCATTGAGGGAATCTTAACAAAGACAGGGGCCAGCTACTGAAGAAACTGGGCCGAGAAACTTCCAGAGGTACTGTGGGCTTACAGGACAACATGGATAAATACTACAAGCTTCTCACCATTTGAACTGGTGTATGGTAAGAATCCATTATTCCCCATGCAGTTCGAGATAAAGACATTAAGAACAAAATTGCATGTTGATCTGGACTTAAGTACAACACAGACACAAATATTGAATCAACTCAATGAGTTGGAACAAAAATGGTTGGCTACTATTCAACAGACAGAGATCATTCAGTAGCAAAGAGCTAGATGGCATGATGGGTTTATTAAGAAGAAAAAATTCTAAAAAGGAGGTTGGTCTCTTTTGTATGATTCAAGGTTCAAGGATTTCAAAGGCAAGCTCTGCACCAGATTGATAGGTCCTTATGAAGTAGACACGGTATTTGACAATGGGACTATACAATTGGTCACCATCGAAAGTTCTAAGACACCATTACTGGTTAATGGGAACCGTCTAACATTATATCATCAACCCACTTCGAAGGAATAATTTGTTAACATTGTCACAAACTTCGATCTTCATGTTATAGCAGCATGGGAACATTCTCCTGTGCAACCTGAAATTTGAAATTCCAATAAGTGCAGCAGCTGAAAACCACCCTTGTGGCAACTGTTACACCTGTTAATAAAAATAATAATAAAAATAAATAAATAATAATAATAATAATAATAACAAAAACAATAAAAAAAGAAAAATAAAACAAAAATAATAAATCTAACTGTGAAAATCTCTTTCTGAGGTGTAGTCAGACAGTTTGTAACAGTTGAAAACCACTCTTGTGGCGTCTGTTACACCCATTTTTTTTCCATTCCTAAAACATCATCCTCCCTTCCTGATACATTTTATAAGATGATGTTATTCATTTGATTTTCTTTCTGTACTGATTTCTCCTAATTATTATGTTTTTTGAAGAATAATCTGAAGGTTGTCTTGCCTGTTACACATGTAACAGTCGACAACCACGAATATTGTTTCTCGTGTTTCATTGCATAATAACAATAATTATGCCAGCCAAATGCAACTGCCACAAGCACTGCAAGAAGTACACTGCCAATTCGAAATCCTCCTCCACGTCGTTTCAGGTATGTCATTCAAAAGGTAACGTCATCATTTATGATTTGTGATTATTGGCAAAAGTAATGATATTCTCGTGACGTCCATGGGCAGCCATCACCATTAAGGCAGGGGGGGATATATCTTGAAATCATTGAAAAAATCCGTAGTCATAAACCGCTATCAAATCCGCATCCACCCAATTAATAGCACAATTGCCAATGATAATTAAACCAGGTTGGAAAGAGCGTGTGTACTTATAACCCATTACTTTCCATAACGGGACATTTATTAAGAATTTTGTGAGGTACGATTCAGAAATCCGTAAATCCTGTCAACTCCTGTCGACCTCTTAGACTTAAGCCTTGTATCCTCATTACCATCTCGTCATTTGGGATAAGCAGAGATGTCGAGAAGAAGTGAGCAATGTAGTGACATTACAGTGGGTTAAGCAGTAAGAAGAAAATTCATAAACAACAACAAGATGGGTGGAGCAGCGGTTAGGCATGAGTCAGATACTATGGATGCCTTGCAGAAATTTCTAGAAGCCTACCAAATATTTAGAGACGCCGGATGGATTGAGTACTTCTAGAAGCTGAAGGCTTGAACGAGGCAGTTTCAATCGAGTTCACTCAAAATTTGAATAACAACCAGACCTGAGTCAGGGGCCAGTAAATTGAGGTGACTGAAGAGGTAATTTCCTGAGTAACTACATTGCTAGTAGAGGGACGGAGGTGGTTCAATAGAAAAATCAATGACCCCTCCTTGAAAGAAAACTTCCAAGAAGGAGAAGAAAAGTTGGAGAAGAAAGGAAGAGGAATTGACAGGTTATCACTCCCTTAGCCATGGGCAGATGTCACCTTGGGTTTAATAAAATACATCACTTGTGAGGGAAGATCCATGATAGTGTTTAATTATCACTTCCCTATACTCAATCACCTTAAACACCAACAAAAGATTAACCTTACATTCTACTTATTGGGGAACATTAAGCATATGGCGACGGAAGTAAAAACAACAACACATCTAGAAGCATGTGTGACCAATCAATAACTCATCAAATTGATCATGTTGGATGCCCTAAGCTAGTAAGGAAGGACCTAGGAAGAATTCAAGAGAAAGAAGCCGAGGAAAAGCTGGGGCAAACAAGCCGTGACCTCGAGAGGAAGTCAGGCAGAAGCTGAAACCCAGACTCGGCCTGCCAAGGTCAGAATTGGGAAAGAACCCACTGATGAACCAATTGGGGATAGATGGAAAAAACAAAGGGTGAAATTTAACCTGCCCACAGAACCTTTGCCCACAGCCAAAAATCAGACAGAATCAGAAGTATCAGAAGAAGAAAGAGAACCCTCCTCATCAGGTAAGGACAAAACTCATGTCCTATTTTTAGAACTTGAAAATCTAAGAAAGGAAAATGAAGACTTGAAACAAAGATTATCTGAGGGGAAGAAAATATTAGTGTCTGTATGCAGGACATGTTTTCAAGAACTAACAGCAGGAGGATATAAGGTCTGTGGGGAAAACACTAGCCCAATGGAAATAGAAACAGAATGACAGGAGGTTGTTACACAAGAACCTTATAAGGATACTATTGTTACACAAGAACTAATAGTTAAAGCAGAGCCTCCGATAGTAATTGACCTAGAGACCGACACACAAGAACCTATGGAGGCCACTACTGTTATAGAAGAAACAAAAATGGACACAAAGGCTACTCTAGGCAGAAATGAAGGGGTTGATACACAAGAATCCACTGAGCAAGATGTTGTTACACAAGAACCAACAACAGAGGTGGAGAAACCCCATTCCACAGAGGTTGTTACACCCATTATTGATGTTGACATTGAATGCAGAAGAACATCGGGTCCTATCTCGAAATGGAGTTCTGAGAAAATCTTGTTAATTTCTGAATTACAAAAGTGGAAACAGGAAGAAATCTCCCTTCGAGAGGAGACGATTTCACTGAAATAAAATCAGAGGGATATATATGTCCTACATGAAAGTTGGATGAAAGAAGAGTTGAAGAAAGGATGGGATAATTATAAGAGAAAGGAAGCTCTGAAGAAGCATGAGGAACAGTTGATGTTGTTACAACAGCAGGTTCAGGATCTTACCATAGATAAGCAAAAATTTCATGACCTTGCCCTCAATATGTTGGGGTGCAGGCGACCTTCCCCATCCTACCCCATTTTTCAATGGGAACGCTACTTCTTGTTCCAAATGAAAGCTATTATGGAGGAAAAACCCTATCTATGTTATTTCACTCACGCATTCTTAGATGTCTTTCGTGCCTCTGATTTTGATGAGCAAAGCATGTTGTGTGAGTTATTCTTACGCAATATCATTTGTGAGCATGTAAGTATGCAAATGGTGTTGATGATATTCTCCTATATGGGGGATCTACAGTTGCGAGCTTTTATGTCCTTCATGAAGAATCAGATTGATGGCATTTTGCCATCAAATCTATGGATGCTAATGAAGAGAAGATGGCATTGTGGATCCGGGCATAACCAGGATGGGCTGCCGAGTTAAGGCGAGAATTTAGAAGAATTTTGAGTACTCCTAGGATAAGGGAACCTACTACCACGTATAGAATAAGGATTGTGAACTTCTACCTCAATCAGTTCTCAGTGATGAAGAGTCGAGCCTTAACTGGGTGCTTGAAATGCACGAATGCTAGCAGTGTTGAGCTACTGAAGGGGGACCCATTTGCATTCCAAAATTTTGTGGTGGTTGTTACACATGTACCAGCATACACACAGATAGTACAATCCATTGGTGCTTTGTGGCTCTGATTAAGATTCAAGTTCCCTTTGATCTGGCTTCCAATTGAGGATTATCAGAGTAATTATGAATTTAATAAGTATGAATCAAATTACTAGATACAGCAGCTGATGGATAATCATGGGTACATGTCTGCAGATGAAGATAAAGCTGGAACTTATGATCTCACTAACCTACATCAAAGATATTCCCATGAGAGATGATATTTTTCTTAAGGACATGCAAGTGCTTCAGTTGGGGGGAGATGTTGGGTGCCATTTTTGCACTTATTTCCTATATTTGTTTCCCCTATATTACCTCATGACTATAACCATTGGGACTATATTTGCCTCTTTTTCCTACCATTCTATCTTAACTTATGCTATTTCACCTTACTTTCATTACTTTTCCATTTCATCAATTATTATGATGTATTGTGTTTCTTATTTATGAATAAATGAGGATGAATGTTTGGAGAAGATATATGGTCTTTTTTTGGCTTTCCAGATGTCATTTGTAGCACAAAATATCTCGAGCAAGAGGCGTATAGGAGGAGCTAAAGGTATGTTATTACAGCGAGCCTTTACACCATGACGTTGTTACACCATGTTGTTACAGACCCGCTAACAAACTGTTGTTACAACTGTATCGCTAACTGAATCTCATCAACTCCTGATGTTGACCTGTCCTCTAGATGTTACACTACAATTGTGATTTATCGTGATAGTTTTAGAAGTTATTAAGTATTGTATTTTTTGATAACAACCTCTAGGCGGTTTTTTATTGTAATCTATAAGTTTCCAATCATACTTTTACTAAGAAGTGGTTGTAGCCATATGTATTGTATTTTAATCAGCATGATAATAATAATACTATCATGGCTGATCCATCCCTTTTTTTCCTAAGATATAACCACTATATATTTCCTGACCCTTGAGTTCGAAAGGTTAGCGGAGAACAACATTACCTTAGTTCTGTAATTTTTCTCATATTGATACAAATTATCCTATTGTTTCTCTTACATGCATTATCTAATTTAGTTTCGTTAAAAGTTCTTTCTCTACTTGTGCCCTACTAGGGAGGAAGGGCCCTCCTCTTTAGCAGGGATTGGAGTTGTTAAGGTAGATGTGTATACATGTTTCTATTTTTGTGTATGTATCAATGGAAGTGTTTTTGATGTTTTTTTAGCTGTGAATATATCTGCTTCAATTCCAATGTTTTATATGATGTTACACATATGAGATTAGAGATACCAGCTAGGTAATTGTTGTGTGGTGCACAAGGATAGTTTAATTGTGGTTTGATTACAGTCTTGTACATCATTTTATTTCTACATTAGTGATTTCCTTCCAAAATTTACTTCAGCAACGATTTCCTTTATTTGGATTTTCTTCTGGTTTGATGTATCGGCACAAAGAGTGTGGTTGTCATTGAAATAAAAGACGTCTCTGGATTGATCATTTATGTGTACTATTTTAGTCATTTAATAGTGATTAATACAACCCAACAGTAATGAGGGTATTCAAAGAGTCACCCTTGGTTATATATACTCCCTTATTGTATGATCAGAGTACTTTTCACCTTGGCTCCACTAGTAAAGTAATAGAGAGATATATGGTTCTTTTGTGGAGCAAGGAGTGGCTCCAATGCTCCACTATTGGAGCTAGTGATGTTTGTTGTATATATGTGTCTCGGAACTTTTACTTAATAACATAATCCTTTCAAGGCCAACATGTTCTTCACACATGACTTATGAATGTTTGTAAGACTATTTTTTCAATCTTTGTACTTCATGTTTTATTTTCACATGTACTAAGATAGTTGAACTATTTTGGCTATTTTAGTGCTTATCTTGTTGAGAATGTGTTGTAATGGTTGTAATTTTTGTCACATCCTTGTGGACTATTCCGCATGATATTGGACAGACCTTTCTCATATTATTATGTGCGTAATTGTTGTCATGTATTTGTGGACTATTCTAAAGGACACTTGACATATATTTCTTAATTTGTTGTGTGTAATGATCATCTTATCCGTTGTGGATTGTTCTTATGGGTGTTAGAAAAAATCCTTCGATTCATGTGTGTCTCTTCCTGAGTAGTAATATTACCTCTCTCTTATAGGTTCACCTCTCTTTCTCCCCCCTTTTGCAGTAAAATAACCTTGACACACTTGCAATCGGACACTCACCAAGCACACCCCATTTCTTTGTGAAAGTAAATTGGCATCACTCTCCCTTGCTGATATTAAGAGAAAAGGCATATATTTAATAATAAGACAATCATGCATTTGTTCCAGATGGGTATCCTACACCAAACAGTGTGAGGTCTAATTGGGACTTCATATTGGGGATATACCTTGAATGTTGGCAAATATAGCACTGTCAAACCCTGGTTTCTCCTTGCAATTATGCACTGAAAGGATATTTCTGCTTATCAACATTAACAAAAGGTAATTAGACATTTCTTAATTTCATGTGTACTAAAATCAACTATATTATCGAATTATGTTTCTTTTGAATATTTTAACTTATCCAAATCAACTTTTAGTGTTTCTCTCAAAATTAATCCAGAGTCACATGTGACACATGGACTGTTCAGATTCTGCACAATTTCTACATCCTTGACATAGGAATTTGCTCCTAGATTCTCTATGTTTTCACATTCATAAATAACATTCTCTATTCTTCTGATTCTCTAAGACCATGCTATTATTTTCTTCATTCAATTAGCATTTTGCAATTCTTGTCCTTTCTCCTCTCGATTATAAAGTAAATCAAGTCTCCGACTAAAAGAAAATAAGTCAGTGTTCACAAAATACATGTCTCCTTCGAGATCACATTGAATACACTTGACAAATGACTTAGTTCTTGTACTAAATCATCCAAATTGAAATTTTATTGCCATGCATGTTCAATGATTTTCAATATTTCACATATATTACTGATAATATATGTTTTCACTACACTAAGGAGATTGATAGATTTATCAAATCTATGTGATGTGTCATGAGTAGAAACTGGCAACATTGTTGTCCATATTTCCAATGGAGTCATCAACAAAGGAACTAGATTTAAAGCATTTTTTGGGTCCTTTATTCTTGTTATCAGTCTCAATTTTTTATTTTCTTGTTGATTGACAGACTATGCAAACATGTCCCTAGTACCTTGATGCATTTTCATGGCTGATGTGGTTGCAAGTCCAGACAAATCGACATGCATTTCTATTTAGTATAAAACATTTTTGTTGCAAAGCTTTACCTTCTCAATCTTAATTTTTTTACTACCGCCGTCATACTTTACATTTTGAAATGTGATAGAACAGTCATCAAAAATAATAAATTCCTTGGCAATGTGTGCCATTGTTTTTTAATTTTCTGAAAAACAAGCACTAATCCAATCTGGTATCACAATGCTGACAAATTCTATGCTTAAATATTGTTCAACACCTATCATTTTTCATAGCACTTTTGGAATTGGTTGATTCACCAGTATACATTCCTTATGAAATAAATATTTGATCAGGATCTTTGTCATTTCTGCTATATGATAGCTTATCATGAAAAAAATTGTATTTTCAGTATCTTCTATACTTTTTTCACTCAAGAAAAAACTTGCATCAGTATCATGTGTGAAACTGACATATTTATCTGAAGAAGTACTAATACTTGATTCTTCATGATTTCTTCGGCATCTATGACTAGCCCATGATTTTTTGTTGATGCATTTTGACTTTCTTTGCTCTTCTCTCTAATTTATGGAAACAAGTATATGTATCCTATTGTTTCCAAGTGTTCACCAAATAGACCCTCCTTATCAAAGGATTTAATGGATTTAAATTTACTTAAGATTTGTAACATGAGCCGTATTCTTCACTGTGATTTCTCTAACAGTAAACGACAAAGAAAAAAATTGTTTGTATTTTTTCTTTGAATTATAATTAACCAGTCATGTTATTGCCTACATACTTCAGCAAAAAAATACCTATCTAGGGCAAATTTCAGCAATATCAACAACTTACCTTGAAATCCATAAATTTTAATTAGCATATCACTTTCTCTTTATTCATGTATACCTTTTCCCCATAGGAAAACTTGTGCATGTGTAGATATTCGATGAGGATCTTGTCTAGTTATCATGTAACTAATTTGTTTTAGAAATACATCTTGAATTAGAAATTTTTTTAAAGAAGCATTGTGCTTCCACAGTATAGGATACTAGAACTGCATTGGTTCTTGATTCACATTGAATTTAGAAATATATGGAAAACGTGAAATTCATCGCTCAAAACCAAATATATTATGAGATGTGCCATCATGGAGAACTTATTGGTCTTGGATAAATTCTCTAACTAATAAGCTAATTCATTAGAAATGATATTATCCTAATAGAATATACAATAATTTTTGTATGTGTGATAAAGCATATAGAGAATGCATTTTGGAACATTTGTTGTAGTTTCTTGCCCCATGACATGCGCACAGATCCAATAAAGGTCCCTAAATTGTTGTTTAAACAAAGAGATATATAGCAAATTAAGATGGCAAGGAAATTTGTAAGTTGGAAAAAAGAAATCTCCAACAACATTAGCCTCATCTTCTTTTGACATCGGGAAACTATTTTCTTCAAACAATATCAAGCGCATAATAGGTTCATGTAACTTGAATATCCATCTTAATGTATTCGCATTTAGAGGAATCCTTTTTGTTGGTAGCACAATTGTTCTTGTTCTCGAATCATTTTTTTCACACAAATGAGAAATTTCCCTGAAATCAAAAACTTCTAGCATACATGCAGAATTCACCAATCCACTAGTCCAAACCTTGTTGTTGTTATATTCCTCCATCGGAAGATTCACAAAATGCTTATATGCAATCGACTAGTGAAAGTTCTCATTGATACAAGAAAGTAAGTTACTGGTATCAGTGCAAATAGCTTTTATTCTTTCTCTGCTAACCATGTTCATTTAGTAGCTAAAATAACTTTCTCAATCAATAACGCTCTCAATACCACTATGCAGAACAATTGTTTAGTTTTTATATAATCAACAACTCTTACCATTGCAAATGTGAAATTGACTCTGACTATTGCAAGTGTGAAATATGTAAAATAGTACATTTCTAAATAAATATTAATTGAAGATATTGAAGTTAACTTTACGGGAACCAAGGAAAATATACCTCAAAATTCCAAAACCATATCATCCATTTATTACTCATATTGCTTCTACATTGCTATAAATTAGCTCACGGGTTATCGACAATAATTCTTGCTACAAAATACGTGTTAAGTTATCCCTATTACGAAATGATACGGTCGCATATTTCCACTACTTTTTCATTGTCGACTTTGATTTATGAATAACCTAACACAAAAATTTGAAAAGGATTAGAGATGCATGCAATTTGGCCAATTATTGCAAACTGATTCGCTCTCCTATCTGTTAACCTAAACAAAGTTTAGTTAAAAAATTAATCGCTCTTAAAAAAATCATGAACATGTGGAAAAAGTCTCACGTGAGATAGAAATATGTGGGAAAATATGAAAAGCAATGAGTATGTATGGAGAAAGGCAAGCGCAAAAAATACAACAACACTTCCATACATTCGTAAGTTCTGAAAAGTGATTGTGCATCTTTCGTATCTTCTGAAATTTTGTAATCAATAATTAGCTTAAGTTTTGATAATACAATTAACAAATCCAAACTATAAAATATTTTAAAAAGTAAGAAAGGAAAAAAACAAATAAAGATTTAAGAATTCTTATATCTCGAGAGTGTATAAGATTTATGCAATCTACGATTGTTTTTTTTGTAAGCAAGCATATCTATATTTAATTAACAAAGAAATGATTACATAATGTATAGTATTGGGATCCACCTCTGCCTCTGAGTGAGGAAACTAGTTGGAGAGATCAAAAATCCTCTACCCCTGGAAGGGGAAACCATATTTCAAGTGCTTCAAGTACTTTATAATTGAAAACATATTAACGTTCAGAAAAAAATGAAAAAATGATCCTAGAGACTTCATGTCAGTTGCTTGAGAATCAGAGATGATAACAAAAAAAATTGTAGTTGGGATCCTCGTGGTTCCATACTAAGTGTAATATACATGGCCAAAACACAAATTTCATGCTGATTTCCAATGAACCAAATTAGATTTAAGGTTACCAACCTGTTTCTTGCCATGGGGCTCGAGAGGTTAGCTCCAGCCACATTGGAGCCAAATTGAAGTTGTGATAGTGCTTCCATGAACTTGAGTGCTTCCTTGATCTTGCGCATTGTTGGAGTCCACTGGAGCATTTCCATTATGTAGCATCCATAGGGTTTGGGACATGGTTGGGAGAGGGGGGGGTGTCATCCATCGAAGGGGAGTGTAAATGCGCAGAGGGAGGAGGAGTCGTTGTAGCCCTATAGGAAGGTGGAGAGGATGAACCAACTAAAGGGGAGAATGAGGGGGACAGAGTGGGGGAAGAGCAGTATATGATGTTGGGGGGATAGTCAATTTCAATGTCTCCAACACAATGCTTAAGGGAGGAGAATTAATAACTAAATTAATCAGAGAGTTTTGTGATCCAGCTTGTATTTTTTTATTTTTCCTACTCCCTCTCCTTGAGCTGGTGATCAAGGAGATTGCGAAGAGCCGAGAGGGAATTGTTACCCCTGTGAGTCTTCTCCTCTTCCATGGAGATAAATTTTCTTCTTATGTGCTCTATAATGTTGTAGTAGAACATATTAGTGATGGAGGCTTCATCCAGGGTGGTGTGGAGACATCCACGACCTCTTCCTTTACCTAAGTGTCGTCCCTTGCCTCTTTCACTATTCATGGTAGGAATGCAGAGGTTAGGGAACACAGAACAATGGTCAAAGAGAGTGAAGAGGGCCATGAGAAGAAAAAACAAGGGGATAAATAATCAGGAGGTCCTACCTCTTGGGATTTTAATTCCAAAGAAGATATAATGGAGTGCACGGTACAAGGCCAGGGAATGAGTGCAGTGATAGTTAATTATCATGAGTACCATATGGTGAATGAAATTCTCCACCTATTGAGCATCATCAATAATCTAGGAGGACGTGTTGGGCCACTTATGGGCACTCAGATCCAGCGGTGCAATCAACATTGTTATTTCTTTGTCATAGCTAAATTAATTACTTATGTATTGTGGAATCCACATGAGAATGAACAAAAAAACATACCGTTATAGCTTCTAAGAAAATAGCTAAAATTTACAAAAACTTGTTGTATTTGATTTATAATTTCCTGTGAGCATGATTGGTTCAAAACAAAAAATATATAGCTTATGCAAGGTTATAATCACACAAATTGTAACAAAGCATGAACTGCATCATGATCACTCCAATATGAATGTGAAATATAAACATGGCATTGTTGAAGAGGAAAATGTACAAATGTGATGAATAATTTTCTTACTACCAGAAATAAAATTCCTCATTACTTCTTATAATTGTTCACACTACATATAATCTAATAATTGTTTGCATCGTCGACTATTTGAATTGATGTCAATATTTAAATATCCAACAAGTACAAAAATTTGATCACTAGGCGTGAATTATGCCCTTGCTCTTACTATCTCTTCAATGATTGTTGAAACAGATACAAGTGGCGCAACATATACATTTATTATGCATATTTGGCATTGGAAATATACTTCCGACAAAACAAGTTTGATTCTATTATTGCAAACATTTTTTTTTGATACGATTTATATGTTTTCTTGTACGCAAGTAAGTACTCCATTAAGAAAATTTGATATGTTGAAATTGAATTTGCGGAATTCAGTATTTGATGACATAAATTTTAGATGTGGTTCCTGAAGACAGAGAATCATAGCATTCATTAGGTCTTCATCACGCACAATGTCATTCACATGAGCATGTAGACTTCACGTATTCAAACTTGCAATCATTAAAGTATTTTCATTTGCTATTGCCTTCTCTATGTATATTGATTTCCATGATGCCTTAGTTATTAAGAATTTTTTCCTTCTAATACTTTCTTATTCACACAAAATTTCTTTTTTTAGTTTTTGAAGAATATACAATGATTCCATATTTCTAACATGTGATAATTATATGTAAACTAGCCCATGTGTTGATATGCCACTTGGATCAAATGCAACTCCATTCAACTTTAAACATTATGGTCCATGAACTATTCTAGCATAGACTAATTGTATCGGAAATTGTTTCTACAATATAGTTGTAAAGCTCTTGCTATGACATGTCAATTTTTTTGAAACACGTAATATTGGAGTCTAATTAGATGAATTTTTTTTTTTTCATACAGTTCAAGATACTTTTTTCTTTTAAGTTTACCAATTTTTGGATTTACAAAATATATCCACTACACATCAACATTCTTACTATTTATCGTATATTTTTTGCATATTCCATATGTTCCATCATATTATAGTTCCTTGCATATAGATCAACAAGAATATTGCATTTGATGAGGATTTTCTACAGTAATATCATTGTTTTCTCACATTCTTCAAATTTTATTTCCTTACTATCATATTCTTCAACCACATCAAGAAATATTAGCTCTTCATTCACATGTGACAATATTTTTTCGTTATACTTTTGTACCTCCCTATTTATGTAAAATAGGTATGGAAACAATTGATCTAGTGGAGCGGGTCTATATCACTTACCGTTTATATATTTTATGTCTTCATTAGATTTGTTATTCACTCGCATTTTATTAAGGATTTCAATGAATTTTTTATCTTTTTGATGCATTGTGGTATGCAATTCATAGCATTTTACTTTTTCCTTCTAGAAATCGTACACATTTTTTTCGCCTTTTAAATTTGGTTGCTAAAAAGTTAGAGAATCATTGATCAGTTGTGCTTGAAAAAAGTCACCTGAAAATATTACATCTATATTTCCAAAATAAGACAATGTTGTATTATTTATTTCTCGTAAAGTTTATCAACTTGGTACAATAATTTTGAACCTATCAAAGACACCTCATCAATTAGCATAACACGAAGTTGTTCACAATGTTTTTCCAATGTACCTAATTTTTCACCATTAAGTGAAATTTATTATGATTTTTTAAATGGAAAATGGAATGTAGAATGCAATGTTATACCATTTGCATTGAACATTGTCTTTCTTGTATATGTTGTTACGATTCGTTTTAATTGAGATGGGTCATATCCAAATATGTTGTTGTACAATTGAATTAGATATTGGAATATTTCTATAACAGTAAATGATTTTCCAATGCCCACACCACCTGTGACAAGTACATACAAACGCTCATTTCATTTTATTTTTCTCATTTACTATTTATTTCACAGTTTTTTATTGTTCAAGGTTGAGCATTCTCTTGATTTCAAATAATTATGTTTTTTTCTAGTAGTTGTGGTTGTTTTACAAGTTGATAAGGTCTCTCGACAATTGATTGTGCATTTCTAGTCTTTTGCAAATATTGAAAATCTGATTTGATGTCGTATTTCCTGATAATACTTTTCATTGTCTATTTATTTATATGTAGTTACATCTCTTTCAAACAATTTTCTCTCTTCATTTTCAAGCTCAGTTGCAATGCTATTGATATCAGCCCATGTCGTCATTGTTTTGTTCGTGAATTTTCGTTCATTGCATTTTATGATTTTTTCAATAATAAATATGCATTCTCCCAAGTCGAATATCACTAGTACAAAATGGCTAATTACTAACTAAAAGAAAAACTAAAATTTTCATATAAAGGACTAATTTTCAATCAGTGACCAATAATGGCTAATTTACAGTATTGTATAACGCGGCCAACTTTTAATCATATTTATATTAGTCATTAATTGGTTGTCTCAATTTTATCATCTAGTAGTATATTTAGACATAAATATGGTCACCAATTTAGTCATTAATTACCACATTTAGTGACCAAATACACAACAAAATATACTACTACATGATCACCTAAAAAAACCAATTAATAACCAAAGAAATATGACCAAAATGTTGGTCACGTTATAAGATACTATAAATTAGCTACTAAAAATAATATATATGGAAATATTAGTCATCATTTGAAACCAAATAATGACCAAAGAAATATGACTAGATTTTGGTTGTGTTATAAGATATAGTAGATTAGCTACTGACAGTCATACATATGCAAAATTTTATCATCATATGTAATCACAAATTCATCATTTACAGTATTCATTTATCTTTTTTTGGTAGTTTCATATACATTATATAAAAAATTGATGTAGTAGTCTATATTCATTTCATTTAATTTCATTAATAATCAATATAAACGACTAATTTATTCATCATATATTCGTTTTATTTGCGTTCATCATTAATCAATATAAACTGTATTAGTAGTTTTAAACTGATTTTATGCAGTCATTATTAAACAACATAAATTGATTAGTATGATTTTGCGACTAAATTTAAAAAACGTCATACAATTTGCATGTTCATCTAATATTAAAACATAGTTACGTATTTTAATTACAATACTAAACAATTGATCCAAGTGGATCTTGTCAGTTAAACTACAATTTGGGTCTAGTCATCTTTTGACACCAGGATGGTCATGTTTGGGTAGATACCAACACCAAATGAGGGCAGTTGATACCAAAAGCCTAAAAATGAAGTATCTTGGATCATCATGAAACTAGGCCCCAAGTTGTAGATCTCATCAAGATGAATACAACGATGCAAATGACACGCAAAACAGAGTCCATATGCAGAAGATATGAGCAGTCAGAGTTTTTGGGATTGAGTGCAGGAAAAGTCAAAATGAGCCCACAAAAGTCCACATGGCACTGTATGGATGATTACGTGGAATATTTTGGTGATGACACATGTCATACATACGATGACATGGCATCTATACAATGATGTGGTAGATGATGAGATCAACATGACATCAACAAGGGCTGATATCGACTAGTTGGAAGACAACATGTGTCATGATGACATCAATAGGCGCCCAGTTGACAAGACACATAGAAAATGATGACATTAGCATATCTATATGGCAGTATGATTGATGAAATTAGCATGATGTCAATGATTTCATGTGGCAGCATGAGATGTTGACATGTGCCACTTAGTTTTTGTCTTTTGGCATCAAGTTGGGTCAGTCAAAAATTTCCACGTGGCATCCATACGATGACGTGGGTTAACATGGACTTAACATGGTAGGTATATTTGGTTATACGGCATATGACATGGTTTTTACATGCAGGTATAGTTGGTTATACGGGATATGACGTGGTGATAACATGGAAGGTACATTTTTTTGTATGGCAGATAGCGTGGTGCTGAAGTGGAAGGTACACTTGGTTGTACGGCATATGATTTGGGCTGTCATGGAAGGTAAAATTGGTTGTGACCAATCAACGAAGGACACGTGGAAGTATGGCAGGTATAGGTGGCGGTGACCTCAGCAAATTGACCGGGAAATACGGATGGCACGTGGGCCAATCCCATGAGGACACTTGGCATGTGTATATGGTGACACTTGCTAGTTTTCGGTTGGTTGATGAAGGAACAATCTTAGCCTAATTAGGAGAGGACATATGGCCTTGTTTATCTAACCAAAATTATTGTTGGACTCTGTGGGGGTCGAACCCTAAAATTTCTGACCACAAATCATGTGTTCTACCGCTAGGCCATTGGTGTCGCTTGATATCTATAGAACGAAAGTTATAATTATTTTTAACGTCCTGATTTAAAAAAATATTTGGTGGAGCCTACCATATATGGAAGAGCTCCACCATATTATATGCATTATTCATAAACAATAACAATGGTGGAGGATATACAGGGCTAACCACGAGCAAGGGAATGAGATCACAAGTGGCGTTCAGTCCACTAATTTGGTGGAACTGACTCCACCCAAAAACCATTCCAAAATTATGCCAAAGTGGATCGAACCCCCGAACTAGGGATATATAAACCAAAAACTTGTCCACTGGTCCTTTTTGTATGATGTTTAAAGCCAATTTATTTTATATTTGCAGCAGAGACTTTTTTTTGGCTTTTTGAGGCCATATGGAGGTCTTTTTGAGTGCATCAAGAGCCTAGACAAGGGTTTTGAGGTATTTTGGCACATTGGAAGCATGAGTTTCTTCATTGGAACATCCCTATTTTGCAGTATATTCTCTGTGTGGTTTTGAGAAAGATGATGACAACACTCCTTTTGGAAGTAGTCGAATTTATTCTTTTGTTATCAACATGAGTATGAGGACTTGCTACCACATTTAGTGAGAGAGTCATTTTTGGCACCATCATTTCCTTGGGATTCATCTTGCGAGTGAGAGTTCTCTGTAGGAAAACATTTATTTGAAGGAGAAATAGTGCCACTCCAGAAGGAGGTTTATACCATGAGGCGTATTGTATTATTTTCATTTCCGAGATCAATAAAGTAGCCTAGCCATTGAATTAGGGCCCAGAGAGGTAGCCTAATGAAGGGGGTGAGATTCGTTATCATATTTTTCTTCTCGTCTTGATTTTTATTATTATGGGATGCATATTATTTTGTTTCATATTTAAGTTCATTTATAATTTAACTATTCATATTTGAATAATTTATGAACTAAAGGCCCAAATTTCAAAGCTTGCAAAGTGTTAGTAGCAATCCTTTTCAGATCACTGGTATCAGAGCAGGTTTTGACCAAATTGCAAGTATGGACGAGAGTTTGCAGCATAAAATACCCAAAGAATTGGAAGATTTTAACCAACAATATTGGTGAGCGAATGTTGAATTATGATGAATGGTGTAGGAATTGCAAGAACATCAATAGATATTGCAAGAAATGATCCAATCCATTCAAGAAAGTCAAAATAGGGGAAGTCCCTCGAACATAAGTCCATCTACTATTGAATATAATGCATCTCACATGTTTCGTCGGCAGTAAAATGAAGAATTTTCTTATCCACTTGCTACTCCAAAAGAAGATCAATCAGTGGAATAAGTAAATAACACTTTTTTCTCACCATCTGAGGATATCTCATATGTACCAGCACCTCAGAAGATTGACCCAAAAATGGAGAAATAAAACACTTCAATTAATAATGATCTTGGAGCATTTGAAAAACATACTAAGGGAATTGGTATCAAGTTGATGAGAAAAATGGGATATCAACAAGGTCAAGGCCTTGGAAAGCATGGATAAGGTAAGAGTCTAGCCAATATCGATTAAGGAAAGATCCCAATATGAAGGATTGGGATATGATCAACCAGCTTGCGAATATTATGGAAAGAAAGGTCACATTGTAGATCGTTGTTGGACATTGCATCCTAAACAACTTTCGAAGAATATGCAAGATCATAAAGGCAAGCAGACAATCCATTCTAGTATTGATTCAGGTGGTGAGTCACCTTCTTATCAAAATTTGGTTATGGAGGTCATTAAAAGGACATATCCATGCACTTTATGCGGAAGTAATACCCATTGTGTAGTTGAATGCTGGAAGTAGAAAATCTATCGTAAAAAGGTCCATGCAACAATTATTATTCTATGAAAAGATGATGCCACATTGTGAGTGAAGAATAGTCTAAGTGAATCGGAGAAAAAGCCAGCAAAATTAAAAGGAAATTCAATACCATTAAAGGAAGACTCAGCACAGTCAAGTCAGAGCTCAAGGAGATCGAGCAAGAAGAATACTATGGCATACTTAGGACAGAAATTTTGTTCACAATGTAAACTCAAGGGACATTCAAATATTGCATGTCAGATTCTATGGAAAGAATCAATAGCAGCATAATTAGGACAAAAGGAACCATTTACAAATATACCGAAAGAAGAAAGAGAAGTTGAGAAGGAATATTGTAAATCTTAATCAGTCAAGGATGAATTTCTTGCTTGGAACTGAGCATATTTCATGCCTTATGTTTGATTATCATTGAGATTTTAATAAGGTGATTTGCAGATGGAAATCACATCAGTAAGTCTAGTTGAGTCTGTAATAGATTCTATAATGTAAAAGTATTTGGGATTGATGCAATGTAATGTCCATTGATGTAATAAAATTTTGGTGGGCCAAAATTTTTTTTAGTAGGGAGGCATGATCTTGGTGGATCTTGTTAGTTAAACTGCAATTTGGGTCTAGTCATGTTTTGAGACCAGGATGGTCATGTTTGGGAAGATACCAACACTAGATGAGTGCAGCTGATCCTGAAAATATTGAAAATGAAGTATCTTACATCATCATGAAACCAACATCACGTTGTAGAGCTCTTCGAGATGAATCTAATAACACAAATGGCACGCAAAACAAATTCTGTATGCAAAATCTATGAGCAGTCAAATTTTTTGGGATCGAGTGCGGGAAAAGTCAAAATGAGTCCCACAAAATTCCACATGGCACTATATGGATGATGACGTGGTAGCTTCTAGTGATAACACGTGTCATTCTTATGATGACATGGAATTTTTACAATGATGTGTCAGATGATGATGTCATCATAACGTTAGAAACTGTCGATGTGGACTTGTTATAAGACAACACATGTCATGATGATGTCAACATGTCATCAACAAGCGCTCAATTGGTAGGACACATGGTAGATGATGATGTCATCATATCTATATGGCAGTATGATTTATGACATCATCATGACATCAATGAGGTCATGTGGCAGCATGAGAGGCTGACACATGTCACTTCTTTTAGCATGGAGTTGCGCCAATCACAAATTTCCATGTGGCATCTGTATGATGACATGGGTTGATGTGGCATTAACATGGCAGGTACACTTTATTTGTATGATAGATGACATGGTGTTTTCATGCCAGGTATAGTTGGTTGTATAGTAGATGATGTGGTGGTGACGTGGGAGGTACAATTGGTTGTACGACATATGACATGGTGTTGACATGGAACATACAAATGGATGTACGACATATGATGTGGGATGACGTGTTAGGTATAGTTAATAGTGACGTCAAAAAGTTGACTAGATATGGTTGACCAAACAACAAAGGACACTTGGTAGTATGGCAGGTATAGTTAGCAGAGACGTCATCAAATTGATCGGCCTGTACGGATGGCACTTGGGCCAATCCCGTGAGGACACTTGGAATATGTAGATGGTGACACTTGCAAGTTTTTGGTTGGTTAATGAAGGACCAATCTCGTGGTGCCACGTCACCCAATCAAGAGAGGCCATGTGGCCTTGTTTATTCGACCAAAATTATTGTTGGAGCTCTGTGGGGGTAGAACCTCGGACCTTTCGACCACATATCTCGTGTTCTACCGCTAGGCCATTGGTGTCACTTGATATGTATAGAGAAAAAGCTATAATTAAATTTTTTAACGCGTTGATTTAAAAAAATATTTGGTGGAGCCTGCCAAGTATGGAGGAGCTCCACCATATTATATGCATTATCCATAAAAGATAACAATGATGGAGGATATACATGGTTAACCACTAGCAAGAGAATGGGATCACATGTGGCGGCCAACCCGCCGATTTGGTGGAACCAACTCTGCCCAAAAATCATTCCAAAATCGCATCAAACATGGATCGAACCCCCGACCTGGGGCTATATAAACCAAGCGCCCGACCACTAGACCACGATGGTCCTTTTCATGTGATGTTTAAGGCCAATTCCTTTTATATTTGTATTAGAGACGTTTTTTGGCTTTTTGAGGTCATATGGAGGTCTTTTTTAGTGCATCAAGAGCCTAGACAGGGGTTTTGAGGAATTTGGAAACATTAGCAGCACCAGTTTTTTCATTAGAATAGCCTATTTTTCATTTTATTATCAGTTTGGTTTTGAGAAAGATGATTATGACACTCCTTTTGGTAGCAGTTGAATTTATTCTTTTGATCTCAGCATGAGTACAAGGACCTGTTTCCACATTCAGTGAGAGAGTCATTTTTGGCGCCATCATTTCTTTGGGAGTCATCTTGTTAGTGAGAGTTCTCTACAGGAAAATTTTTTTTTGAAGGAGAAACAGTGCCACTCCAAAAGGACTATGTTTACTCCATGAGATGTATTATACTCTTTTTGTTGTGGAGATCAATAAAGTGGCCTATCCATTGAAGCATGGTCAGGAGAGGTAGCCTATTGAAGGGGGTGAAATTTGTTATCATATTGTTTTTCTCGTCTTGATTTTATTTTTTTGGGATGCATATGATTTTGATTCATTTAAAATTTAATTATTCATATTTGAATAAGTTATGAAATAAAGGCCCAAATTTCAAAGCTTGCAAAGTGTCAGTAGTGATCCATTTTCAGATCAATAATATCAAGTACAAATATAAATAATTTTAACCGCATAAATTATATTATATGAAATTTCAATTATTACAATATGAATTTCCAACTTAATATTGGTTGGACTACAATTTACACATGAAATATTGTTTCATCACTTCAAAAAACTATCATTGTGTTGTCAAGGCATTGCAGGTGAATTCACCAAATCTAAAGACTTGACCATCATTTTGTATGTGTGTGTCTCATGTTGAATATTGGTTTTAAGAGTATCACTATATCGGTTACGTTTTCTCTCTCTTTCTACATTTGTCTCTCTAGTGTTATTTTTCTCCTCTTTATTCAATTCCTACTTCTTACCATCAATACTGAGTTCCTCTTCTAAAAATGAAAGAAGATACAATCCAGAGTATAAGACATGAAAAATGATGAACATTAGAATATAAACTAAAATACACTATAAAGAATTGATGCGACATAAGCCTCAACATCAGCAATGCCAATGTCATTTTTTTTTTAAAAAAGCAAGAAACTCAAACAAGTTTTCTTCAGTTGGGAAATATTGGCCACTATGTGGCCAAATAACCTGTATAAATAAAGCAAATAAAATGTCACCATATAAAAAAACACCTTAGAAATTAGTATTCAACCTTCAGAAAAAACTTAGGCACAATCATGTGAACTAAGATACATTCTAAAAAACTCATGATGTAGATAAATTGTGAAAACAAATGGAAAGAAAAAGACAACAAATAATAAATATTGTATGATGGTTGGCTAGAAAATTGCATCATAGAAGAAAAAAAGTCGCATATGGTTACCCATACATGTGGGTGGGTAACATGCCCCAATATTCCATAATCCTTAGGGTCTAGAGGAAGCAAATCTCCTATTAACATAGTGATTGATTAGTTGCATCTTGGCTTTTCCTCTCCTTTGTGAGTCCAAAAAACAAAAATAAGTCCATCCTTAACTAGTTGTACTCCATAGTGTGATTTTCATATGCTATCTCCACATACCCACCAAAAATGTCAGATATGCCAAACAAATGGAATTTTTGAATTGCTTCTAAAACTATGTCATTTACAACCCCTTCCAATGTATCTGACCAAATGTATCCACTTGATTTTCTTATTTCATATTCATTTACATCCTGAAAAATATTTGTTTCAAAAACCAAGACAACCCCAATATCTTTGGATCCTAACACTCATCCATATTTTCCACAAATCATAGGAATTAATAATCTCTTGCGATCAACCCACTAGTATTAATATATATTTTTTCTTCAACCATTTCAAAATAACATGCCTCCTTTAAAAATTAATACGATGAAACATAGACAAACCATTGATGCTAATAACCATTTAAGTACTATTTTCAATGGAAATGTTAAATACTATTGTGGCCATAATACAGTACTTAGTATTTAGAAAATAAAGATCATGAATTACACACATCACACCTTCATATAAAGGATTATTTCTGAGAAAGAAAACAACAACATCCAAACCAAAATATAGAAATAAGATAAGTCCATGGTTACCTAAAAATGTAATCTTTCTTCATCTCGTAAATCTCTCCAATGCCAACATAAGGTAACATGTATTTCTACAAAATGAATTTTTCATAACTGAAAAATCAAATCATTGATCAATGTCAACACCTTTACTCAAAATTTTGATTGACCAAAGAATCTTACAAAGAAACTAGTAACCCTTTCCAATTTCACAATCAAAAGAAAAACCATCTCACTTTATATGCTTTTCTTTAGTTACACCAACGGTGGAGCCACATTTTCCAATGTAATCTAAAGAAACCTGAAACAAAAATATTATGGGTCAATGTAGTAACATAACATATTCAACACAAACTAATAGATAAACACTCTAACTTTGATCAACACAGTAATTTTGAAGTTGGAGCATCTAAAAATCTAACAAGCATTGACATATCGTTCCAACTTTAAGAAACACAAGCATTTACATAACATTCAAGAGCAATGTGCACTAGTATCCAAAAGAAAACTCAAACCTATTGGAAAATAAAAATCACATAGGTTAGTGATGAAAGATACCAAGGATGAATATAAGTGTGCATTTTCTTTATTTTCTTTGCATGAAACATCATTACCAATTTTTTTTATTTAAAGAGTTCTTGTTCAAGAAAATATTTTAGAGATCCTCAGAGAGTGCAAGTTTTCCCTAGACAATAGTAAGAATATATTATAAAATTACAAACATTTTTTTACATACCTCATATTGACAAGGAAACTTATATCTCCTATAATTTTTTTACATATTATTCTCTCAAAACCCAAATCCACTGCTTCGGTCTTTTCCAAGATCTCTATGATATTATTGGTCTTCTCAATCTATAGATACAATTGTAAATTTAGAAAATGCTGGAATTATGTCAGACAACAACCTTTCAAAGCACCAAAAACATCCAAAACAAAAATGGTTCCACTTCAGGGCACTTTCTAGAGAAACCCAATGCAATATGATTTAACAAAACTATGTAGAAGCAATTGCAATCTATGACAAATAGTTGTTATTGAGCTTCTGAAGATATTATTTTTTCAAATCGAGCAATTGTGTCCCAAGGAAGCAAACCATTTATTTCAATTGCAAGAAATTTCTTCATTGCTTGATTAAAAAAATCTAACCAATCTCTAACTATGCATGAAGCTTCAACTTCTAGGTCTCTAAACAATTAATTATGCATTTCTAGTCTTTTTCAAATACTAAAAATCTGATTCGATGTCGTATTATTGATAGCGTTTAAATTCATAGTCTATTTCTTCATCTGTAGTCACATCTCTTTCAAACAATTTTCTCTCTTTATTTCCAAGCTCAGTTGCAATGCTATCAATATCAACCCATGTCATCATTGTTTCCTTCATGAGTTTGTTTTCATTGCATTTTATGATTTTTTCAAATAATAAATATGCATTCTCCCAAGTCGAATATATATTATTCCTTAAAATTGTTCTTGTTAATATGATATGGAAAATAAAACATTAATTGTTCTTTGAAATATTTATCACGATCAACATGTTTATTATACTTCATGTATATTATAACGTTTGGTCTCTTAACGCCTCCTCTTTTTTTGCATTGTAGTGTATAGCACGATGCAAATTATGCTAAGCATGCATGTTTGATGTTTTCTTGTTGTTGGACATAGCGATAGATAATTGATAAACATGCTATGTTTTATAGAATCATTGAGTTCACGCTCAAGGTATTTTGGCTTCTTTAGTAAAAATGTTCGATCATCTATTTTTGAAGTATTAATAATTATACATTTTCTTGAACTAGTATTCAGAGGCATTGCCAACATTATATATATATATATTGTTGTTCAGACATTTTTTGGATGTTCAATAAGGCTTTTCCAAGTCTTGCAATTGTTTCTATGATATTACCGTCGTTTTTTTTACATTCACTTCGCACACGTTTAAACATCAATGTCGTTTTTTTTATCTACCTTTGTCATATATGAACTACAATCAGTAATTGTAACATATTAGTCAAGTACATATTCGACATCAACATTTTCACCCCATATTGACGGAATATGTAGAGCAAAGATATTAGTCCATATGTCTATTGGTTTTCTTTTCAATAGAATTGTTCTTAATTTTAGATTACATTGAATTACATGGATATAATCATATTCGATAATGCCTATTTTTTTCATGAAATTATCAAATGTATACATCTCATCATGTTACATATTCTCTAGTGCATCAAATATCGTTAATTTTTGAATTCCATAGGCTCAAGTATTTGCGTCCTTAGCATTGGTGAAATTGGAAAATTGAACCTGCAATGCATCTATTTTCCTTTCCTACAAGTTTTGATATAACGATGATGTTGAATAGTTTTCAAATTTGTAGGTAATTTAATTGAATCTCGGCACAAGTACTTGTCAATGAAACTTTCAACTCAATATTTATGTTTTTTCCATAGATGGGAGAATTTTTTATCCATCGCAATCCATGTTCATGTTGGCTTCCTTGATTTTGGAATTTTATTACAAAGAAATAGTCAATGATGTCACCAAAGTACTTGAACTCATATAAAATTAATTTCCATAGAGAATTCATTCTACTTCGGAAATATCATAGAAAGGTAATATTATCACTCCCCCCAACTACCCAAGGATGAGAGTGGGATTGAAGGAAGGTAACCACAGACCAGGCTTTAGGTCAGGTAGCTAGCCCTACCAGTAACAAAGAGGGCTCTCTCATTGTCACTTAGTCAATGGATTGACTAAATATCTATTGACCTTAGGCTAGATATGTAAACTCAGTAAATAGGATTTTTGTTTGATGTTTTAAGTGCTAGATAGAAAGGTATGTGAAAAGGCTAGGTCTAGGGTTTTTAGGTTTGAATTTCAAGGTCAATTTGTAGAGAATGTGTGAGTCTAGATAGGTAGTTTGAAAGCATGATTAATTGGTCATTGAGTATAAGATGAAATGATAGATAGTATGAATGAGCATTGAGGTGAATTCATTCATTTAGAAGTAAATATACATACAATGTAAACCTTGTCCAAAATAGAGCATGAACAGACATGATTTATTCTTATAAAATTACAAGATAAACACATGGAAACATGTATCTAAAAGAGGAAAATATATCATTTAACATGAATATATAAACATACATATGAAGAAAAAATGCTCCAATGCATACCACACGATATTTCAACACAAGTTCTGTAAGACTGTCTTTGATTTCATTCCAAAATGTTGTTACAATAGCTCCACTGCAAAATAAGGCTATCCAACCCAAAAAAAGACTAAAGAGAGTCTACTTATAGAAAATATGAACCATGACACCTCATCAGGTTGAAATCCCATCCAAAATGCATCATAAATACATGAGAAGAGTCATTTCCTATATTCTAGCGAGGTTAGAAACCATTCCCTAAAATTCAACTATGAACTAGGAGTGTGTGTCCCTTACATTAAATTACATGTTCCCTCATGATAAGAGGCAAAAACCAACTCAATTAATCTAATTCCAACTCATATGACAGCAAAACCTCGAATTTATGACATTTTCTAAGCTTAACAAGTGTCCTAAGGAATCCAATGTAGATGTGTAACACTTTCTGAGAGAAGCATAATTAAAGTTTACAAAAGTGTAGTAGAAGTTTGCATCCATTTTTGAGGCACTTTTAGGAGTCAAAATCCAATTATGAAAGAAAGGTCAACTATAAATATGTGTCTATTTTCCAGAACAACTTTAATTTTTTAAAAATACCCATGAGAAGGCATCTAAAAGTTCATTCTCCCACAGTTACTCCAGAAGCATAGCAAGGCCTCCAAAAATGAGGCAAAAGCATAGAAAATGAGTGATTTTTTGGCCTTTTCTCCAAAATTAAAGCCTATCAGGAAAAGAGGGTTCTGGATCTGTGATGTACTCATCAAAATACATCCAACCATATCAATAAATCATCATTTTGATTCCCCTAAAATAAGCATAGAAAAATTTTGCTACACTTCTGTGAGGAGGAAATTTCCAAAATTGCCAAAAATCCAGAATTTTCCAAAACAATTTTTGCACAAATAGGGCTTAAATATGGATCCATATCTCTCTGAAAATGATGTTTTTTGAAAATGTGAGAGAGGTTTCAGTTATTTGGCATGTTATGAACAATTATCTCCTACCATTTTCCAAAATACTTTCCCATTTGCTCAGAATCCAAGTTTGAAGTTGAACTCTCAAAATTTGCACAAATGTAGCACACTCTGAGTAGAAGGATAGTGCCTAATTTGAGAGGGAATTTAGAGGCCTTCCCAGAGAATTTTTTAGCTTAAAGTGGTATTTTTTTGAAATATTATGATGGATGATACAAACTGGAGTCATCAAGCACTACCAACCCCTTCGCCAAACCCCTAAAAAATTGATTTGAAGAAAACATGTCCAAAAGTGCAGAAAATGACATGGAGTAACTATATTTTGAAAATTTCTCTCAAACCATAACACCTTTTCATAAACTGAAGGAGTTTTTTGTTATTTTGCCTATTATTGACAAAAAAATCTTTTATTGTTGGAAAATTCGTCTCCATTTCTTTAAAAATGGATTTTTATGAAAACATGTCCCTGTGTGCAATGTAAACCCTAGCAAATGATCACAAAGCTCTAAAAATGATGCCATGGGTGTGAGTTTGCTCAAACCTAGAATGATGACCTCCCTTATGGAATTTTCTCTTTTCCCTACATGGTGTTTGTCAACAATATGAAAACCCTAGCTAGATGAGATAGGTAAGGAAGGTGTAGAATTAGGAAAACAGGGGATAGTGGCAAGGTGTTTTTAGGAGAAGAAATGAGGTAGAAGGAAGATAGGGAAAAATCCCTGAAAATTTGAGGAGATAGGGTGATGAGTTAGAAATAGTATTCAGGTGAAATTTCTGGAAATGGGTATGAGGAAAGTGCCCAAACATTAAAAACACGGAGCTTTCCTAGTTTCCTTGCAAAAACCTAGTGAAAACTAGGGTTTGAGTGAAAATGATAGCTATGAGAGATATGAGTGATAGGTAATGATTTGATAAGGCGTATGGATGATATAATGATGATTTATGAGGGTTTAATATGATGAAATTATATTTTTACCAACTGAAGCATGCTAAACATCAATCAAACCAAAAATGTAGTTGAAAACCCTAGAAGAGCGAATCCACCTTTTGCTGAAGAAATCACATCTGTTGATAGGTTAAACTCCACACCTTCAATTATGACCTTTCGCATGTTAATATTAGAGGAAAATAAGCTTTTAAGTTAAATATGATATCCTCCCTCAGTGATCTTCTCACAGAACCTCAAACACCCAATCCTCTCAAAACATCTTTTGGCCAAGGGTGAAGCATTGATTTCTTGCATGGTGCAGGGCTCAAATCTGAGGTGGTGCACTCCCTTGAAGTTTTTCTTCTCACTCTCCATCTTTTCTATCAGTGAAATGATGAAACCCTAGTGTGTAGATAGAATGGGTATGTGTAGTCTAATTTGGGAAAAAATGAGTATAGGGATGGGGTAGACTTAGAGGGTGAGATGGGGTAGACTTAGAGGGTGAGATGAAGTGTTTTAAAGCCAAGGAAAGTTTTGCAAAAAATTCAAGATATAGGCTTTCATATTGGCTCCATGTTATGAGTTAAATCAGGTGAAATGGATTTGATTAAGGTGGTGAAATGAGGGAAACACATAATTTCCCAGTTTAACACTTAAAAACTGGCTAAAAATTAGGGTTTGGTGAAAATGGATCTTAGGAAGGATATGGATGGTGGGGGATGGGAGTATGATGTATGTAGGAGGTGTAGGATAGTGTGAGATGAGAGTTTTAGGGTTTATTTCATTGAAATCTTTCAATTATGTGAAGTGAGTTATGAAAATCAAAAGTGAGCTTGATAATTTGATCACAGGAGGGTATAAGAAGTTGACTTAATATTGTAAGAGCTTTAAGAACTGATGCCAACGAGTCCTGAACTTGTGTGAGTGACTTGGGAGCCAAAAACCATAATTCAAAAATTTCTGGATGTGTAACATACCCCCAGCAGAAGTGTAACACAGTGTATCAGAAGTGTAACAAAGTCTACAAAAGTGTAACATTGGTTCCATAAACGTAACAACCTGCTACATAAGTGTAACAACTGATTCCAGAAGCATAACAAAGGCAGTAGAAGCGTAACACAGTGATCCAAAAGTGTAACAAAGGGCTTTAGAAGCATAAAAATGTGTTTCTTGGAGTAGTTCCTTTTCTTCTTTTCAAACCTTTGTCCACTAAGGAGTTCAATGGAGGTAAGAGAGGATCTCTACCACACAAAAAAAGAGAATAATGAGTTTGGATGAGCCTCTTTTGTCCTTTGTAAGCTTTGAAATGACTTTTTTGTCCTGTAGTGAATACAATAAGACAGTTTTTTCCTTGAGAAATCTTTTGACATTGAAACAAATTTTGAAATAAGACAACTTTCCTTACTTTATTCACCTATGTATGTTGACTTCCTTTAGATGACTTATATGGTAAAAATGAAGGATTGTTTGCCTTGTTCAATGACAATTTTTTCTTTTCAAAGGAAAAACAATGACACCTAGACATCAGACCTAGATGAGATGGAGTGAATAATCTAAGACTTCTAAATGGAAATGAATGATATGGCCTCTGAGATGATGATGGCCATGGATGGAATCAATGGAGTGGAATTTTTGACCTAGACCATATGTAGTGACCAAATTTTATTTGAAAACTTGTTTGAAAAGACAAACTTCTGACCTAGGACTACTAAAAAGTAAACTGAAAGAGCACATTTGATCATTGAACATATTGACACTAACAGGTAACAAGTTCATTTCTTATCAAAGTATCAAATTCATCTTCATCTACTTCTTTTTCAATCGACATCTTTTTCTCTCGATGTATTTGTTACAAAGCCTTTACCAAAGGATCCTAGATATGTTCAGCACTTCTAAATGAAAAAAATAAAGTTAGTGGACCCAATTATTAGATCATTGCATATAAGTTCTTGCGAAAATGGGAAAAATAGTCCAGTGATGTATGTATTCATCTAAGATCCATCTACACAATGTTCAATGCAAGAATTTGTTTCAAATTTTCCTTGGTTTTAACGTCTTTAGTTGTTATTTTTTTTCCTTTTAACTATATTTTTCTGATATGAATCCAAATACAACTTAATACTTGACTAAGGATAATTTGTGTTTTTTTATTAAAAAATATATATATGATACACAAAATCGTGATATTGATGCAAAACTTCCCACCGAACAATAATTTTATCAGTAGATTTTCTCATAATACTTTCTAATTGTTTTTTTCCCATAAAATAAGGTGGGAAAGTTCATCTCTTCCAAATATCTATCTCTGAATATGCACAAAGTCATTTAGCCTTCACTCGAAGCAATTTTTATTTTATTATTATGAAGATCATAAATACTATACAAATCACTAAATCCATCTAATAGTTTTTGTTAACAGCTCTTGATCATAGTAATCATTATCATAATTGATATTTGTATTTGTATTTGTCTCACATGCATATGCATCCTTGTTTTTATTAAAGATGTGTTTCCAGTTTTCATTTATTCTGACATTATCTAGTCTATAAAGTGGAGTTTTACACAAACATCTCAGCTCCTTCATGACATTATAAACATGTATTCTCCCAACATCAAATATTTTTTTAAACACTAATTGTCTTTTAATTTCCACAACCACTATACGATATTCATTTATGTCATGAGGAAGTGCAATTTGTATTCGAGATGTGTCAATAGGTACCAACCGAAGCAAGCTAAACATCAATGAAACCAAAAATGTACTTGAAAACCCTAGAAGAGGGAATCCACCTTTTGCTGAAGAAATCGCATCTGATGATAGGTTAAACTCCACACCTACAATGATGGCCTTTCCCATGTTGATATTAGAGGCAAATAAGCTAGTAAGTTGAATATGATATCCTCCCTCAGTGATCTTCTCATAGAGCCTCAAACACGCAATCCTCTCAAAATATCTTTTGGACAAGGGTGAAGCATTGATTTCTTGCATGGTGCAGGGTTCCAATCTGAGGTGGTGCCCTCCCTTGAAATTTTTCTTATCACTCTCCATATTTTATATCAGTGAAATGATGAAACCCTAGTGTGTATATGGAATGGGTATGTGTAGTGTAATTTGGGAAAAACATAGAATAGGGATGGGGTAGACTTAGAGGGTGAGATGAAGTATTTTAAATCCAAGGAAAGTTATGCAAAAAAATTAGGAGATAGGATTGCATATTGGCTCCATGTTATGAGTGAAATTAGGTGAAATGGATGTGATGAAGGTGGTCAAATGAGGGAAACACAAGAATTTCCCAGTTTAACACTTGAAAAAAGGCTAAAAATTAGGGTTTGGTGAAAATGGCTTCTAGGAAGGATATGGATGGTGGGTGATGGGAGTATGATTTATGTGGGAGGTGTAGGATAGTGTTAGATGATAGGGTTAGGGTTTATTTCACTAGAATATTTCAATGATGTGAAGTAGTGAAAATATAATGGAGTATGAAGTGAGTTATGAAAATAAATAGTGAGCTTGATAATTTGACCATAGAAGGGTATAAGTTGAATTACTATTGTAATATCTCTAAGATGTTATGCCAACGAGCCTTGAACTTGTGTGAGTGACTTGGGAGCCAAAAAACCCTTATTCAACACATTTCGGATGTGTAACACACCCCAGCAGAAACGTAACACAATGTAGCAGAAGTGTAACAAAGGCTATAGAAGTGTAACACTAGTTCCAGAAATGTAAAAACCTGCTACAGAGGCATAACAATTGATTCCAAAAGTGTAACAAAGGCAGTAGAAGCATAACACAGTGCTCCAGAAGCATAACAAAGGGCTTCATAAGCGTAACAATGTGTTCCTTGGAGTAGTTTCTTGCCTTCGTTTCGAACCCTTGACCACTAAGGAGTTCAATGAAGGTAAGAGAGGATATCTACCACACAACAAAAGAGAATAATGAGTTTAGATGAGCCTATTTTGTCATTTATAAGCTTTGAAATGACTTTTTGTCTTGTAGTGAAAACAATAAGATATTTTTTATTTTGAAATCTTTTGACATTGAAACAAATTTTTAAATAAAACAACATACCTTACTTTATTCACCTAAGTATGCTAACTCCATTTAGAAGACTTATATGGTAAAAATGAAGGATAATTTTCCTTGTTTGATGACAAATTGGACTTTTCAAAGGAAAAACAATGACACCTAGACAACAAGCCTAGATGAGATGGAGTGAATGGCATAATACTTCTAAATGAAAATGAATGATATGGCCTCTGAGATGATGATGGCCATGGATGGAATGAGGGGAGAAGCATTTCTGACCTAGACCATATGCAGTGACCAAAATTTATTTGAAAACTTGTTTGAAAAGACAAAATTTTCACCTAGGACTACTAAAAGGTAAACTGAAATAGCACATTTGATCACTGAACATATTGACACTAACAGATAACATGCTCATTTCTTATCAAAGTATCAAATTCATCTCCATATACTTCTTTTTTAGTCGACGACTTTTTCTCTTGATGTATTTGTTACAAAGCCTTTACCAAATTCTCCTAGATATGTTCAGCACTACTAAACGAAACAAAGAACATTGGTGGACCCAATTATCACATTATTGCATATAATTTCTTGCAAAAATGGGAAAAATAGTCCAGTGATGTATGTATTCATCTAAGATCCATCTACACAATGTTTGATGCAAGAATGTGTTTCAAATTTGCCTTTATTTTAACGTCTTTAGTTGTTATTTTATTTCCTTTTAACTATATTTTTCCTATATGAATCCAAATACAACTTAATACTTTACTAAGGATAATTTGCACTGTTTTATAAAACAAATTTTTTATATGATACGAAAATCATGATATTGATGCAAAACTTCCCACCGAGCAACATTTTTATATGTAAATTTTCTCATAACACTTTCTAATCGTTTTTTTCCCATAAAAAAAATGTGGGAGAGTTCATCCCTTCCAAATATCTATCTCTGAATATGCACAAATTCATTTAGCCTTCACCTGAAGCAATGTTTATTTGATTATTACGAAGATCATAAATATTATACGAATCACTAAATCCATATAATAGTTTTTTGTTACCGGCTCTTGATCGTAGTAATAATTATCATCACTTCTCTTTTTAATTTTTTTTGTCTCACATGCATATGCATCCTTGTTTTGATCAAAGACGTGTTTCAATTTTCCGTTTATTCTAACATTCTCTAGTCTATAAAGTGGAGTTTTACACAATCATCTCAATGCCTTCATGACTTTATAAACATGTATTCTCCCAACATGAAATATTATTTTAAATACTAAACTTCTTTTAATTTCCACAACCACTATACTAGATTCATTTATTTCATAAGGAAGTGCAATTTGTATTCGAAATGTGTCAATAAGTACATTGATTTGTCCACTTGTCAATTCCAATTGTGGTTTTATAAAACGCTATCCAAGTTCTCGTATTTGAAAAAATGGTAATCTCAATTACATCATTCTTTCCTCCAATTCATAAAGTTCTTTCACTATGAAAATATGTCAACTATTTCACCTAATTCGCTCTGGAACTGCAAATTTGATAACTTTTTCAGTGTCTAATGCTTCTTCATTTTTTGCATATGCACTTAACTTTGGACACATTGTTGATTTGTTTTTCTATGGAATCTCTTTTAAACCAAGTTGGATTGCATATTACACAATTATAAACATGAACATATTGTATTTTCTTAAAATATTATTGTTCGACTACTGTTTCAAATGTATAATCGAACGTTTGTAATGATTCTTTATGTTTATTAGAAAATATGGTATTTTGTATTGACATTCACCACTTTAATTTTCTTGTAATCCAACTTGTTTTGATAACATTATTAATTCTTATGTATTTTTTGATTCCATGCAACAAACAACATGTTCTCTTTCTTACATTGGTGGGTTGTGTATCAAGTTCCATAGCATCTTAATCATTGTTGATTTTCTTAAAGCTAGAATTTAATGGCTTGCATAGTTTTCTAAGAACATTTTTTTTGAAAGCGTCCTTGTTTCTTATATGGTTTTTGAGTCGATGCATTGATAGTCGCGGTATCTTGTTTTCATTGATAAATGTTGTGTCAAATTCTATTCCATTCTCATTTACTTTCATGTTTTCAAAGTTATTTGTATTAACCTTCTTATTATTTTTATTGCATTATTCTATATATGTTTCTTTGTTAACTGGTTCAATAGGATGTGAAATTTTTTTCTCTTGTACTATTTCTTTCATAGGTTCATAATGAAAATGACCTACACTTGTTCCAAATTGCATAATGTGGAATATCGTTGTGTTATTCTTGAACCTGCGAAATTCGGCTACAACAACTAGAGCCTTAGTGAACCATATGCATATAGTTATATTCAAAATATACCGTATCCAATCATAAACAAAAATCCCATTGTCTATCTTCCATTTTCCAAATGGAATTACTAATTGTATATCCCTACCAATCTACTATTCCAAGAAATTACATAATTGCATGTTCGTTATTCTATGTAGTTTAATGCAAACAAATCATTATTCATGATTTCATTGCAAAAATTATGTGCATTTATGTATCGTAAAAAGGGAACATCATATTCATTCTCCATCAGTTGGAATATTTTTTCAAAATAGATTTCACCATAAATACTCTTGAACCCAGAAAATCTCTTAAACATGTCTACCCATGACTTATTCTATCTGCATCAATTTATGTCTGTTTTTTTGTACATTATTATATTTATTATATGTTCATGATTAGTTCCTATTGAATGTTTTTTCTTGCACATAAGTGGTTTGAAATGTTTGGTTTTCGTCATGGAATAATATGTTATAAATTTCTTTACACAAATTTGAATTAAAATGAAAACAATTTTTCATTGTTTTCTTTTACCAAAGTCTTATGGGAAATTTTAGCCAATTCGATAACCAATATATACAAAATATGTCCCCCCAAAGTCCTTTTTATTCCCCAATGATAAACTTTGAAGGTTATTTTGTCATCCTTTCCAAGTACACATAGGGGATATTTATACCATGCATTTGTATCAATGCATCTATATTCAATTCACATTTGTAAAATAATATCACTTTGACGTTTCGTTCATGTAAATAATTCCTTAAATTTTCGATCATGCCTCCACACAACTCTATTGATGTGTATCTAAAATGCAATAGAGTTCACATACTATTGAACAGGAAATCTCCTACAACATATGCAAAAAAAATTAAACGAAATAGATTATGCTACCTTAGTATTGCATTTGTACGATTTTTTTTCATAGTAAACAAATGCTTCATTAATGCTTTAGCAATCACACTTAAAAAAATTAAAATTCACTATGAGTTACTATTCGATGATAAGCACAACAAAAAAAACGTATAGGAAATGGACATAACGATATAGCTAAAAAAAATAAAGCCATAATATAATGAAAAATACACATATCAATATCATATGTATATCCCCCCCCCCATGGAAAATGAGTCCAATATGTGTTAGTAACAAAGCTTCATAAAACTTAGACCTTATGATTTGTGATTTTCATGGGAGAACAAGTATTTGCAATAAAAAACACAATCTCTATGTCGCAAATTTTTGCACCTCCCCATTCACTCTCCCTCCACACAGTTATCTAGCACACCTTCCTGCACAATACTAATGTTTAAACTCTCTAAGCCACTTAATATTAATCACTTTTCACAATGTCTCAACGGAATTAGTTATATACATTCCTTAAAATAAAATAAAAACTAATTTTTTTACTGGCCATTATGTTGGTGGATGTTGTGACATTGATATTGTTATGTTACCGCTATTCCTAGAAGGGATGGAATTTGATGAGTAAATTGGTCATCATGGAGTGATTTTCCCATCAAATACAACTGAATATTTTTGAAACTATCGACATATTTTCTTTTAAATTATCAAAATGGGAATTAGAGTGTAGAACTCATCCAATTTGATGGGTCTTTCAGATTTAACTTTGCTACACTACTGCTTAGTGATTCCAAAATTGAAGCAGTTGTAGATCCTTTGCATATATGGGGTATGGGGTATGTGTCAGTGCAGGGGGGTGGTATATTCTTATATATCCTTGTACGGAGAATGGGGTATGTGTGGCCCAGCTTGCTCTCTAATTCAAAGATTTCATATTTATTTATTTTTGTACGTTTATGTGACTTAGGGTACATATTTTTATATGATGTGTCCTGTGTAACATGTTTTTTTGCACAAGAAGTTTTTAATAGCTATCAATACTGTGTTTATTTTTCATTATTTCATTTTAAGCATTTTTCCATCTAGAACTTTTATAGATTTAATTGTGCAGGAGAAAATTTACATAGAGCTTATTAATTGATCAAAGGTTGTGCTCCCATAATAAAATCTCTCCACGCAAAGGAAAGCCTTCAGGTTTCTCACAATAATTTTTTTTTTTTTTTATAGAAGGATAAAGGAAGGACAGGGTATGTGCAAGAGAACGTGGGTCAGAATACAACTTTGAGGAAGAATTTTTTGTTGTGTGTAATGAAGATTATGTAGACGACAGGGTATGTGTGGGAGAATAGAGGTTTAGAAGGGACATGTATTTCTAATGCATTTATTTTTCTTTATTTCATCTTAATCTACTTTTCATTTAGAACTTTTACAGATTTAGCAATGCAAATTTGTAATTGCATAGAAATGTGAATATGTGTAGAATGAACCATGTAAGAAGACATGGTATGTGCAAAATAATAGGCAAGGGCAAGGGATGTGGATAATAATGTAGCAAAAGTAGAAAGGTTAATTGAAGTATCGGGAGTGCAGAGAGAAGAGTTGATACGTTAAAATGCAAAGCAGCACAATGAAAAATCTACGACACATCCCTAGATACATCATTACCTAGATAGATTTTTATCTAGATTCTTAATCATCCCAATGCCTTGGATGCAATATTGACGGTGTACAAGATTTTTATTCAGCTAAAAGCCTAGGAAACAACCAAGGTGACAGTAAGCAATGTAATGAAAATTGTTTCTGAACATGAATGAATTACCATAATTGTTATCATAATGATAATTGAATTGAAATAAATAAATATATATTATTATGAATCACATGTTAACATCAGAAAAAAATATGCGAGCAGTCATTTCTAGATAGGCTATTATCTCAATTGTTAATTTTCCCAATTCCTTGGATGCAATAATGACAACATACAACATTTTACTTCAGCTAGAAGCTTATGCAACATCCATGGTGAAAATAAGAAATCTAATGGAAACCGTGTTCGAACACGACGAAATTACCATAATATATATGGTAATGACAGTTGAATTGAATTAAAGTAGCAAATAGTATCCCCGAATCACATGCTGACAGTAAAATACAACATGTGGATGGTTATTTCGATTGATTGGGTATCAGGATGATGTGATCGAAAAAGAATTATGCGACCAGGAATTGGTATCAATTTCAAAAGTGGCACGTGTATGCCATCCTTTTCGAGCTAAATTGAAAAATATTTCACGCACGTGTCTGGATATGCAAGTACTAATGATGAAGCCAACCGATAAAGGAAAATTAATTCTATGAAAATTCAGCAGAGTATAACAATCCACTATTGAGACAAGAAAAGTAGTGCAACAACTGCACGAGGAATAAATAAAGCCACGCTATTAATGTTGGAATCATGATTGTCGTTAGACCAAAACCTGTAGGCACTATTCTTTGCTACAATCACCAGAGTGATCCACGAGAGGCGGTTAGTCAATGTCGTGAAACACACGGGGAGAGTTGAACCCAATGTCCAACAATCTCCCCCCAAATGCGAGCCGGGTGAGTTTCTAACTCGAGACCTGTGGCTTTGATACCACTTGTTGGAATCATGATTTCTGTTAGACCAAAACCCGCAAGCATTAGTCTCTGCTAAAATCACCAGAGTTATGATCCACCATAGGCAATTAGTCCATGTTGTGAAACACACAGAGAGCGTTGAACCCAATGTCCAACAATTAATACAAAGAAAAATTAAAGGGATGACAATAATGAAGAGCATACAACAAGGAAGAGACTATATTGTTTACCAATCTAGAATGATCTAATCGCACTAGGTGACCCAGAATAGAAAAATTTTATTTCACTTAAGAGGATTTTTTCACACATAGGTCACAACTACACCAATTAAGTTAACCCATTAGCAGTTATGTGAAAGCCTTGTGATTATGTGAAGGCCCTGTACGATTAGAATTTTATGTGCCACGGATATAAGCAAATGATCTATTGTGAACACATGATAAATTGTTTTGTTAATGATGACACCATATGCCCATATTCTCGTCACATAACATTATAAAAGAGAAAATGAACAATTTGGTCAATGTTCCATCATGTTGACTCAATGAATGTATGTTTTATGACATTGAAACTTTATTAATGATTAATAGTTTATAGTAAACTTGTTATTGTAAATTAATGTTTCTTATTTTGAAGGAAATAGAAATGTTTCTTATTTAATGTTTATTAAAGAACTTGTCACTATAAATTAATGTTTCGTATTTAAAAGTAAATAGTAGTGTTTCTTACTTAATGTTTATTATAATTTTTGTTCCTAGTTAAATTAATGTTGTGTTTGCAAAATAAGTTTCCTTTGTCACACATATATGCCATATTCCGCACATTCAACTCTTGTCCCGCATGATTAAATCTATAAAAGTTTTCAATGAAAAATATCTTAAAGTGAAACAATAAGAGATAATTTCACTAGCAACTCCTATCTTCCTCTCAATGTGAGTGCACTAACCGAAGAAACACCTCATAAAATTCTTATGTTTGTTTTGTTTCTATCGAATTTTGACAATATCAACACCCTAATGGTTACTGTGAAAGAGAAAAGTGATAATACAGGGAAAACATGAGAACAAATATGTTGATAGGAAATCTATTCAAAAAGCCACAACATTGAATATGAATTTTTTTGTTACACTCATAAAATACTAATTCAATGCACTTTGACATCTAGGTGAATGCTATAGTCACTACCACAAACTCCAATATCTCACACAAACCATTTCCTTCACACATAAAAACACTAACCAAAGAAACATAAGCAAGACATTACGAACACATTTTAAATAGTTTAAAACTAATTTCATCTGTGTGGACTAAAGTTCCATCCACACCCTCGTTCTCCCACACATTCCCTTTTCTTCGCATAGTAAAATCTCTACACAATGAAATCTTCGTGCAATCAAGATTCATTTAATGAAACACTATAATAATATAATAACATTAATTTTGTATGTGGCAAATAAAGTTCCCTATGCACCCTCGTTCTCTTGCACATACCCCATCCTTAGCACAATAAATGCTCCGCACAAGGAAATCTTCGCACAATAAAACATGATCATCCTTCATTATGCACATATTGACATTGACATTTTAACATCAATTTCATCCCTATTGAATAAAGTTCCTTGTGCACCCTTGTTCTCTCACACATACCCCATCCTCCACATAGTAAAAGTTTCGCATAATGAAACATAATAATATTATTTTGAAATTTGTTCATATTTAAATTAATTAAAGTTACATTTGCATCATCGTTATCCCACGCATCCTTTATTCAACAAATATTCATATCTCTATGCAACTCCTCTCTGTAAAACCTAAATCTATATAAAATAAATTTTAAATTAAATTCATAGTTGCGAAATAAAGTTACCTTTGCACCTCGTTCTCTTGCACATACTCCATCCTCCGCACAGTAAAAGCTCCACACAAGAAAAAATAGTAATATTAACTGCAAATTTTCTGAGTATGCCCCGCTAGTCCAAATCACTTGCAAACGTGTCAATTTTGGCATCAATGGACAAAGTAATAACACATTTTCAAAGCACTCACGAAATCACATATCTATACAACTTCTCTATGCACCCCTGTTGTCCCACACATACTCCATCCTCCACACAGTAAAAGCTTCGCAGAAGCAAAAATAATAATATTTAATTTCATATTAAAGTTTCCTCTGCATCCTCGTTCTCCTACACATACCTTGTTATATGCACATCCTTCAGTAGAAAGTAGGGAAAAATTGAATATTGGTTAGCTTTAAGCCATAATCCGTTCTTTGGGAGATATTTGAATACCACATAATTCACCTAAAGGGATTTCACCCATTTTAATCACTCTCACTTCATTTTGAATAGATTATTTTAAAAGTTGTTAAGGTCTCTCAATAATTTATTTTGCATTTCTATCATGCTGCAATTATTGAAAATCTTATTCGATGTTGTATTCTTGATAACATTTTTCATTTTCTATCTCTTCATATGTAGGTACTTCTCTTTCAAACAATTCACTTATTTTGTTTTCAAGCTCAGCTGCAATGCCATCAATATAAATCCACATCGTCATTGTTTTGATAGTGAATTTTCATTCATTCCATTTTATGATTTTTTCAAATAATAAAGATGCATTCTCCCAAGTCGAATATTGTTCCTTAAAATTGTTCTCGTCAATACAATATTGGACATACAACATTAATCGTTCCTTGTAATAGTTATCAAGATCAACATGTTTACTATACTTTATCCATACTATAATGTATGGTATCTCAATCATCGATAATTTATAAACATGCTATTTTTATGAATCATTGGGTTCACGCTCAAGGTCTTTTGGTTTCATTAGTAAAAAAAATTTATCATCTATTGTTTAAGTATTAATAAATATAAATTTTATTGAACTAGTATTCAGTGGCATTGACAACACTATATATACAACTTGTTGTATAGACATTTTTTAAAGTTCAATAAATATTTTCTAAGTATTACAATTGTTTCTATGATATCACCATTGCTTTTTTACATTCACTTAGCACATGTTTAAACATTGATGTCATTGTTTTATCTAGCTTTTTCATATGTGAAATACAATAAGTAGTTTTAGAATACGAGTCATGTCAAAAGATGAAACTTTGGTTAAATTAAACTTTGGATAGACCACTTGATGGATATAATTATTGCATTGAATTCAAATTTTCAAGAGAACCGAAATCGACTTAAAGATCACTCAAATCGGATATGGGAAAGTGTATTTATGAAGAAAACACCACATGTGCATGTTTGATAAGGTCAACCCTAAGGTAAACTAGACCACAATGGAATTCTATAAATACAAGTGACCTCTACCTCATTTGGAAATTATCATGAGACTCTCTTCTATCTTGGTTTTTGGCTCGCATAGGTTTGAGTCTCGTCTGCGGAGAAACAAGTTTTCTCTGAAGTGAAATTGCAAGGTCTAAAGCTCGAATATTAGTTCAAGGGTTTTGGTCCATAGTTGTAGGCACATCACAGGAAGTATTTTACTGCAATCACTCACACAAAAGCTCATGTGTGTGACTGGAGCCTTCCAGTTGCACGAAAAACCCTTCATCCATGCGACTAGGAGTTAGAGTTTCATAATTCTGGTTGTAGACCCAAGTATCTCGCAGACCAGGAAGTCATAGTTGCTTTCTCACAGTGTTTTAGCAAGTATATGGGATGCCACAATCACTCACATAAAACCTTGAAGCGTGTGACTGAGTTTCTGAGATAGATCTGGGCATATCCTATCGTAGTCACTCGCTTACAGTGCTTCAGAGAGCGACCAAGAAGCTATAGTCTCTTGTGTGACTCCTCCTCTATGTGACCGAGACCTAAAATATGAAATCTCAGTCTTCCAAATATTTTTCTCAGTGACTGTAGAGTTCGGAAATTAACCGCACACAGTGAGATTTCATTACAGGCTTCAGAATCAGGATTTTGAGTATAAGCATTGTTGGGTTCATTTCATGGATATTGTGTAGTTGTTTTTGTTGAATAGTTGTATGGATGAAGATATGGGTCATTGTACTCTATTTTTTTGAATCATTTTATGAAGATATAATAAGAAGAATAATTTTGAATGGTTTTCCCCATAGTGTGTTTTCCCTGGTCTCCTACCAATCATGGTGTCTTTAGGTGTGAATGTTTTTCTTCTATTGTTACTTTATGTTTCATTTCATTGATTATGATGATATTTTTATTTATACATAGTTGCATGTGTTGATGAATAATGATGTAAATATGAATAATGTTATGATGTTATGGGGTGAAATTAATGTGTTAATGAAGAAATGAAATTATCAAATCAATGAGCAATATAGACCTAAGAAATTAACAAGGTATCAGATTTGGGCTGAAGAAAAGTCATGGAGATCACCCCCTATGATGACACCATTTATGGAAGCAAGAAGAGGATGGTGGAGACCTAAAAGAGTTATAGGGTTTGAAGGAAACCCTAGGAAATTTAGGGTTTGATGGATATAAGGTTAGGGTTTGAGATAAACCCTAGAATGGTCAAAGTAAAGATGCTCAAGAACTTGTGATAGATTTGATGAAGCCCTAGATAGGATAGTATCTATTAGGCATGGTTGTTTATAGAGTTGGTTGAAATAGAGAAGGAAACATTGTTATATGTACAATATGGCTCTTGAAGGTTGGTTCAAGAGGAAGATGATCACCTCTCATTGAAGATAAGTACTTTCCATGATTACCTATGTCTTTAATTTTGTTTAGACTTATGGTTTTGATTATTACTTATGCTTCCTACATATATATTAGAGTATTTTGTTCTAACCTATTGATGATTTTTTATAAGTGGATCCTTCTTGAGGATCATGGCTAGTGCACGAATATAATATCAAACAAGGCACCTAATGAAAAGGTGATAACGTGCTACAAGATGCCTACATAAAATAAGAAGGTGCACAAGTATTTGAATACTACAAGGTATACATGGTATATTGTTTCAATGTTATGTTTCAACTATAATATTGAATGGAAAGGTAATACCTAAGGTATGATGAGAATGTATTCTTCAAAAAATACTCATTCATATGAAAGTAATTTGGACTCATTTTTCTTATGATAAAATGATGCACTTGGTATGAAACAAGTATCTTACCTTTTAGACATAGTGAACTTCTTGATTTTATGAATCTACTTGGAAATATTGATCTTTGATATATTGGCATACTTAATTTTTGGCTAACATCTATCATTTTTTTATTCTCTTGATTCCATAAAGAAGGTTAGAATCTTGATTTTAGTAGATAGTAACTTGATACTATTGATATTGTTTGTGGAAAGTATGGTAGCCATAATGATAGAAGTCTAAAAATGAGATTAATATTCTTTATATTCTTGTTGACCATGGTTATTTTTTGACATGCATAGTAACTATGGCATATGGTAAAACTGAATGCCCTGACTAGATGGATTGATTTATGTGAAAAATAAGTAATATTGTGATCATGATTATTGAAGTATACTCCTATTAGCTATTTGACTCTAAACTTTGATGTTAGATTGATGCCATGAAGAAGTAGCCGATGGTAACATGATATAACCATGATTAATATTTGATATATTCTTACTTTATGATCTAACAGAACTTCTAATGCATGATAACATTATAGACAGGTTGATGGCATGAATAAAGATGACTGAATTGGATTCCCATTCAGAGGGAGAATATCTCCATAATATTCTTACTCCCATTATCATTTGCATTATATATTCTTTACTGTTGAAATATGATTTATGGAATGAATAGACAAATATCTAACATGGTTAATATGTATCAAAGTTATGATCTGAGGGAAGATATTTTTCCCTTACGCTAAACCTCAGTCACATGGAAGAAGGATTGCAGGTGCAACTGTAGCCTATCAGCTGCACTAAAGTAATCTCAAGAGTGTGATTGTAGTCTCCCAACCATACAGAGGAAGGCCAATGGGTGCGACTATGCCTACAGGATGCAAAAATGAATTTTTGCACATAAAATTATATGTACACTTGAAGGATGTCAGTCCTATATACATGAAGTAGACAATTGAAATTTCTATAAACAGAAAATGTTGAGTGTTTACTACAATATGAATATGTAGACTGAACTTGTGTTTGCAAATGACCAGGATATGCATATAGATATGTCATTATGATTTAACCATTGAATTATGTGTTGCAAGAGTTTGACATGATTTGGCTAATATAGATGAGTAGTGTTTGGATTTTTGACATGATAATGACTTAGAACTTTGATCTCGCCATGATAGAAAAGCTAGGATTTGACCTAATGACTAATGATTTGATTTGACGTATGATGATTTTCCTTGATAACAATATTATATGGGCATTGTATTCTTCAGTGATTGATATTAGTATTTGATAATGGTTTCATATTGGCCTCATTTCTCTTGTCATAATGGTTGAAGTATTGAATATTTTAATTCAGTATGAATTAATCTTACAATGAATGGATGGAACCTATTCTTGGTGTATGAATTTCCATCTAGTGACTTTCTTTATGATCATAAGGATGACTTAATATTGTTTGGGAAATTACAAATTGTTGGCATAGATAAATTCATATCTTAACACTTGGATGAAGTTTGGTTTGATATTGTTTATTACAACAAGTTGGCATAACAATAAATGATGTCATGACTTGATGAGAGCTCTACCTGTCACCTGGTCTAAAGAATCTGATATTGTGATATTGATGACTTTGATAGTAGTTCTGATCTAGATTCTAAAATTTTATAAGTTGACTTAGTTGATTTGATTTCACAATATTAGTTTGTGTAAGACTGAATATATTGGTTTGGTAAAGTGTTATGATTACATAGAGCATTGTATATGTCTGCGTTGACAATTATCTAGTAAAGCTAGGATGATGTGTTGATCCAAAACTCTACTTTATAAGTGTTCCAACGTATGATTTTGATTTTGGTTTTATATGTTGACGGTCCAATATTGGAAGATATTGAGCCTCCAGTGATCTCAGTAAGAGGGAGATGGATTCAAAAGCTCGAAATAATGAATAATGGCATCATTTCTGAATTTTGGAAAAATGAAATATATATTGTGAATTTATTGGAGTGTTGGAAAGTGAAAATGAAAATATTTGGATACTCTGATTTAATTTCAAGTTGTGAAGAGATATTGTTGAACTCAACTTGAAAAATGACAGTTGATTAAAGAATTGATGTTCTGATTGAACACTCGTTTGTATACATATATGTTGTACATATAACCTGAGTTAATTCATGATTGATCTACTTCATACACATAGATTTCCTCCAATCACTCTTCGAGATATTAGCATGGGATGGTCTATATTTGATATGTGACCGCATGAATGTATTGGTGATGTTTGGAATTATTATTGACGAGCACTGCCTTAGTATGAGATCTACCATGACATTTTTGGATGATAGGTCCATAGCTTTATGCACGACCAAGGGTGAGTATGAGGTTGCTAGCATGGATAGCTATGAGGCAGGATGAAGAAGATTTTTTGAGAGATGTTTGATAAATTTTTGGATATGACATGGATACATTTCGATGACAAAGGGTGGGATATGATTGACTTAGAATCTCATAAATAGTTGAGACTGAGATACCTTCATATATTGATACAATGTTGATGTACGATACAAGCTTAGGCTTGTGTTTGACACCTCATTGTGAGGGAGGATGATTATAGTATCCTTTTTGTAAAATATATATATGTGTGTGTGTGTGTGTGTGTGTGTATACATACATACATACATACATACATACATACATACATACATACATACATACATACATATATATATATATGCATACATACATATATATATATGTGTGTGTGTGTCCTCAATCAATATTGTTATCTATCATATCATTGTACTCATACATGGTAATCATCATGTATCAATAACAATTGTCTCATGTTCATACAGGATATCAAATCAAATATCATGTTAGAAAAAAAAAAAATATATATATATATATATATATCAAATCAAATATCATGTTAGAAAATATATACATACATACATACATACATACATACATACATACATACATACATACATACATACATACATACATACATACATACATACATACATACATATATATATATATATATATATATATATATATATATATATATATATATATATATACATACATACATACATATATGTGTGTGTGTGTGTGTGTGTGTGTGTGTGTGTGTGTGTGTGTATTTTGTTCTAACATGATATTTGATTTGATATCCTGTATGAACATGAGACAATTGTTATTGATACATGATGATTACCATGTATGAGTACAATGATATGATAGATAACATCATTGATTGACGACACAAATACAACTCTTCCTTCTCTTTTTGAGCTCCCAGGGTGAGGAATTGAGATAGAGGGCTCCTGGGGTTGATGGATCTCTGTAAAATAGGGTATCATCCATATATGTTACCCATAAGTTTGGAGATTATTCTCCCCTATCTACCCATAAGGTTGGAGATGTCGATCCCCTATCTGGTCTATGAATATTATACCCCAGTTGGCATTATACCCACAAGTCAAGCTTGTTGTAAATATCGCTCCCCGTTTGGCCAAGAGATTTAGAGTGTAAATTTGGGTGCACAACCCAAGTATATTATGACGCAGGTATTCTACCACTCTACTATTCAGGGTGTTTAATGGGAATATTGGCAGGAAATAGGATTGGGTTGATATTTTCTCTCCTATTTAATTACGGGTTGAGATTGAGCTCCCCGATGTGATTCCATGGTTGAGATGTGCTCCCCTATGTGTTTAGATATCCTATTGCATGATATGGGGCCATATATGTGTATCTCCCCCATGATATTTCGAGTAGCGTCCCGATGGGCAGAGTTTGGTAGATTGAGCTCCCCTCTGATGTCAAAATTCTTCTTCTTTTAGATTAAAGAATATTCAACACATGAGCAGGGACAATTAAGAGATAATCAGGAATAAGCAAGAGATGAATTAATATGATCAATGACGATATGTGATGATGACATACTTGAGACTGGATAGGATAGGATGATAGGATGATATGTTGATCGATGGTTAGATATTGGTAGGTGGAATTATCCCTAGTTGAGAGGGAGTGTTAAAATATGAAAATGTGTTCAAATTACACTTTGGATAGCTCACTTTATGGATATAATTATTGCATTGAATTCCTATTTTAGAGAGAACCAAAATCGACCTAAATATCACTCAAATCATATAAGGGTAAGTGTGTTTATGAAGAAAATCCCACATGTTCAGATTTGATAAGGTCGGCCCTAAAGTAAAGTGGAATACATTCGAAGGATATAAATACAAGTGATATCTAACTCATTTAGAAATTATCATGCGACACTCTTATATCTTGGTTTTTGGCTCGCACAGGTCAGAGGCTCATCTGCTAAGGAACATGTTCGCTCTGAAGTGAAACTGTGGGGTTTTAATCTCACATCTCAGTTTTGAGGTTTTGGTCCATAGTCGCAGGCACATCATAAGAAGGATTCAACTACAATCACTCAAATAGAATCTCATTCATTTGAATGGAGCCTTCTAGTCACATGGACAACCCTCCTTCCATGTGATTGGTAGTTAGGGTTTCAGAATTCTGGTTGCAGACCCCAGTTGCTTGCATATCAGGATTAAGAGAGCAACCAGGAAGTCATAGTCACTCTCTCACAATGTTTAAAAGAGTTTATGGGATGACACAACCACTCGCATAACATATTTAAGGGTGAAACCTAGGTTCTGAGATAGATCTGGGAAGATCCGACCGCAGTCGCTCACTTACAGTTCTTCAAAGAGTGGTTAGGAAGCTATATTAGATCACATGACTCCTCATTTATGCGATTAGGACCTAAAAGACGAAATCTCAGTATTCCAAGTATTTTTCTCAATGATCGCATAGTTCGGTAGTTGACCATAGACAGTGATAGTTCATTACAGGCTTCAGAATCAGGATTTTGAGTATAAGCATTGTTGGGTTCATTTCATGGATGTTGTGTAGTTGTTTTGGTTGAATAGTTGTAGGGATGAAGATATGGATCATTTTACTCTATTTTTCTAAATCATTTGATGACTATCTAATAAGAAGGATAATTTTCCAAATGGTTTTCCCCTTAGTGGTTTTTTCCCTGGTCTCTGACCAATCTTAATGTCTCCATGTGTGAATGATTTTCTACTATTGTTCCTTTATGTTTTGTTGCATTGATGATGATGATATTGTTCTTTCTACATAGTTGCATATGTTTTTCAATAATTATGTGAATCTAAAAAATGTTATGATGTTATGGGGTGAAATTAATGTGGTAATGAAGAAATGAAATTATCAAAGAAAAGAACAATATAGCCCTAAGAAATTAACAATTCAAATACAATTTGGGCATCAATATTTTCACCCTAGATTAATAGAATATGCCAAGAAAATATATTAGTCCATATCTCTATTGGTTCTCTTTTCAACATAATTATTCTTTATTTCAGAGTACATTGAATTGCATCGATATAATCAGATTCACTTCTATTTTTTTCGTAATACTATCAAATGTATACGTCTCATCATGTTTTGTATTCTCTAGTGCATCAAATACCATTCTTGAATTCTCTTTTGTTTTTTATTAAGTAATTCCATAGACTCAAGTATTTGCATCTTTGGCATTGGTGGAATTGGAAAATTGAACCTGCAATGCATTTTTTTTCCTTTCCTACAAGTACAAGTATCATGATGACATGAATATTTTTTAGATTTGCAGGTAGTTTATTTGAATCACATCACAAGTACTTGTAAATGAAACTTTCAATTTAATATTTGTGCTTGTTCCATAGATGGGAGAATTTTTTATCATAGCAATCCATGCTCATGTCGGCTTCCTCAATTTTGGAATTTTTTTACAAATAAATTGTCAAGGACGCCACCAAAGTACTTGGACTCGTGAAAAAATAATTATCATAGAGAATTCATTCTACATATGTAATATCGTACATAGGTAACAGGGTCATTTGTTATCAAGATATCAATATCATCTTCATCTGCTTCGTTCCTAGTTGATGGTTTTTTCTCTCAATGTTTTTATTTCAAAGCCTCTACTAAAGGCTCCCATATATGTTTAGCACTGCTAAACGAAAAAAAGAAAGTTGTTGGACCCAATTTTCATATCATTGCATATAATTTCTTGCGCAAATGCTAAAAATATCTCAGCATTGTCTGTATTCGTCTAAGATCCATATGCACAATGTTCAATGGAAGAATGTGTTTCAAATTTTCCTTTGTTTTAATGTCTCTAGCTATTAGTTTTTCCCTTTTAACTACTTTTTTCTATATGAATCCAAATACAATTGAATACTTGACTAAGGGTAATTCTCATTGTTTTGTAAAACAAATTCATTATGTGATACGCAAAATCATGATCTTGTTGCAAAATTCCTAGCGAGAAATATTGTGATATGAAATTTTTCTTGTAATATTGTCTGCTCATTTTTTCCCATAAAACAGTGTTGGAAAGCTCACCTCTTCTGAATACCTATCTTCGAATATGCCCAAAGGTCTATAGCCTTCACCCGAAGCAATGTTTATTTGATTTTTAAAAAGATCATAAATATTGTACAAATCGCTAAATCCATGTAATATCGTTTTGTTACCGGCTCTTTATCATAGTAATCATTATCACCATTCATCTTTGTAGTTGTCTCTGTCTCGCATGCATATGCATCTTGTTTTGATCAAAGACTTGTTTCTATTTTTCATTTATTCTCACATTTTCATCTTGTGGAATTTTACACAGTCATCTCAATGCCTTCATGACATTATGAGCACGTATTCGCCCAAAAACAAATATGCTCTTAAACTCTAAACATCTTTTAATTTCCACAACCACTATACTAGATCCATTCATGTCATAAGGAAGTGCAATTTCAATTTGAGATGTATCAGCGAGTACATTGATTTTTCCACCAATCAATGCCAATTGTGGTTTTCTAAAACATTGTCCATGTTCACATATTTGCAAAAATTCTAATCTCAATTATATTAATTTTTCCTCGAATTCACATTGGAAATTTTTCTTTTACTCATTATTCACTCTGGAACTGAAAATTTGATAACGTTGTCATTGTCTAATGTTGTTATACATTTTTTGCATATGCACTTAACTTTGGATACATTGTTGATTTGATTTTCTATGACATCACTTTTAAACCAAGTTTGATTTCATATTGCACAATCATAAACAAGAACATCTTGTATTTTCTTAAAATATTGTTGTTCGGCTATAGTTTCAAATGTATAATCAAATATTTGTATCAATTCTTTATGTTTATTAGAAAATATGGTATTCAATATTCTTATTCGATGCTATGATAGTCGTGATCTCTTGTTTTCATTGATAAGCTCTATGTCAATTTTTATTCCTTTCTCATTTAAGTTCATGTTTTTAAAGCCATTCGTATTATCCTCACTATGTTTTTTATAGACTTATTCTATATATTTCTATTTCTTAACTTCTTCAATAGGTGTTAGTAGGTGAAAATGCCTCATTTTTAACCCTTTTCCTACCTTAAAGTTGTGATCATAAACCTTTGTTTTATCCTCATAAACTTCCTTATACCTGCACTAGTCCAAGAATCTTGTCTTATCCCTACATTAGTTTTATATTTCATACTTAAGGTTTAGTAAGCACTTAATTAATCATTTTTAAAAATATTTCATGCCTCTTATATTCTTGCAACTAATATTTCTCTTCATAAATTATTTTGATGATCAAATGTATTAATCTCGAATCAGCATGTTCTAGTGCAGGAAATTTCCAGCACCATTGGCAGTTGACCGCTCCTAGAATTCTGCAACAACTCGTCACTTAACGCGAGATTTTCGCTCCAACTTGAACCATTCAGTTGTGATCATATTGAGTGAAATTTGGAGCGGAGGATATGGCTAAAGATTGGATTGCTAGGCAACGAATAGTTTAGTGTTTTATTATAGCCGCTAGTTTATTTTGTAACACTGGTTGTTATTTCATTCAGTCGAGAGGCTGGAATTAGAATGAAAATATGTAATTTTGTTATGGCCAAGGCCAAAAGGATTTTATAAATCTATATTTCAGATAGAAAATTAGGGAGCGATAGCCATGCTTCTATAACTCTGGAAAATTCGTAACTTTGTGTTGTCGCCATCGTTGTAGGCTGGATTTGTACTTATAATGTACTTTTGATTAATCAAATTAATACAAGGAGCTACACCATGTTGTTTACACTCTATGTTTTGATCTGTCACTGATGCATCTCTGAGCGCTAAAGCTTTACATTTCCTAAAATGGGAAACAAGCTGGTTGGCTAGGGCCTAGCCAACCCAGCTTTTTTGCCCTCTCATGCTTTCATTCAGTTAAAGGTGTGTGTGTGTTGATTGTATTTATGCAAGGTGTGCATTGAGTTTGTACTTCATTAATTTATAAGAACTCTGGTTTCATTTTCTTGACATTCAAGTGTGACAGATCCGTGGTGTGTTTAATTAAAGTTTGATTTAATTTCAGTCATTTCCCTTTCTACGAATCATAATTTGATTTCTGCCTAAAATAGTGCAAGCACATTCCTGTACTAGTGCGATTATATTTCTGCAACTTAGTTTTTCAGTTCATCATAGCAAGATTGTTTCATTTCTTTCCTTTGCAAGAATTCGATTTATTTCCACAAGTGAATGTCCATTAGTAAATAAAAATATTTTCAACATTAAGAGTTAAATCTTAGGAATTAAAATATGTCTGGTTAACTGATGAAAAAATGTTGTTACAACACATTGATCTGTGCCTGCACTTCATATTTCTAAAAGGAAAGAATTAAAAAGTAAATCTGAACAATTAAAGTGAACCTTTCTGAGTCTATAAATATTAGAGGTAGATATGGTTTATGTAAGTAACTATCGCAGGGATAAAATCCTGTTGTCATGCTTGAGTTATTTCTTTCATTTCATTGAAGAAAGTGTGCTTTAACTTTTGAAGATTGTTTTATTTCAAAGTTATTTTCACTGCAAGATTTAGTTTGGTTGAAGCATTCTTTTTTGTGTGCTAGTTATTTCAAAATTATGATTTGCTCTTTGCAAATTTATTTCATATATTAACACGCCCTTTATTTTCTTGAAAGTAATGGGAAACTTAGTGCAGGAATCTATGTTCTGGTACAGGAACCAATATCTTGCTACAGGAACAGAGTGCTCGAAGCCAAAAGCTTCAATCCCCCTTAAACGAAGACATAAATCTCCAATGCAAGTGAAAAATATACTTCCCGCACCTAAGTATTGTACCTGTACTAGTGCAAGCATATTGCAAGAGTACAAGAATAACAGCTTAGTGCAAGAAGGAAAATCCTTAAAAGGGCAGATCTTTCCAAGGGCCCACTTGTGAACCTGCCAACACCCATACTGGAGATAAACATAGAATTTCATTTTAGCGATCAAGTTTGTTTACATCAAGTGTTGAAGTTCCTTTATTTGATTTCTTCGCAAAGTACTTTATTTCGCATTCCAACACTAGAAATTCTTTGGTGTAAATTGGTGTGTGATATTTCTTTTCAATTCTACAAGATCTTGATTTGAGAAGTAGGAATAGATAGAAAAATTTCATACCACTTCTGGCATTTCCTATGCTTCGTCTCTAAGTTTACAAACCTCGGGTTGACAATTAAGTGTTGAAAGGAGTTTTCTTAACTGTGATTCCTGCACCCAACAATAAAACATGATTTTTTTTCTCTTGTACTATCTCTTTCAGAGGTACATAATTCAAATGACGTACACTCATCCCAAATCACATAACATGGAATATCGTTGTGTCTGTCTCGAACCCATGCAATTAAACTAAAATATCTCGAGTCTCAGTGGACCATATGCATATAGTTATATTCAAGACATATCGTATCCAATCATAAATAAAAGACCATCATTTATCTTCCCTTTTTCATATGGCATTGCTAATTTTATAATACATCCCTATCAATCTAATATTCCAGAAAACTGCATAATTTCATGTTTGTTCATGTATTTTTCAATGTAGTGTAACGCAAATGAATAATTATGCTTGATTGCATTGGAAAAAAAAGGTGAAATTATGTGTTATAAATAGGGAACATATTATTCATTCACCATCAATTGGCATATTGTTTCAAAATTGATTTCAACGGTAAATACTCTTGAACCTAATAAATCTCTTAAAAATATGTCTACACATGCTTTCTTCTATCTTCATCCATTTAGTTTTGTTTGTTTATACATTTTTATATTTATTATATGTACATGATAAGTTCCTATTAAATGTTTTTTCTTGCACATAAGTTGCTTGAAATGTCCAACAATTGGTTTTTGGTCATGGAACAATATGTCATAATTTTCTTTGCAAAATTTGAATTAAAATGCAAATATAATTTCATTATTGTCTTTGACCAAAGTCTTACAGGAATTTTTAGCCAAATTTATAACCAATGTATACAAAATATGTCCCCCCAAATTCCTCGCTCTTCCCCAACAATAGAATTTGAATTTGATTTTGTCATCTCTTCCATGTAAACATCGAGGCTATTTATACCATGCATTTGTATCAATGCATTTGTATTCAATTCACGTTTACAAGGTAATATGGCTTCGACGTTTTGTTCCTATAAACAATTCTTGAAATTTTTTATCGTTCCTTCATGCAAATTTGTTGATGTGTATCTAAAATGCAATATATTTCGCATACTATCGTACTAGAAATCTACTATAACATACGCAAAATTGTTTAAACAAAATATATTATGCCACCTTAGTATTGCATTTGTACGATTTCATTTTATAGCGAAAAAATTATTCTCCATTAATGTTTTAGAAATCACGCTTCAAACATGCTTGTTCATTAATGCTTTAGCAATCACGCTTTAAAACAATTCTAAATTCACTATAAGTTATTGCTCGATGATAAGCACAATATAAACAAGGTACAAGAAAACGAACATAATGATATAGCTACAAAATATAAAGCCATAAGATAACAAAAAATACACACATTAATAGCATATGGATATCCATGTCGATTTGCGCAATACTCTTTTCTAAGAACGAGACACATAATCAAAAAACAAATGAATGTCAATGTACCTGATATTGATGTCATAAAATATCTACTTGTTTTTTAAAACGTATTATGCATGTTTCTTACGCTAACAATAAATGCACAGTTCTTAGAACATATTATCGATTCTGACAACTATGGGAAAAACCATTCGTAACGACTCCTCACCCCCTCCCGCCCCCCGCCCCACCCCCGGCACCCACGAGAACTAGTCCAATATGCATTAGAAACATGCATGCCAAAAAAGGATGCATGATGGCACCTAGTCAAAGCAACTACCGAAACGTTACTTGTTAAAATCAAGTAACAAAAGCTTCATAAAACTTAGACCTTGTGATTTGTGATTTGTGCGAGAGAACAAGTATGTGCAATAACAATCACAATCTCTTTGTTGCAAAGTTTCGCACCTCCACATTCACTCTCCCTTTGTACAATTCTTTGGCACACCTTCCTTTTGAACAATATTTATTTTTAAATTCTTGAAGCCACTTAATATTAATAACTATGAACAATATCTCAACAAAAGAAGTTATATGCATTCATTTATAAAAATAAATTAAAAAAATTAAAAATTAACTTTGTGACTAGCCATTCTGTTGGTGGATGCTCTGACATTGATACTGTTATGTTACTGTTCTACCAAGCAAGGATGGAATTTGATGAGAAAATTGGCCATCATGGGGTGATTTTCTCATCAAATACAACTGAATATTTTCTGATACCGTCAACATCCTTTTGTTAAAAACATCCAAACAGGCATTAGAGTGCAAAAATCGTACAATTTGACAAGCTTTTCAGTTTTGAATTCATTACCCTATTGCCCAATGATTCCAAAATTGACGTGGTTGCAGAACCTTTGGATAGACAGGGTAAGGGGTATGTTCCAGTGCAAAAAGGCGTTATATTCATATGTCTCCTTATACAAAGAATGAGGTATGTGCAGCCGAACTTGTTCACCAATACAAAATTTTCATATTTATTTATTTTTGTACATTTATGTGACTTAGGGAACATATGTGTATATGATGTGTCTCATGTAACATGTCTCACATGAAAAATAGTTACATGTGGTTATTATAAATGGAAATGAGAAATCTAGAGTTAAATGGCATTGAGAACGTTGCTAGTTGAGGAGGTAATTTTAAGTACAAAGCATAATTGGCTAGCAATTTTCTGTTTGCGGAATGTATTTAGAAATTGGGATATTGTTAGAATTTTTATTTCCTTATGTCAACTTTTATCTTCAAATTTGGCTTTTCATAAGATCACATCTTCGGATTTCAATTGGGTTTGAATGACATACCTAAATATCATATGAAAATCACAAAATGTTGAATATAAAGCAATGAAATCTAATATAGGTTTTAGATGTTGTTGAGGGTTAATTGAAAATTGAGGATGTATTTTGCAATAAATCATGAATCTAAAATACAGTCAATGCTCGAACGATCACGTTTTTTTCTCTATACAGAGTAAAAATTATTTCCACAAGAATTTGTTAATAGTTGTACAGAGATGTAGGTCCTTTACAAGGTAGGGAGAAAATTTCATTGGTTAATTCTCTAACACATATCGCTATTGTGTTTATTTCTCATTGTTTCATTTTAAGCTATTTTCATATAAAACTTTTATATATTTAGGTGGGAACGAGAACAATTACATAGATCTTAGTAATTGATCAAAATTTGTGCTCCCATAATAAAATCTCTCTAAACAGTGGAAGCTTTCTCCGAAATTATTTGTTAAGAGTTGTACGAAAGTGAAGTCACATAGAGTTGTGAATATGTTTAGAATGAAGGTGATCTAGTTGGCTCCATAAATGCTCAAGATTCAGAGGTGTCTTTGGAAAAGCTCAAAAATCAAATTCAGTGGATTGAAGTGAAACTAGGGTTAGATCTAAGATCTCGGTGCAAGATTTCCAATGGCATGAATGGTACCTCAATCCGAGTTCATATGTGAAAGTTATGAATGATCAAAGTTTTACAAAAACTAGGCCTAGTAGCAGCCACTAACAAGCAAACAATTTGGAATTTTTTGGCGCAAGGATTTCGACTGCCGGAATGGGAAAATTTTTTGTTTCTTTAATTTTACTAGTAAACACAAAAAACGATCAAAAAAATTTGTCTGATTTGTATTTTTTTTATAACAAAAATATTAAAAAATAGGGGTCGTTTGATCGGCGATCAAATCTGGGTAATTGAGCCCCAACATAATTATATTATAATATAACAACAACAAAAAATCAAAACGAGTGTGGGTTGGCAGGCCACCACCCTCGCCAACCCCATGAACACATATATTATATAGAGGGCGGGCCACCAAAACGACAGACCCACCACTTAAATCGTCGCTATATATTATAATAGGGTCAACGAGATTCAAATTCGCCTGGCCTAACCGTCTAGCCTACCAATGGGTGGCCCTTCCAACAAAAACCATAACACACCACCTCCAATGGTTATACAACTGCCAATCAAACAAAATTAACGCGTCATTTTAATACAAAATAGTTATAACGAGGGGAGGTTCGCGGGCTTGAGCGCGGGACCTCCACCCCCCCTAAGTTAGCACTCCACCAACTACCCAACAAGCCTTTCATTGGTTAATCCACCCATTAAAATTTATATAAACCATAGTGGCTCATTAAACTAGGGGGAGGAGAGGAAAAACAGAGCTAAGGAACATTGAATGCACCGAAACCTAGATCCGAGACAGAACCTTATGTGCACGGTTACCAAGGAGGACGCGAGAATATTTCGTGGGAATATTCCACAGAATATTCCATGCAAAATCAGTGAGGAATCTAAAAGATTCCCTAAAGGATGATTTTCACAGTAGAAAATTGTTGGTGAGGTAAATCCCCTCTGCGAATAGAGGCAATCCCACTAGCCCTAGAGTGGGTCTAGCCACAAATGAGACAAGCTATAACATTGATTCCTAGTTAACGAATGGATGGAGATTCGATACATGACTTACCAGAGGTCCTAAGCTATTGTTGCCATCGGAAGGAGTGGTTGCCTCTTGCTCCTGGTTTGACAGATCATGATCCACTCGCTTTCATGCTCGGATACTTGTACACACACAAGAAACAACGAAGATATACAACATACTATTTCACATTCGTAACTATCAGTCAGTCGAAGAAGACTAAATCAATTGCATCAGATAATCAACATAACACAATGATGGAACCAACACCATAGTCGATTATATTAATTAAATAAAGGAAGAGTACAACCAAGCTTCGACATTGCGGTCTCTTTCAATAGCGTTCCGGCGGAGCGCGTCTCACAAAGGCTCATCGGGAATTCGGACGGGGCTCTCTCTGCGAAATTCTCCTTGGCTCTACCTTCTCAATATCAATTACTCAGCTATAGTATCTCTTCTCCAAGTTCATCTCATTGGCTATCTATTTAGCTAGCTTTCATAAAGGGAGAAGGCTTGTTTATATAGAGGGAGAGGGAGAGGTTAGGATCCCTATAATCATGGAAGAGAGTCCTATCTTCAAGGAGAGTTCCATGAGAGGTAAAAAGCCACTACTTAAAGAGAGAGATCCGTGTCTCATCAACTTTAACCACTTATAATGAGTCATCCCTAAGGTAGTCAGAAGGAAACTTCTGCCTCTATTTGTTAAAAAAAATTCCTAAAATAGCTGGCACGGACACTACATAGAGACAGAGCGCCAGGTGGCGCGGGCTCTAGTGAAAATTTACCACATTGGTGCAAGGGGTGAACTGGCTACCCGCGCCAAGGCCAAAACATATGTTTTTGTGTGTTTTTTGGGGAAATGTTCAACAGGAGAAATGATGTCCTTATGCAGAAGGATGAAAATAAGGTGTTTGCAAAGTATGACACTGCTCACAGTTCACATGAATGATCCTCCAATATGCGAGATGAGGGATTGCAGGGATGGTGACAAAATGATGTGTAACAGATGCCCCCTAAAGCACGAGGTCCGAGAGAGAGGGAGGGGTGAAATGCTTTATGAGAACGCGTTCGACGCAAACACTGTTGTCGGAAGACCTACAAGTACAAATACAGCTGATATTTCTGATACATGACATGTGGTATGGGCGCAACCATCCATAATAGATTACATAAAAAGTGAGACCCAAGGTATAGACGCAGGCATCTAGCAATAGGGATCAACAAATAAAATTAGGTATGGTCACAGCCATCCAATCAAAAGAGTCATGCAATAAGTCATAGTAATCCACAAAGACACCGCAGCCTGGATTTCATCAGACAAAACCCAGGGTCTTGCGCTCCATATCGACCCAAACAAAGTACAAATTTGAGCATGCGAATATGTGATCTAAAGTCAAACATGCAAGAAAAATTTTCTGATTACCAGCCAATAATGAGAGTTGTTAACAGACGTGAGAGAAACCACCAGTAATGACAATGGTCCTCAAGGTACAAGAGGTAAAATCCACGGAATGTGAATAGTGATCTGGCGTCAAACACCCACAGAATCATCCAATCGAAGGCCAATGATGTAAACCTTGCATCGAATTCGAAGAACCTGCCATTGAGGCATGCAGGCTCTAAGGTACCTGAAGGGAGTCTCTAGATCGACTTCCTGGATAATGAGTCGAAGTCGACAGGAAGTGACCTAATTGAAAGTGGGCCATAATTTCTCCCACATCATCGACACGAGACAAAGGGATATGACGTTTGTGAATCAAGACCAACAAAGAATCAGAGGGATGTTGAAAACTTCAGAGGCACACTTCTCTTGAACATATTGGCAGCACGACACTGGATTTGGCAGTATTTGACATCAAAGGATCTAAGGTCATGGTGATGTGGCAAAGAGCAGATGAGAGGTCAAAAATATTTCCCAAACCCATGGAGGCAAACAAATTACAAGGTGAGATGTCCCCAACCCAACACGAATGCAAACAAGTGCCATGTTCAAGAGCGACATACTGTCAACACGACTACAATCTGGTTCCATTTTCCCCCACCATTTCTGGCGAGTACCCCAATTATTTTTGAAAACAAGCTTGAAGGGGATAGCATATGCTTGTGATGTAAGTTTTTCCTTCGGAGAACTCCAACCTAGTACGTTTTACGATCCCTAAGAAGGAGGAACTCGAGTAACATCATAACGACGAAGTCCAATGTCATTAGTTTTTAACGAGTCTAAAAAAGGAAGAACTTGGCATCTTTTCATGTTTAGAGAGTTTGAAAATAAAGCGGAAAAGAAAACTCCAACAGTCCCTTTTTGTAGGTAGTCTCACAGATCCGAAAAGGTAGAAAACTATGTCTCAGATAACCTCTTAGTCGCGATAGGCTAAGGTATTCCTTTTTCATAAATAATCTATCCCAGCCCAAAAAAGGGGTAAACATATACTGGGTAAATATCATTTCCCATCCATTTAACAAGTTCAAAACGACAAGCGTCTTGGAAATATTTTCAGTTTTAGAGATTCAGAAAAGAGCTGAAAGGTGACTCCAGTAGTGACTTTTTTGGGTTTTTACCAAGTCCAAAAAATTATAAAATACAACTCGTTTCTTCGTCATAATCATGTGAAAACCTGTCGCTGCACAAAAATACGCATGTAAAACATATTTCTCGAAAAAAATATGATAAAATAATCGACAAATGTGTTTTAAAACCTAATTTAAGATTTTGAAAAGTTATAAAATGCCATAAGTGGTAAAAATTATTTACTTTTCACATTTAACTCTTTGTGGAGCAACAATGGTCCATTTACCTTGTGATCTTCTGGCGACTATTGTGAGCGATCCAGTGAACCAATCTTGATTCCATTAGTCTCAAGTAAGAGCCAACACCATTTGCCATCTTTTAAGCTAAATTTTATTACCTTTATTTGTCATTTTTATTTCCCATGAGGGGGATTTGCAAAATCTAGGGCATTACGGTTGGTGCGGGTTTCAGGCACAGACCCACGCCAATCACTCACTTTTTACACAGGGGTCGCACCCATTGGCGTGAATGTTAGCGAAACAGTCGCGCCAACTATGCAACCCAAAAATATGCCTAAATTTAGGGAAAATGCAACCATTTTTTTGCAAATTACGATGCCCAAGTATACTAACAATGTTTATATGAACAATGTGTGCAGGTACCAAGCAGAAAAAATGGTGATTGAGTGGAAAGAGAGAGAACACATTCAAGAGGATGAATTGGCCATGGAGAATGAATGATGCATGAATGCCCTCAGAGACTGTGGGCTAAAGAAATTCTTCCTCACACCATGCCTCCGGGCTCAACCGGAATTGCTTCAATATCTAATAAGCATTTGGGATGAGGATCAAGAAAAATTTGTGCTTCAGGGTTAGGAACTTGAACTCGAAATCTCTAATGTGTATTTTATCATTGGATTGTCGCGTAGGGGTGCAGTCCCTATCTTGACCAGTACCCGTCCTTTCGGGGAAAGCATGGGAATGATAATCAACAGGGTGTGCCGAGGGGAAAGAAATGGAACAGGGAGTGTAAAAGTTGACATCCAAGCCATCCCTAATCTGGAACTAAAAGTAGTGTTGCACACTATCATGCGAGCTGCAGGATCGCAAGTTCATGAGGCCACAAAGACACACCTGCTTCTTGCCTCAGAGTGCATGAACTCGACTCTCTTCAACTGGGCAGAGGCCATGACTATTAACATTAAGCGACAACTCACCAAGTGCAAGAAGACCAAACGGAAGCAGTTTGGGTATGGATCTATTTTGGTATCATTCTTCATGGAATGACTACCCATATTCCAGCGTCAGGAGGTCATTGTCCCACCCAAAGAACCACGGATGGCCCGATGGGCTGCGCCGATGCCTAGAGCAGGGGGTGGCCAACAGATGTCCTGGAGGCCCAAGTTTTTTTATTGGCTCCGACAACAACTGATTGTCATGGAGGATTGGCCTTACTCTAGTACAGACTTCACCAGTGATCCAGACCTCCCGCTCCCAGAGGGAGAGGATTGGGATGAAGAGCTAGGTGAGACTCATTTTTTATTTTCATGAGTTTTATGACTTTTTTTTATATAGGCATGTTCTGACAGTTAATCTTATGTGTATCCATATGTTGGCCTAGAGCGACCTACAGGTATGTCTCCGATAGCGAGGTGAGCTCCTCGCGATTTTGATCCTCATGGTGAGGGCAGTGACGAGGAGATAGTACAGAACCTGGAGAGGATCACCCGTGGGATTCCAAACTACGCTCATTTTGATGATGTTACTCGAGCCTATCAGAGGCACACTGTAGGGGTGCCAAGTCGTATCCACCACTTTCTAAGGCAGTTGGTATGGGCGGTGATGTGTTATCATGAGCACCACGCCAATTAGTCACCTAGGCTTTTATTTCTGCATATTTTGCAATGTAACTGAAACAGACATATATGTTTTTGGGCTTTTATGATGCACACGCTGCAAACAATCAATATATATATATATATATATATATATATATATATATATATATATATATATATATATATATATATATATATATATATATATATATATATATATATATATATATATATATATATATAGATATATATATACATCTATTTTCTACAAGGGTCTATTTACATATGATGATGTTTTCTCAAGTAAACAAATATGCAAATACAATCTCAAAATGCATGGATTTCGAACTAAATAATGACCATTAAGTTGAAGAACAACAAGTTGTGAATCTAAATTCACAAGTAATGCACGTATGCCGAGGTTAACTGCCTCGGTTAACAGTTCCAAAAAACACTATATTCAACGACATTGTTTGTAGTTGGTCCTATACAAATACCTTGGAAGTTAATCAACTCACCAACAGGATCATAAATTACCCAGGCTACCGAAGACAAGTTCTTGGTATTGCAAGAAGCACCATCCGCGAAACCGACATAAGGGGAAATATACATCTGCATAACAAACACAAACCAATAAGCAGAAAAAAGATCACAAAGCACATCAAACCAAAGCATGCACAAAAATGAAAAAATCACCTATGTACACATATCATGCATGAATGACTCAAGCATAATAATTTTTCAGGTACAACCAATTCTTGGGTTGTGCTAAGGGATAACCTTCATAATCAATAAGCTCATAAGCCCCATTCTATAACACACGTTTGACGATGTAGGGCCCATGCTACATGGGTTGGAACTTACCTGCCCCCAGCTTATCATGAGCTTGGTCGTACAGGAGAACAACGTCGCCTTCGATAAAAGAACGAGGGGAAATTGTTTGGTCAAAATGAGCTTTGAATCGCTTCTTTTGTGCTTCGATGACCAAGGCAGCTAAGCGACGAGTTTCATCCAATATCTCTAAATAGAGGAGACGCTCTTCCTCAACCGAAGTATTAGGCAGTAATTCCACAGCTAGTTTGAGTGAAGGAATTTCACACTCAATCGAAAGAGTAGCTTCCAAACCGTACACCAACTGAAATGGGGTGAATCCGGTTGCACTCTTAATCGATGTTCGGTAAGCCCATAGAGCTGAAAACAACATGAGATGCCAATTTGATTTATGGATCCCAATTGTTCGTTGAAGCATTTTAACAAGGACTTTGTTTACGACTTCAACTTGGTCGTTAGCTTGAGGGTAATACGACGTTGAGCTGTCAGAGCGCAGACCCAACTTAGACGTCAGCCCCACCATCATATAGTCCCGAAAATTTGAAACATGATCAATAAAGATGGCTTGAGGGACACCAAACTGAGCAATGACATGATTGAATATGAATTTGTTGTTTTCTTACTGTCTGCAGCTAGTGTAGGCATTGCTTCAACCCATTTCGTAAAATAATCGATGGCGATGATGATATAGGCATGCACCCTGGCTGAGTGAGGGTTACATGTCATAAAATTGATGCCCCATTTGGAAAAAGGACCAATGGTAATGACAGGGTGTAAAGGAATAGGTGGTGCACGCATCTTGCATTGATATATCTGGCACACATGGCATTTGCGTACTGCGACAATGCAGTCTTTAAAAATGGACGACAAAAAATAGCTAGCACGAAGGATCTTCTATGCGGTGGCATAACCAAACATGTGACCACCATAGGCACCACTGTGGCAGTCATTTAAAACTTTCTCAGCTTCCTCGAGGATCAGACATCGGCGGAGTACAAAATCGACTCCAACACGATAAAGGGTATCTCTGATAATACAATAGGGTTGCAACTGATGCCGAATGTGGCGTCTGGCATCTTTCATCAACTCAGACCTAAAATTATAGGTTTGGAGATACATGATGATATCACCGTACCATGGATCGAGGGTGCTAATCAATAAAATAGTTTCGTCTGTAATATGATCCTCGGAATAAGAAGGGATAGATTTAGGGGGGAGAGAACAAATTAGATCAGCGAAAACGAGTGATTTCTTTGATTTGGCGAGAGTGAATTCCAAATCAAACTCTTGGATGATAACGATCCACTTCGAGTACTTTCCCCCCAGCAACTGTTGAGACAGAATATAGGTCATGGGGTTACAGTCAAAAATCACGATTACCATCCGTAAAAGGATATAATGATGAAAACATTGGATGGCTTGGACCGCAGTCAGCGCTAACTTCTCAATGTGTGTATAACGTGTTTCAAGGTCGAGGAGGTTTTGAGACAAGTAGTAAATAACATGCTCATTACTGTCATCATCATCTTGAACCAAAACCATGGCGATCTTACTGAAGGCGGTAGCTAGATACAAGGTGAAATCACGATGATAATCCGGAGGACGTAATAGAGGAGCGTTGACAAGAAACTTCTTAAGCGTATCAAAATATTGTTGAGAAATATCATTCCAATGAAAAGGGACGTCCTGTTTTAAAAGTCGTGTGAACCCCTTAGCTACTTCGGCATAGTTCGGGATAAAACATCGTAAGAATTTTCTTTCCCTTGGAGACTCTAGAGTTCGTGTAACAAGGATGGAGAGGGGAGATTAACAATAGCCTCAACCTTAAGCAGATAAAGGTGAATTTCGTCTTTGGATACGATGAACCCTAAAATTCTACCAGAATCGACACAGAAAACCAATTTATGTGGATTGAGCCGAATTTTTTAGCGTCTACATTGAAGAAATATCTGGAGGAGATGTTCCGGATGGTCTTTTCGCATAGCTGAATGAGCCAGAAGGTCATCCAGGTATGGTTGGACAATATGACAAATATCATGAAAGACATAAGACATCGCACACTGAAATGTAGCCCTAGCATTATTCAAGATGAAAGGGAGTTTCATATACGCGAATGTTCCCCACGGACAGATAAAAGTTGTCTTGTGTTGATCGGACCGGAGAATATTGATATGATTATAGCCAGAAAATATGTACATAAGGGAAAAAATCTCACTCCCTGCACAATCGTCGATGATCTGATCGATGAAAGGGGTGGGATAGTTATCCTTAGGGCAAGCCCGATTAATATTGAAATAGTCAACACAGACGCGAATTTTTCCTTGATTATTATCCACAGGAACAATGTTAGAAACCCACTCTTTCAGAGGGATCGGATAAATGAAACCCGCTTTAAGGAGTTTTTCAACTTCAAATTTTATGGCGGAAGCTTTCTGAGGATGCACTGGACAAAGACGTTGGCAAACAAGCTTCACATAGGGGTAGGTGGGAAACTCGTGCACCACAATACTAGGATCAATCCCAGGCATCTTTTCGTAAGACCAAGTGAAAACATCACAAAATTCACGAAAGAGGCTAGTGTACACTTGGACTTCATTGGAAGAACAAGTGACTCCGACATGGATGTTCTCGGCAACTCCCAGTTTCACGGAAATGTCGATAGGCATCGTCTAGGTGATGTTACTCAAGTTACCTTCAATGAATACTTCGTGAGTCAAGATAGGTGTTTGAAGTGGCAGAGAAGGAACTTGAGACACAAAATGCTCAAGACAGTTAGACATTGCCCCGAGGAAAGGCATAAACGAGGAACGATGATGCCCATCGCTCCACGGTAAGTCCTCAAGAGACATGGTTTCCATGATGGACTCATCGGATGGAAACACTTCTTTCAAAGGATAAGGCGAATCTAAATCGCCGAGCTAGGGGGATTGAGAATAAATTTTGAGAGACGTGCTCAAAGGAGCATCTTCAGAAAGGGGAGAACCTGATGCAACTAGAAGTTCACAATAATTGATCTCAATTGGAGTAAGCGGCATTGAATCACCAAATGAATCAACCTGTTCAGGTAAAGGGATGATCCACGGGTCATCCGACCGAGAGACCATATTAATTTGAACAGTATTTGGTGGCGGAAGGGGAAAGATACCCATGAGGGCAGGGTCTTTGAAAAGACCGGGCCCTATGTTGTCGAGGGGAGAAGGAATCTGATCCACGTATGGAACATTGTTCTCAGAAGACGAGGTAAAGAACGACAACTGATCGACAGTACTAATTTTTCCCTCATGTGGAAACTTTAGAAGACAAAAGAGGGTGGACGGAACGAAAATCATAGCGTGAGTCCAACTGCGACCGAGTAGAAGATTGTAATTGAGTTTAGCGTCAACTACTTCTACTTCAACATTGACCGTCTTTCCTTGGAAAGTGATCGGAAAGATGGCGATAACACCCAAGGGTTTCAATTCCCTTCCATCAAATGCCTCAAGGGCATTGGGTGACGAAGTGAGAGCTGGAGAGCCAATAGCTTTCCAACAAGCAGATGACATGATACAAGTGGATGCACCTTTGTCCACAATGGCTCTATGGATTTTGAGACCATTAATGCCGAATTGTATGACCAATGCAAGCTGGTGTGAAATTCGGGGGACGAAATTCTCTAAATCAAAAGAGAGAAGGATAGAATCAGCAGGATAAATTCCACCGATCACAGATAATAACGCTTTTCGTTGAGACAGACAACTCTAAAGCACTTCTAATGCGAACATCGCAGATGGTGCTTGTGCTAAATCCTAAACAATACTGTAATGTTGAGCAGCACATGCGTTAGGATTATAAGAATATTTTCAGAGAACACCTTTAGAGGGTGGTCGTACAATGGGTTCAGCACTGGGCCTTTCAATATCAAGAGGACCAGAGGCAAGTGGGGAAGGAGGACCATCAACGATCTCTTTCCCGGCTACCTGACATGATCCAGCATAATCTTTTGACTGAGTAGCAATGGAAACGGGTGCAAAACCATTCACCATAAACACTTGAGAGCCAAACGGTGCATATGGGGTAGGTTGATCGACCATCTGAGTTTACTGAGATGGAAAAGGTTCTTTACAGACAGTCGAAGTTCCCTTAGTGCCTTTAAGAAATTTACTAACTTCGGCACATCTAGGACAATCCTTAGTGTAATGTTCCTCATCACAAATCAGACAGTGATACTTCGGGTTGTGTTGCAAAACCATCATCAACATGAGTTTTAGACGACTCTGGTTTTGGGGCATCAGCTTTGGCCTTGCCTTTTCCCTTCTTTTTCCCCTTAGATGTCTTGTCCGCAGGACTGGCCTGAACGGCGTCGACCTCTAAGGTTTTGCCAGAATCTGGGGTGGGCTGAGAAGCAGAATCATTGGAAGAATTGGATTTTTTCTTCCCAGTGTTGGAAGACTTACGTGAAGTCTGAGACACGGAACCAGTAACGCCATCAACGGATGGAGTGGCTGACACTTTAGAAGCCCCAGGTCGCGGGACATCAGTCAAGATATCATACAAAATGACTGATTGAGAGTACACTAAATCAAGGTATTGGGCACAAGAAATGGCCTATTCCTCGGTAACACATGCCCCCATGGCTATATCTTTTGCAATTTGATTGACAAAATAGGTGGTAAACCAGTGGGTAAGAAGCTGTTCAAGAATTTTGAATTTGATCAGACGAAGACGACGTCTCCATTCATGAATGTGGTCCAAGATATGGGTAGCCTGGTCTTGTTTCAAGGATGTTAGGAGATGCGTCCTAGCTTCATAATGAACCGGAAACTGGAAATGAGTAAGGAATTCCATAGCAAGAGTATTGAAATCTTGAAAGATACCACAAGATAGTTCGATATACCACTTAGCAGCAGCTCCGGTGAGAGTCTGCTGGAAAAGACGGAGTCGAATAGAGTCATCCACCCAAGAATTTGAAGAACACCATAAATGGTATGTCATGACATGTGCTTGGGGTTCTTCCCCAGCCTTGCCCTCAAACTTGGGGCAATCACTAGGAACCTTGGTTGGAACCAGAGGCCAATATGGATTATGAAGGATTGGATCATTCGTTAGTTTAGACACATCCGGTAATTCCAACGTGGCGAGAAAAGGTCATTGAGGGTTGAAAGGCATAGCAGGTCCTCGATAAGGACCAGTACCCACATTCCATCCTGGTTGAGTATAAATCTTCCCCCATTGGTTTTGTCCTAAAGGATTCAGACCATAAGGGGTATAAGTCAGATAGTTCAGCTGATACGGGGACTGAGGATCAGGATATGGAGGTTGAGGACCAGAATATTGATTCTGAGTATATGTAGGTTCTGATTGAGCATCATAAATATTTTCCTGTGGAATGTAAGTATAGCCTGGAGTTTGAGGGTAATGATTTGAACCTTGGGGCACATTGTAAACCGGTCGATATTGACCTCGAGGGTAATAAGCGTCTTGGAGTCAAATGGGCTACTGATAAGTAGGGCCCTGCTGAGCTGGATAAGTCGGGCACACTGGTTGACCTGACTGTGGTGTAGAGTAAAGCGGTGGCTGAGCAGGGTGAACTATCTATGCAGGTTTTCCCTGCTGAGCAGGTTGACCTGACTAATGGGGGCCACCAGGTTGCCCTGATGGCTACAATGGGCCGGAATGTACCTGATGACCAGGTTGACCTGGAGCAGGACCATAAGATGGCCCTGGCTATGATGGGCCAGGTTGTACTTGATGACCAGGTTGACCTGGAGCAGGACCAAAAGATGGCCCTAGCTGCGCAACTTTTGGACTGATCAGAAGATATGAATGTTGCAGTTGCACGAAAATTTGCCCTTGAGATGGATAAATCTACCCCCCAGGACCGTATGAAGGCCCTGGCTAATATATCGGTTTCCCAGCAGTTCCTTGAGGTTTCCCAGATTGGTTGATAAGATGACCTTGTAAAGTTTGACCTTGCAGATTGTATAACTCTCCTTGCAGACCATAAAACAATCCTTACTGGACCGAAGGTTTCCCCTGAAAGAGCTACCCTTGTGGGTCATACGCAAATCCTTGCTGCATCGAAGGTTTTCCCTGAAAGGGTTTTCCTTGTGGGTCATAAGCATACCCTTGTTGAACAAAAGGTTTTCCATAAAAGGGTTGTCCTTGTTGGCTAGAAGGTTGCACAAGTAAGGTAGGTCTAAAACCATAAAGGAACTAATAATCTTCCGAAGCAGGCAAATAGATAGGGTTACCGTACTCATCATAATGAAACAGAAGTGTATAAATGGGGTTACCAACCACGTCATAATGAGAAAGATAAGGCTCACCAGAATCCTGAGGGGACTGGTAAGTCTAGGAGCTCTACTGCTGAGTAGCCAGCCAATGCTCCTCAAAATACAGGCCGTCGGGGGTTGCGATGGAAATTAAAGTTTCTACCGAAGGCGAAGCCCCTGATGGCTGAATGGTGACAACCGGTGCCGACGTAGCCACACAGATAGTAGGCCTAGTTGGGACAGATGTAACAAAAGGTGTTGACGAGACAAGTGTCGTAGGCAACATCCCTAATTATGGAAGGACCGGACCCCTAGATGGAGTTGATGCTACCATGGAGGAAGTATCGGCCATAATCTGACCCAAAGACCTATATCCGACTGGAAGTGACACCGATGGTGAAGATTGAGTGGACTCTTGAGGAATGTTTTCTGGAAATATTTGGTAATATTCATCAGAAACAAGAATCCCCTCACTGCCAATAGGACCAAATGAGTCCATGTCTGAATCTGCCATGAGATCTTGCAAAAGACTACGGGGACTAGGAGGTATGATAACAGCTAAAAATGGTGATCCCGATGTAAGAGGGGGAAAGTGCTCCCCGACCCCAAACCCAAACCAAGAATTTGAAAGAGGCCAATTGAACTCAACTAGTTGTCCAAAGGGGTACTCTGACGAGAGAGCAGGCTGCTGAAACTCGACAGACCTAGAGGTTTGAGAAGTTTCGGATGAATCGTCTGATAAAGGACTGCCAGTAGACAAAACTGATGGTTCCGCCACTGTGACTATAGCACACCAGAAAATGGAAAAAGATCGAAAAATAAGACACTTGGATCAAAACCAAGGCAAACAAAGACAGGCCAAGTAATCAAACTTTAATGGGCATGTAATCGTAGGTAGTTTATTTTACCACATTGAAACCAAAAATTTGTTGTTTCATGTTTTAAGAGTCAAGAAACAGTCAAATATGACTCTAGTCACTTTCAATTTTAAGCGAGCGTGAAAGGACAAGTGCTCGATGATATTTTCAAATTTATGGAGTCAGTAAAGATCGAAAATGACTATTCAAGTAGTCTAGGTAAAATGGTGTACCAGGTTTCCATGAACTACCATATACACCTTGGTGATCAAATGAAAGAAGAATCGACCAAGGACTTGACGTACGTGTAGGTAGTCTCCTTGAATGTTATGTTTGGTGTATCACGGTTACAAGGTGGCAGACTCGGCTTCCTACAGATAAAAGGATTGCAACCTAGAGGGGTATCCCTTTATATACTCGATGGTACGGGGAGCACAAGTCCGTACTAGTGTTTTCTGAAGCCAGATGGTGAGCGATAGCTGCTAGGTTTAAAGACACCGGAACATGTCTCTAACTTAGACCACTAAATTTTTTGTTAAGTTTCAATGTTGCCTTAGGTTAATTGAGTAAATTTTAATTTGATATTGTATTTACATTTCAATTCCAAGGTCCTACCGAATTTTGGATCTCAAAAATCCATAAATGAAAGCTACATGCCATAGAATACCATTTCGTTCGATGAAAAGCTATCTACGAGAAATTTTAGGAGTTTTCAAGCGATAGCAAATAATTAGAACACAAAAAAATATCCACTACAGTATCTGATGCAAGCTAATGAAAATGAGAGATCTTTCCTAGAATGTCCAATGCTAGTTATGCAAAAGACTTTCAATTTCACAATGCAAACACATTTTTTTTTTTTCAATGCAATATGGCAAATAGTGCACTAAATGACATGAAAAAAAAAACTAACACACTAGTTCGAGAATGTTAATGCAAGAATCGAAACGAAACAATTTCAACCAACCCAAAGCAAACAAAACAAAACCCAAACCAATGTTGCAATCTCTCAAATCGAAGAAAGATTTCGAAACAGACCATACAAGCAGTGTGATCTATGCTTGGAGTGACAAGAAGAAAAAATGAACGAAAGAGGCAAGAATCATTCAACTAATGCAATCACTCAAACGGATCAAGGGAGCTAAATGCAACCAAACAAGGAATGAAGTTGACCGTGAAACAAAAGACCCAAACTCCTACAAGAGGCTCAGCGTACCAAAGCACTTAAAACCCTAAGGCCCTGATGCTGACAGGAAACAAAAAAACAACTGAAGGAAGGAGGCTATTCACAATCACAAACAATCCCAAGGCACTCAAAACATGTTAAAAAATAACCTAGAAGCACAAGCACTGACCAAAACATTCCAAAACAAGGCAAACCCAAATACCTACAGGAATTGGCGTGACTTTTTGGCTGTAATCAACACCAAACAGGAGATGGCCCGGGTGCTGAACTAGCAACAAGCGCCAGTGGGCACGACTGTCAGACCAGAAAATACCCCAAGCCAATTAACCTTGGTAAAAGGAAAAATTTGAAATATTGAGGTCAGATCTGATCCTCTGGGGCTGAACAAGGGTCTTAGACTCAGCAAAAATAATCAGGAAAGGAAAACTAAGCAAACAAATACTAAGAAGAAGGCCTAACAGATGAAAGTCAAACTTGCACTGATTCCCCAGTGGAGTCTCCAATTTTTTGGTGAGGTAAATACCCTCTGCGGACAGAGGCGATCCCACTAGCCCTAGAGTGGGTCTAGCCACAAAGGAGACAAGCTATAACATTGATTCCTAGTTAACGAATGGACGGAGATTCGATACATGACTTACCGGAGGTCCTACACTGTTGTTGTCATCGGAAAGAGTGGTTGCCTCTCACTCCTAGTTTGACAGATCATGATACGCTCGCTTTCAGACCTAGATACTTGTACACACACAAGAAACAACGATGATATACAACATACTATTTCACATTCGTAACTATCAATCAGTCGAAGAAGACTAAATCAATTTCATCAGATAATCAACATAACACAATGATGGAACTGACACCATAGTTAAGTATATTAATGAAAGAAAGGAAGAGTACAACCAAGCTTCGATGTTGCAGTCTCCTCCAACAGGGTTCTAGTGGAGCACGTCTTACAAAGGCTCGTCGGGAATTTGAACGGAGCTCTCTCTGCGGAATTCTCCTTGGTTCTACCTTCTCAATAGAAATTACTCAGCTATAGTATCTCTTCTCCAATTTTAGCTCCTTGGCTATCTGTTCAGCTAGCTTTCATAAAGGGAGAAGGCATGTTTATATAGAGGGAAAGGGAGAGGTTAGGATCCCTATAATCATGGAAGGGAGTCCTATCTTCAAGGAGTGTTCCATGAGAGGTAAAAAATAGTCAAGTACTCGGCAATATTTTCATATTTAGAGAGTCTGAAAAGGGCTTAAAAGATGACTCCAAGGTTTCGCTTTTTCGTAAATTTTTTTGAAAGAGTCCGAAAAAGTGATAAAAGTATGCTCTTTGTTGAAAAACGATCAATTCACCTGAAAAATCCAGTTTCTGCACAAAAAATTGAAACATTACACATACCTGTTTAATATAAGTAAAAATGCTTTCAAAAATACCCTTTTTAAAGTGAAAAATAAATAAATTAAAAATTCATCCATTCGAAAAAACTTATAAAAAGGACTTTTTCAATTTCATTTTTACCGTTCAATTCCAGAGCGAAAAGTAAAAAGTTTTTGGGTAAGAAAGTTCCTGAGAATATTCTGGAAAATTCGTCCGTTGGAATCAAAAACCGTCAGTCCCAGGTAATCCATGACCTCCTTATCTTGTTTTTCATCCGTTTCAAATTTGTTTTTAGGCTTTAGTTTGAATTTTTGGGGCAAAAAATGGTTCAAAAATGCGCCCGCGGGGTCTGCAGGTGGGACACACGTTACCTGCGGACCCCGACTTTTTCCTATAAGGAAAAAGTCATGGGTTCCGCACCCGAAACACACTGCTCGTGCGGACCTACGCTCTGTTTACAAAGAGCGGGTGCGGTACCCGCGCGGTTAGATTTTAAACATTGATTTCTCATTTGTTTGCCAAGGTTTTTCAAATAAAACTATTCTAACTTGCCTGTTTCTGTATTGTAGGACTAACAAGATGCTGATCTGGCGAGAACGTGAGCATGAGGAAGTGGATGAAGCCGCAATACTTCATTTTCCCACACAAAGGGCATTAAAAGCATGTGGCTTGTACAAATTTTGGGCCATCTCAGGCATGAGGGCACAAGTAGAACTCTTGACATGGTTGGTAGACAGATGGAATGTGGAGGACCAGTGCTTCTTCATTGGTGGCCACCGGCTCGAAATTGAGCTGGAGGATATATATTTCTTGACTGGTTTGTCCAAGAGGGGCGAACAAGTTTCTTTGTTTGGGACTAGGCCAGGTGGCCAGTCTGTCGCTAGTCTCCAACTAGAATTCTGCAATGACCAGGCAAATCCTCGAGACAAACGGATTGACATAAAACACATCATCCGTCCTGAATTGAAAGTTATTGCTTTTACTGTTACCAAACTGTGTGGGAGTGCTGCGCTTCATGTAGCTACTGGTTCCCAAATGCGTATTGCCGTGGACTGTTTTCGCGGCACCATCTTTAACTGGTGTGAAGCTGTGTTGGCCAATGTAAAAGGCCAACTAACCAGAGAAAAAAATGGGAAACTGAAAAACTTTGGATATGGATCCATCGTCGTTTCTTTCGCTCTGGAGAGGATCCCCATGTTATCTCCACAGAGTATTGCCGTTGATGCCGGTCGACCTCGAGAACCGAGAATGGTTCGTTGGTCCGCGTTGATGGCTCGTCATGCTATTGAGGGTACTGAGATTGTGCGATTCCCTCCTTCATATTTTCGTTGGCTGGATCGCCAAATTTTTGTGATAGAAGATTTTCCATATGCCGGGATAGATTTCCGCGGTGACAGAGAGATGGTTCTCCCAGCAGGGGAACAGTGGGATGAGTCAGGTATAATCATTTTTCAACGTTTGCTAAATTCTAATTTTTCTTTTTTAATTTTTTATCGTCTTTGAAAACTAATAACCAAATTTTTTTTGAAAACAGATGTGGGTCCACAAAGACCAGCTCATCTCCAACCTTACGAGAGAAGACAACCAGTTGCGCCCGCACCAGCCCCAGCAGGCCAATCAGCGGAGATTTTGACTGATTTGGAGCATCATCTAGAGCGCTTGACTCTAGATATTTCAGAGACCAGCATAGATGACATTCCTCTCAGGCTACAAAGATATGTGATTGGAGTTCCAGGACCTTTCAGGAGGTTCCTATGCAGGGTAGCCCGGGCAGTGGTTTCGTATCGTGATCACCATCAGTGATGGGATGATTGTGTAGACTCATATTTTTGACTTTTGTATTATCATTTTTGCCGATCATAAGGTGTTTCCAACCTATGATCGAAGACGATGTATATTTTTTGAAAACACTCCTATACTATGATATATCACTATTTTGACGGCTATCTGTGTACATATGTGAATATTGTTTGTTTTACTGCTTTTGATTATTTCAAATTTCTATTTATCATACTAGAAGCAATTGAATCTGCTAATGTATTTAAATGTCTTGGAATATGCTGATATTCAATGTAATCAAACTCACGTTCCAAGAGACGAACTCTTAAAAATAACCATAATAACACTAGATTTCTAATGGTATAAACCCTGTTAAGCTGTAATACAACAAGTTCAGAATCCAACCTTACAATCAAACTCCGAATTCCAAATAATATGGATTCAGACAATAACTCAATCACTGCACTATACTCGGCAATGTTATTAGTTGTTTGACCAAGGCTTACCCCATGCATGGATATTAACTCGTCAGAGGGTGAATAGATAACCCAAGCTGCGGAAGAAATGTTCCATGTACTACGACAAGCACCATCAGCAAAACCAATGTAGGTTTGAAGAGACGTCGACATCTGCAATATCAAGAGTAAAACTCAGATAAGCAGGAATAGTGACAAAAACACACTTCTAAACTAGGCACACTTTTCTAATCTAACACACCAGCAGTAAAGAAATCTAAACTAACAAAATCTCCACACCTTGTTTAAGCATAATATCGCTTTAGATAAAGCCCATTTCTGGGTTTATCCAAAGGGACACCGTCAAAATATATCAACTCATAGGCCCCTTTTGCTAACTTTCGTTTAACAATATAAGGACCATGCCACATAGGCACAAATTTCCCAGCTCCTAGCTTGTCGTTAGCTTGATCATAAAGTAAAACTAGGTCTCCTTCTAAAAAATTTCGAGGGGTCACACTTCTATCATATTGAGCTTTTATCCTTTTAACATGAGCCTCGTTTGCTATTGCAGCATTTCGTCGATTCTCATCTAATTGAGCTAAGTACAAGAAACGTTTCTCCTCTTCAGACGTAGCTGGAAGTAATTCTACGGCTAATTTTAGTGACGGTATTTTGCATTCAATCGACAACACAGCTTCCAAACCGTAAACTAGTTGAAAAGGAGTGAAACCCGTTGATGTTTTGACTGAGGTTCGATATGCCCAAAGCGCTGAAAATAACATGGAATGCCAATTCGTCTTGTGAATACCAATGATTCGTTTAATCATGGTGACTAAAACTTTGTTAATGGCTTCAACTAGACCATTGGCTTGCGGATAATATGGAGTGGAACTGTCATGGCGCAAGCCAAGATGGTCTGTCAATTCAGTCATCATGACGTTCCGAAAATGACTTCCATGATCCGTAATAATAGCTTGAGGAACACCGAACCTAGCAATTATGTGATTAAATAAGAAAGTTGCAGTAGTCTTGTCGTCAGCTGAATATGTAGGCATCGCCTCGGCCCATTTTGTAAAATAATCTACTGCTAGAATAATATAGGCATGCCCCCCGGCCGAGTGAGGGTTACATGTAATAAAATCGATACCCCATTTCGCGAAAGGACCAACAGCAATTATAGGGTGAAGAGGAGCGGGTGGCGCGCGCATTTTCCGATCAAAAACTTGACAGTTGTGGCATTTCCAAACCACATAAATGCAATCTTTGAACAACGTTGGCCAGAAATAACCTGCACGCAATATATTTTGGGCTGTGGCATACCCAGACATATGACCGCCACATGCTCCAGAATGGTAGTCATTTAACACCTTTTCATCTTCTTCATGAGTTAGACAACGTCGGAAAACAAAATCCGCTCCATGTCGATAAAGTGTATCACCAATGATATTATATTGTTGGGATTGGAAGTGTATTTTCTGTCGCTGATTTCGTGAAATGTCAGTCCGAAAAGATTGGGTTTGGAGATAAATAATAATATCTCCATACCATGGATCAAGTGTACTGATAAGAAACAAAGATTCGTCCGCAATGGACTCTTCTGCCACTGTTTCAGTATCAGTAGAGGGGAAATCGCACATCAGTTCCGCAAATACCAAAGATTTCTTTGCCTTGGATTTTTCAAATTCCAAGTCAAATTCCTGCAGGATAACTATCCATTTGGAATATTTGCCCCCTAGCAATTGTTTGGTTAAAATATACATCATAGGGTTGCAATTAGAAATTACCGTGGTTTTATGTAACAAGATGTAATGTCTAAAACGTTGAACAGCTTGAACAGCTGCCAAGGCCAATTTCTCCACATGTGTGTATTTGATTTCAGTCGGATGCAGATTCCGACTAAGATAATAAATCACATGTTCATTGTGAGATTCATCTTCCTGAACTAGTACCATCCCAATGGTGGAATGAGAGGCAGCGAGGTACAAAATATAATCTTGGTTGTAGTTGGGAGGATGCAATAATGGTGCATGGGTCAACGCATGTTTAAGTGCATCAAAATTCGATCAGCAATCTCGTCCCAAAAGAACGGAATATTCTGTTTCAACAACTGGGTAAAACCCTTTGTAAGCTCGGCATAGTTAGGAATAAATCTACGTAAAAAGTTTGCTTTCCCCTGCAAACTCTGGAGTTGGCGCAAAGTCGAAGGAGGAGGAAATTTAACGATGGCTTCGACCTTCGATGGATCGACACGAATACCTGCTTTCAAGACAACAAATCCCAGTAATCGACCTGATTCTACGCAGAAAACACATTTATGTGGATTCAGCCTTATCCGATAATGCCTACATCTCATAAAAATTTCTCGTAAATGAGTGGGATGATCGGCCCTACGTAATGAATGAGCAGGTAAATCATCGAGATATGGCTGGACAATGTGCTTAATGTCATGAAATGCATAAGACATAGCCCGTTGAAAAGTTGCTCCAGCATTTTTTAGTCCAAAAGGTAGTTTACAATAAGCAAATGTTCCCCATGGACAAATAAAAGCTGTTTTGGGTTGATCTGCAGGGAGTATGTTTATTTGATTGTAGCCGGAAAATCCATCCATGAAGGAAAACAATTCACTGCCAGCACAATCATCGATTATTTGATCGATATAGGGAGTTGGATAATTATCTTTTGGACACGCTCGATTAATATCCCTATAATCGATACATACTCTTATTGTTCCTTGTTTTTTAGTCACGGGAACAATATTCGATACCCAATCCGTTAAGGGAATTGGATAAATGAATCCTGCTCGAAGTAATTTTTCAACTTCTGCTTTTATAGCAGCAACTTTTCTAGGATGAATTTGACGTAATCGTTGACGAACAGGTTTAGCATCCGGGTAAGTCTTAATTTCATGAACGACGATCGATGGATCAATTCCTAGCATTTCTTCATAAGACCAGGCAAACACGTCACAGAATTCTTGAAATAGGGCTTTATAAGTCTGAATTTCTTCATCCGTACAACAAGCACCTATATGAATGTTTTCAATTATTCTTGGTTTTACTTAAATGTCAATTGGAACCGTTCTAGATATATTTTCCAAATTTAACTCAGAATTAGGATTTTGCAATGGATTCTGAGGTTCCTTGGCATATTCAACAGTAAAAATTGAAGCGAAATCATTTTCAAAATGATCTAATTCAGGTAAAAATGAAGAACGATGATGTAGATCTTCCCATGGTAAATCATCAACAGACAAAAACTCACGAATTTGCTCATCTATATGAACAAGTTCAGGAAATGTCGTTGTAATTGAACTAGATATAGAAAATGATTCCTCTTGGATCCCATTCATTGGATCAATTTCGGCTAAAGAGGGGTTAGAAAATGACTGTACAGCCTGATACGCAATTTCAAATGGACTCAAGGGCATCATGCCATCAAATGAATCTATCTCAGATTCGGAAGGTACGATCCAAGGATCATCAAACATAATAGTGTCTGATGAAATCATGTGAATATTTGCAGTAGAAGGCGATACATTAGGAGGAGGAAAGGAAAAAGTTCCTAGTAAACCAGAATCTTTAATCAAACCTACTCCAACATCCTTATAAGGGATAGCCGTTTTACCAACATGCTGGATTGTTTCTGTAGAGGCTGGGTCGGACGAGAAATAAGTTAACTAATCTATTGTCACGATATTTCCTTGATATGGAAATTTTATGAGTCGAAAGACCGAAGAGACAACAACAGTCATAGCATAGGACCAACTACGACCCAGAAGAAGGTTGTAATCTAGAGGGGCATCAACCACTCCCACATCTAGATTAAAATTTTTACCTTCGACCCCTATTGGTAAATCCTGCAAAATACCAAAAGGTTGAAAACCTCGACCATCAAAAGCCTTTAGAATCGTCGGATATTGGTTAAGTGTAGGAGAACCAAGCGATTTCCATCACTGAATCGACATAATACACGTTGAATCTCCCTCATCAATCACAGTCCGAAAGATTGGTCTATTTTTTACTAACACTGGAATCTGGAAAGCCATTTGGTGAGGAAGACGTGGTGTACTATTTTCTAGATCGAAGATTATAAGGTTATAATCTTGAATATCGACAGCTCCTATGGTAGACAATAATAATTTACATTGTGCTGGACACGATTGCAGCACTTCCAAAGCCGACATTGCTGAAGGAGAAACAACTAAATCTTCAACAATGTTGTAATTCTGAGCAGCTCTCGCATGTGGATTGAAAGCTGATTTACGAAGAACACCTTTAGCAGGGGATTTGATTATCAAGTCTGGATTTTGTTTCTCGATCTGTAGCAGACCATAAACAGGAGGAGTTGTAGTTGATGTATTTGCATTGGAAGACTCTGCTTCTTTGCCATCAACAGGATTCTTAGAACCGTAATCTTGCGATTGCGTCGCAACCCTTACATGAGACATCATCATAATAGGCTCTTCTAAAGTAGTCGAGGAAGAACCAATCATCTTACTATCTTGAATTGGAAAGGGATCCTTCAAGACAGCAGGTTGTTGCGATCCTTTAACGAATTTCGTAACTTCATCTTGATATGGACATTCTTTCGTGAAATGATCTTGTTCAAAAATGAAACAAGGATAGCGAGGTTTACGTTTTTCGTCATTGGATTCATCTTTATCATTTTTCTCTTTCGAATTCTTTTTGTTTTTGTTCCTCCCCTTCTTTTTACCACCAGATTTTGATTTTTTCGTAGATGTTTCAACGACATGAATATCGGCAGAAACTTCGAGAGAGGATTCTCCTTTTGAGGAATCAGGTAAAGTTATAATTGGAGAAGAATTCTTTGAGGATTTCTTCTTGCTTTTAGAATTGACTGTACCAATCATACCGTCAGTGGCATGAGATCCTGAAGGAGCAGCAACTATTTGACCTTGTTTTGGAAGGTCTGGGATTTTTTCATGTAGAGTAACTGACTGCGTATAAACGAGGTCAAGGTACTGAGCTTGAGAAATTACTTGCTCTTCAGTAACAACACCAGCCTTAGCTACATCTTCAGTGATCTTGGGTAGCAATGATTTAACAAACCATTCTGCCAAAATTTGATCCGGAATATAAACTTTCACTAAACGTCGTCTGCATCGCCATTCATGAATATGATCAGAAATATACGTGGACATAGATTGTTTTAGCAAAGTTAATAATTTTGTGCCATTGTCGTATCTGACAGGCAACTGGAAATGAGTTAAGAAAGCTGTTGCTAACTGACTGAAATTATGAAACGAGCTGCGTGGCAATTCAATGTACCATTTGGCTACAAGACCTATGAGGGTGCTTTGGAAAAGACGTAAGCAAATCGAATCATCAACGATTGAATTAGATGCACACCAAAGGTGATAAGTCATAACATGATTCGATGGATCCTCTCCTGACTTACCTTCGAATTTTGGTATATCACTGGGCAAGTTATGAGGCATTGGCGGCCAGTTCTGATAATAAAAAATAGGATCATTTCTAAGGCGCGTCAAATCAGGTAAGTCCAAAGTTGCGATGAACGGTAGTTGACGGTTAGGGTCGCGAAAACCTTGAGAAGCCAAAGCAGATCCCGGAGGCAGATACCCAGGATAACTAGGAATCGGATTTGCATTAGGTATTGTGTAACCTCCCGGATAACTAGGATGAACCGGACCATACTGAGGTTGTTGATAAGTATAACCAGGGTACGGTTGATACTGATAGCTTAGATTCTGTACATAGGGACCGAATTGTGACTGTCCCCGGTACGGTTGATACGTAAATTGAGGTTGACTTGTAACAACTGTACTCATACCGGCTTGTCCTGCAGGCATCTAAACTGTAGTCTGAATGGAGGGTCCTGACTGAGGTACAGAGACTTGAGGGATTTGCACGGATACAGGGATAGAAGAAGTCGGTGCTACAGATACTCCAGAAATAGGTGTGACAGGTTGAATAGACATTGCAGCAGTTGCAGCGGTTTGAGGTGGAGTTTGAGGTGTACTAGGCCCAGTCTGCTAAACTGAACTAGGTGCAGGAGTTTGAATAGATGGCTGAACAGGTTGCTGGGTTGAACCAGAAACCAATGGCTGGTCAGGTTGATAAGGCAACTGCACATTAGGCTGCAAAGGCTATTGATATTGGGACGGATCCAACACCATAGTTCCGGGGTATTGTCCCATAGAAGGTTGAACGTAAGGACCATAACCTGGTTGAACGTAGGGTACATAATTAAGAGGTAAATTTCCGGCTCCTTGAATAGATGGTTGACCAGAAGGCTGTTGGTAACCTTGAATTGGGTACTGCCTTTGAGGTTGATAACCCTGAGGCACGTACTGAGGCTGGGGTTGATAAGGACCCTGAGGAGCATATTGAGTTTGGGGTTGACCTTGAGGAATGTACTGTCCTTGGGGTTGATAACCCTGAGGTATGTACTGCCCTTGGGGTTGCCCCCCAAAATAATATGATTCCGCAGTTTGTCCTGGGAAAAATCTACCTTGAGGTTGTGCCCCAGGCGGTAACTGACTACCCTAAGGTTGCCCCCCAGGCGGTAACTGAGTTCCCTGAGGTTGCCCCCCAGAAGGAAACTGACTGCCTTGAGTTTGAGGATTGGGAATATTCCCAGACATCATAAAAATTTGCTCTGCGTTCGACGTTTCAATTTTAAGTCCATCAAGACCAGATGATAACACATTTTCGATGGGTTGAGGAGTTGCTCCCGAGAAGGTACCAGACAAAGACTGATATCCTGAAGGAACAGAAGGACCACCATCTAAAAATGATTCTGGCGTTTGAGAAAACATGGATGACTCTCCATCCATAAAATATGACGGATAATAACCTCTGGGTGTCAGATGAAATGGAATTCGAGGTGGATAAAAAGCAAGACCCGGATTCTCTAAAAAATCCGTTAAAGAGAGATACCAAGGATTAGTTCGAATGGGGCTGTAGAAAATAGATTCACGCTCCCTAATATTTAACGATTGAGGGGAGTTGGGAAGAGATATGTCTTCGTCTGGATTAGTAAGTTATTCAATAGAAATAATTCCAGAGGGAAGATTTTCTGTGATGATATTTCTTACCCTAGGTGAACTTGGATCGCTAGAAGTTGGTGTGATAAATCCTGAGGATGTTTCCAACACAGAAGATTCAGTTTCAGGTTCAGAGATTTCAGGTTTGTCAGATAATTCACCAGAAGGAGAAATACTTTCAGTAACTTCAGAAACTGAAATCGGTTCTTGAATGTACTTTGTTGTGGGAATTTGATGATCAGGATGAACAACTATAGAGGAGCTTTCAACTTCTGTTGACCTAAGTCTACGGCTACTGTGTGGTACCAGAGCTCGAAGCCCTTCAAGTTGACTTGGTGAATATTCAGGGGGTTTCCCTTGTATTCTCCGAGATTGTCTCGGCAATTCCGCCACGATTAAAAATTATTTAATCACACGCAAACAAAAAAAAATTCAATGAAAACACCTAAAGTCTCTAAGAAACAAACAATTTAATCATTCACTTAAAAATCTAAGAGTTCAAACCACACACAAACAGGTAACTTTCCGTACTAAAAACACTAGTTGGTGATGAAATCCAACTTAGTAGAATTTTAACACGAAAAGGGCGGTTGGAACAGTTACCCCGACAACCTGCTTAATGAAACAGACCGGTGAAATTTTCTCCACTATACCATCTCGAGTGAAGATAACCCTCTAGAGAGTCTAAGTGAGTCTAGCCGACGTCTGTTCCAGGTACAGTGGGATCTTCCCTCCACCGTCACCTTAGGAAAGAATCCTAAATATTGTGGCCTCTAAGGTTACCAACTGAAACAAATATACCAGGGGGAACAGTCTACGATCCAACACACACGCAAGGGCAGAGTAATAAAGCTCAATCCCCTTGAAGGCTCCTTGAAATAATCCAAGGTTTACCGACAAGTGACCCCAGGCTCCTCGACAATGGTCTATCTGAGGTTTACAGTTTTTAATACGTGTATATCTTCTATCGTTCCCAATGAGGAAGGATTGATTACCCCACTGGTTCAGATATGATCTCGTGCTTAACTCCTTTAAGAGGAGCTTCCCAGAGCATACATGCAACAATTGGAATTCTTCCTACCGCAAGATTCGTCTACTTGTTTGTTTTAGCTATCTTGGAGAGTTAATTACTCCCTACTCCAAGATACTAGCCTAAGCTATGTTGGTGATAAGAGCCCTAGAAATAAACAGATCACTAGATGAATTTTATTTAAGCATTACTTTTAGGAGTTGTTTCTTAAGTCAATGGGTGCGGAAATGAAACTTTGGATGATGTGAAGACTCGAATTCCAAAAAACACTAAAATGCACCTATGATGATAATCAATTCTTTTTCTTTCAATGAACTTCTATTTAAGAAAGAGTTGGAGAATGCAATTCTTTTAATAAAAAATTCCTTCTTTAAACATGAAGAATGATTGAAAGAAAATATTTTGTCTTTTCAATAATGAGATAAATGATCAAAGCTCATAACAAAATCCTTTTTCTTTCCAAACTTGAAGCTACAAAAACAATTTTCCTTCGAAAGAAAGCTATAAAAATTAAAAACTACTCAAAACTACAAAATCTAATCTTGAGATCTAAAATCTAAATTGAGTAAAAGCTTTTAAGATTTTTTTTTATGAATGTTTTCCTTAGTTGTTCAGCAAACTAAGAATCTATTCATGCAGAATAACAAACAGATCAAAAACACTGAAAATATGTTTTTATAAAAATGAAATTCAAAACTTTCAACCAAGTTTTTTCGAAGATTTGCAAAGAAACAAAAGGCTCAATTTCTCAATATAGGATGTTTTCACAATCAGGTCGGATTCAAAAGACAAAAAGAGATCAATGTAATCTGAGATACTGCAAATTTTCAAAAGTTCGAATCGCTACAAAGACCAAGTGGAGAAACAATCCAAACTGCAAAATCTTCTAGAAAAATCATCAAAACATCAACATTGTTGGAGTTCATTCACAAAAAATTCTTGATAGAAACAATTATCAGTCTGAGAAGACACCAAAAAGCTAAAAATAAACTAGAAAAAGAAATCTAGAGATTTTCTAAAAAATTTACAAGGTCCGCAGGTAACCAGTATTGACAAGTGCGGTCCCGCACTGTATTCTTTCCAGAAAGTGCGAACCTGCCCGCACTGTCAAAGTAAGGCAGAGTGCGGTTCTAGGAAAAATTATAGAAAAACTTAAAATATTTCTAAATTTTCAAAAACAGGGAAAATCCAAATTACCCAGACAGATATGTATCAATCAAAAACCAGGAAAAAATATTTCCTCAAATAAAAAATAAAAGAGAACCAAAAACAACAAGTTCTTTCCCCAGTGGAGTCGCCATTTTGTTGTGTACATTAATCTGTCTTGCGGATAAGACCGATCTCTCTAGTACTAAAAGTAACTAGCAACAAACAGCCAATTATACTAATCTCTCTCTAAGCATATAAGATTCATAAAAACACTATATAGGTGTAAGGCCTACCTTATGTCCAACACTTGCTTGATCTCGTTGAAGTCCTTCCCGTGCACTGAAAGAACGTTCCTCGTGAATCTGCAGTCACAAACAAGCAAAAAGATTACACAGCACCTGTATAGACATTATTATAAACCATACTCATCATAATGATCAAGGAATTTATGAAATAAACCATGAATAGACAATTTAATGAGAGAAATGAGTATATTTGTATTAACTTCAAATAAAGAAAACCTTTACAACCTGTGCCTTGATGTCGTGCAGGTCTTCTTGGGGTCCGAAGCAGGAATCTCTTCTAATTTGACAAGCATTGCACTCTTTGAACCAAGACAGATAGAGATGAGTGATTTAACCTCATAGAAAGTCTTAGTTAACTGAGTCTGAATCTCAACAGCATTTAACTTCAAATATCTTAAGCTTGAACTCCCTTTGAGGCTACCCAAGGCCTCTTTTTATAGTGGAAAAGAGGAGGTTTCTTGTTCCAAATATGAAGGGATAGAATCCTTATTCAAAGGGATTAGCTCCTTACATCAAGGGGTTAGCTCCATCAAGTGAGGGATGCATGAACCTTCTCAAAGCATATCCATTCCCGAAAATTCCCATCTAGAATCTTCTAGAATTCATCTGAAATTCACTTTTTATCTTTACTTTCTCACCTTTTTGAGTTTTACAGAGGTCTGCACCCATAACACAAAGAACGTGCGGTATGGTTCCGCAGGAGGGTTGAACTTTAGGTGCGGGACCGCAGGGAATTAATAGAGAAAGTGTGATACCAATGTTTAGGGGATTTTTAGGAACTTTTCTCTGATTTTGAAAGCTTGACATGAGGAGCTGATATGTTAGACTTGCAAAAGGAGGAAGTATGAGTAATAATGAGCTCATACTCATAGTAAAATGTCAGGATGACAGATTTTAGTGTAACACTCCTCCAACAGGGTTCTAGTGGAGTGCGTCTCACAAAGGCTCGTCGGGAATTCGAACGGGGCTCTCTCTGCGGAATTCTCCTTGGTTCTACCTTCTCAATAGAAATTACTCAGCTATAGTATCTCTTCTCCAATTTTAGCTCCTTGGCTATCTGTTCAGCTAGCTTTCATAATGGGAGAAGGCATGTTTATATAGAGGGAAAGGGAGAGGTTAGGATCCCTATAATCATGTAAGGGAGTCCTATCTTCAAGGAGTGTTCCATGAGAGGTAAAAAACCACTACCTAAAGAGAGATATTCGTGGCTCATCAACTTTAACGACTTCTAATCCCTGAGGTAGTTAGAAGGAAAATTCTACCTCTATTTGTTAAAAAACATTCCTAAAATAGCTAGCGCAGGCACTACACAGAGACAAAGCGCCAGGTGGCGCAGGCTCTAGTGAAAATTTACCACATTGGCATGAGGGGTGAATTGGCTACCCGCGCCAAGGCCAAAACATAGGTTTTTGTGTGTTTTTTGGGGAAATGTTCAACAAGAGAAATGATGTCCTTATGAAGAAGGATGCAAATAAGGTGTTTTCAGAGTATGACACTGCTCATAGGTCACGGGAATTATCCTCCAATATGCGGGACAAGTGATTGCAGGGACGGTGACAAAATGCTATGTAACACAAATTCATGTCAAGTTTATACCCATTTTTCTTAGAATTTTGCAAAGAACGCAATGGTGAAGTCATATTTTTCCTCTGAGCAGCTGAATTCTAGTCAACCAGCGAGAAGGAATATTTGGGGGAATCTTTGAGATTCCCGAGGGTCCAAATTTTGACCGAGTCAGAATGGGGTCAACTTTGTATTCATTTTTCACGATTTCATGCCAAGAATTCAATGGTGCTATCCATTTCTTTAGCAAAGGTGTGCATTTTTAGGCCATCCTTGGAAATGAAGGTATAATGTGTCTTTTTGTACATGCATGTAAATTGATTTTTTTTTTAAATAATTAAAGTGGCCTCCCCACTTTCAGCAAAGACCGAAGACGTAGCCCACACTAGGTGAAATCTGTTACCAAGTTGTTTTGTTTTGATTTTCATGGTTGCCTCTCATTTCTACTTATTTCGTGTGATATTCTTTCATGGTTACATGCTCTTTTATATGAAATTTTTTATGCATCTTTGAAGTAAAAATATCTGGATCAAGTTTGGTATCAAATTCGTTCTTTTCTTAATGTGAATTACAAGTGTATGATAACCATGGGAAATCTCCAAAGAGGTGAAGAAAAACTTAATTCCTTTGATCTATAAGTGGGGCGTGCAGCAAGAAGAAGTAAAATGGTAGACAAAGAAGCTCGAGTGGAGGAAGATCCAAATCATCGCAAGGTCTTCTTCACCATGGAAGAGAAAGTTGACAAGTTGCTTGCAAAATATGAGAAGACAATAAAGCCTGAGAAGAAACAACTAGATGATCATGCCTCAGTAAATGATGAAGGAGGAGAAAAAGAGCCTCCTGAACTTCCCTCTCCATCTTCCAGTGAAATTTCTCTTTCTTCCTCTTCTCATCATTCTAGAGGTAGAAGAGCTCGTAAAAAACCATTTTTTAAGTTGGATGTAAAATTTGATTTACTTGTGTTCAGTGGAGAATCTAATGCAGAAAAGCTATATAATTGGATCAGACAGGTTGAGGTATATTTCCGCATACAAATAATCAAAGAGGATGAAGCCAAAATACAACTAGCATCCCTTTGGTTGAGTGGCACTGCTCTCATCTGTGGGAAATAAAGTTGCAGAAAGGTGGTAATAATAGTCATAGACTTCTTTCATCTTGGTCTGAGTTCATTTCTACTTTAAGGGGACAGTTTTACCCATTGGGTTATAGAAAGAAGCCCATGATGGAATGGTAACATTTGAAACAAATTAAAGGTCAAATTGTTCAGAATTTCACAGAGGACTTTAGGAAACAAGAATTAGCATTGAATGTTCCACTAAACACACCTGTTACGTTGATGAAATATACTAGCTCTTTGCATAGTTATTTGTTTCATTCATTGTTATTATTTGAATCTAAAACTCTTGATGAAGCTATCATGAATGTTTTTCATCTTGAAAGCAGGGGGAAACACGAACAAGATAACCGCCAAAAGAAAGTGGCAGCATCTAAGAGAAGAGAAGCAAAGCCCTATTGTACTCATTGTTAAAGAAGGGCATGATGAGGAGAATTGTTGGAAACTGCATCTAGAATTGAGGCCTAAGATGAATGATATAAAAGAGAAGCATAAGACAATTGAAACTGTGCAACAAGACCAAGAATTTGAATCAAAGGATGATGAAAATATCACAGCTGCAGGATTTGCAAGTGTTGGACTAATTGACATGGGATAGGACTCGGGTGAAGAAATGAAGATTGAAGCTCTTGGGATTTCATAATATGGGCCTATCAACTTAGGTTATGATTCTGGCGATGAGGCAAATATTTCATCAAATGTTGTGTCAAAAATGAAGAGGAAACCAAATGTTGCATGGCTCCAATAACTTGAAGAAATCAACCAAAGAATTCAGTCTGAGAATTTTTAACTAAGGAGACTCCTACAAGAAGCAGAGAATGAGAAACAAAGGTTTTAACATCAGTTACAACCCAAGGAGGATGCCTTGGAAAAATTGCAGCATAACAATCCTGAGGTAAAAAGTGATTCTTCAATTTCATGTTCTTTTTTTTATGATTATTTCATTACTTTTGAGAAACACACTACAGGAATTGGATCAAAATTGTTGAAGAAAATGGGTTATCAAGGAAAGTACAAGGAAATTACCTCAGTATTAATGTCCAAGGCATTATGAATCCCATCAAAGTGGAGGAATTGCCTCGTTATGCAGGACTTGCATATGTTAGAAAATAGGTTGGGAAATGCTCCAAGACATCCAGTGACCAACCAACGACAAATGATGAGAGCACTTCATCACAATCCAGTTATAGTGAGGATTCCATGAGAACTTATCAGAGGCGCACTAGGAGTAAGTGTTCCAAGGCGATCTAGAAATTTTGGAGGAGAAAAAATCATTGTGGTCACTGCAAATAGGATGGACACCAGAGATCCACATGTCAGATACTCCATCCCCAAAAAGCACCTATGAAGAAACCAACTAGTGAAGATGTTCAACAAGTGAATCTGCTATAGGGAGATGACCCATTCACTTTGTAGAGTAAGATATGGTTTTACTATATTTTCATGGCCAGATTTTTCAAATCATGTGTTATGATATAAATATAGAAGTGATGATGTTTTTACATCTCTTATTAAATAAAAGATGATATTTTGTCCTTTTGTTGATACTGAGGGTATTGGTTTCTATTATGATGTAAAGTTGATGAAAGAGTTCATGTTATAAACTCTTGGCGAGTATGAGACTATTTGAGTCATGATTGGTTTTGTATGTAATTGCAAATAATGTACCAAAAGTTTTCATGAAGTGCAGATGTCAAAAGTGTGGCTTGAAAAGGGCACATGTAGTATGCAAGATGATTTCATTCTTTTGGATACCAAAAACTCCTCAGTGGGGAGGAATGATCCAGTTGGCTCCATAAATGCTCAAGATTTAGAAGTGGGTTTGGAAAAGCTCAAAAATCAAAGTCACTAGATTGCAGTGAAACCAAGGTGAGATCATAAATCTCGAGACAAGCTTCCTAACGGCATGAACGACACCTCAATCCAAGTTTGTATGTGAAAGTTATGGTCGGTAAAAAATTTAGCCAAACTAGGCCGAGTGGTACCCACTGACGGGGCAATAATTTGGAATTTTTCGACGCACAGATTCTGGCCACCAGAACGTGTGAATTTTTTGCCTCCTCAATTTTTCTAGTAAACCCAAAAAATAACCCGAAAAATTGTCCAAATTATTTTTTTTAATAAAAAAAATAAAAAAATAGGGGTCAGTTGATGTTGACCAGCGGTCAAACCTAGCCAACCGTGCCCCAACGAAATTATATTATAATATAACAAAAAAAAAACAGGTGTGGGTTGGTGGGCCACCACCCTCACCAACCACAACGAACATATATATGATATAGAGGGCGGGCCACCAAAACAGTGGACTCACCACTCAAAGCATCATTATATATTACAATAGGGTTAGTGGAATTTGAACTCACTCGGCCTAACTAGTCATCCCGTCAATGGGTAGCCCTTCTAACAAAAACCATAACACACCACCGCCAACAGTTATACAACATATCGCCAATCAAACAAAAATAAATGTGTCATATTAATATAAAATAGTTATAACAAGAGGAGGCCCACGAACTGGACCCTGATACCTCTTTCCCCCACACTCCCCCCCCCCCCTCACCCCAAGTTAGCACTCCACCAACAACCCAACAATATTTTCATTGGTTAATCCACCCATTAAAAATTATATGAACCACAGTGACTCATTTGACTAGGGGAGGGAGAGGCGGAACAGATCCAATGAACCTTGAACGTGAAAAAACCCAGAGCTGAGATGGAACCCTGTGCACACGATTACTAAGGAGAGAATATTCCATGCCAAATTGGTGATGAATCTAAAATATTCCCTAGAGGGTGATTTTTCACATTGTGAGATTCATGTCGAGCTTATACTCATTTTTCTCAAAATTTCGCAAGGAATGTAGTGGTAAAGTCATATTCTTCATATGAGCAACCAAATTCTAGTCAACCAGCAAGAAGGAATCTTTGGGGAATCCTTGCGAAATCTTTGAGATTCCTGAGGGTTCATATTTTGACCAAGTCAGAACAGGGTCAACTTTATAGACATTTATCACGATTTCATGCCAGGAATTCAACAGTGCAGTCCACTTCTTCAGCAGAGGTGTGCATTTTTAGGCCATCCACGAAAATGGAGGTATAAGGTATCTTTTTTTACATGCATGTAAATTGATTTTTTCTGAGATTAATGAAAGTGGCCTCCCCACTTTGAGTAGATCCCAAATACGTAGCCCACACTAGGTGAACTCTGTTACCAATCTGTTTTATTTTTATTCTCATGGTTGCCTCTAATTTATACTTATTCCAGGCGATGTGCTTTCATGGTTACATGCTCTTTTATATGCAATTATGTATGCATCTTTGTAGTAAAAAAATTTGGATCAGAAGGATGTGTGAAGGACAGGGTATGTGCAGGAGAATTTGAGTCGAAATTCAAATCTGAGAAAGAAGTTTTTGTTGTGTCTAATAAACATTGTGTAGGTTATGAGTTATGTGTGGGAGAACAGAGTTTTATAAGGGACATGTATTTCTAATGCATTTATTTTTCTTTAGTTCATCTTAATCTCTTTTCCATTTAAATATTTTATGGATTTAGTTGTGTGAAATTGGAATTGCATATAAATGTGAATCTATGTAGAATTAACCATGTAAGAAGACATGGTGTGTGCAAAATAATAGGTGCAGGTAGGGGGGCACAATTTAGTACAAGAAGAAAGGGTAATTGAAGTATCGAGAGTGCAGAGTGAAGAGTTGATACATTAAAACGCAAAGCAACACAATGGCGGATTTACAACATGTCCCTAGAAACATCATTATCTAGATAGATTGTTATCTAGATTCTTAATCATCCCAATGCCTTGGATGCAATATTGATGGCGTACAATAGTTTGCTTCAGCTGAATCTTAGGAAACAACCAGGGTGGCAGTAAGAAATGTAACGGAAACCATTTCTGAACATGAACGAATTACCATAATTGTTATGGTAAAGATAATTGAATTGAAATAAATAAGTCGATATTATCTAGAATCACATGTTGATGTCAAAAAATAGTACGCAGACAGTCATTTCTAGATATATTATTATCTAGATTGTTAATCATCCCAATGCCTTGGGTGCAACAATGACAGTGTACAACAGTTTGCTTCCGCTAGAATCTTATGCAACAGTCAAGGTGACAATAAGAAATGTAATAGAAATTGTGTTCAAACATGATAGAATTATCATAATTGATATGGTAATGACAATTGAATTGGAATAAAGTAGTTGATACTATCCTCGAATCACATGCTGACAGCAAAAAACAACACGCAAACGGTATTTCGACTGATTAGGTATCAGGATGACATGATTGGAAAATCATTATGCTACCAGGAATTGGTATCACTTTCAAAAACGGAAAGTGTATGCCATCATTTTCGAATTGAATTGAAAAATATATCACGCACGTAACTAGATCTGCAAGTACTAATGATGAAGAAAATCGATAAAGGAAATTACAATATATGACGGTTTAGTAGAGTAAAACAATCCACAATTATGATAAGAAAAGTAGTGCAACAATCACATGAGGAATAGATAAAGCCATGTTATTATAAATACAAAGAAAATTTAATAATGGAAGCAATGAAGAGCGTACAATGAGGAAGAGCATATATTTTTTATCGGTCTAAAATGATCCAATCACACCAGATGGCCCAAAAGAGAAATGAATCATTTCACTCAGGAATATGGTTCACATGGCAAGCCACAGTTGCACTAGTTAAGTTAACCCAACAACAGTTTTGTGAAGGCCTTGTGATTATGGGATGGTTGTTTTCGATTATAACTTTATGTGCCAAGAATATAGACAAATGATACATTGTGAATGCATCAAAAAACTTGAAACTTTATTAATTAATAATAGTTTCTAGTAAACTTCTTGTTGTAAATTAATGTTTCTTATTTTAAAGGAAATAGTTATGTTTCTTATTTAATGTTTATTAAATTCCTTGCTGCTATGAATTAATGTTGATCACAAAAGTATTAGATCTAACATTAATGTTTGTTATTTAAAAGGTAATAGTAATGTTTCTTATTTAATGTTTAATAGATTTTTTGTTCCAAGTTAAATTAATTTCGTATTTGGAGAATAAAGTTTCCTCTGTATCCTCGTTCTCACGCACATACACCATCCTCCACTCATTCAACTCTTATACCACATGGTTAAATCTGTAAATGTTTTCAATGGAAAAGATCTTAAAATGAAACAATACAAGATAACCGCATTAGTAATTTTTGTCTTCCTCTCACTATGAGCACACTAACCGAAGAAACACCCTATAAAATTTGTACGTCTATTCTGTTTCTATCAAATTTTTACAATATCAACACACAAATGGTTATTGTAAAAGATAAAAGTGATAATACAGGTAAAACATGAGAACAGATCTACCGACAAGAAATTTATTTGAAAAACCATAGCATTGCATATGAAACTTTTTGTTACACTCATAAAATACATATTTAACGCATTTTGACACCCAAGCAAATGTTATAGTCACTAGTAAAAAACTTAGTTTTCTCGCACAAACCTTTTCATCCTCACATCTTTCATTGCACACAGAAAAACACTAACTGAAGAAAAATAAACAAGACATTATGAATACTTTTAAAATAGTTTAAACTTAATTTCCTCTGTTCAAACTAAAGTTCCATCCACACCCCCATTCTACCGCACATTCTCCTTTCTTCACGTAGTAAAATATCTATGCAAGGAAATCTTCGTGCAAGCAAGCTCCACATAATGAAACACAATAATAACAAATGAACATTAATAGTTTCACATTAATTTTCTCCTTGCCAAATAAAGTTCCCTATATACCCTTTTTCTCTTCAACATACCCCGTCCTCTGCACAATAAAATCTCCACACAAGGAAATATTCACACAAGAAAGCTCCACACAATAAAATATAGTCATCCTTCATTCCACATATATTAACATTGACAGTTTAAGATCAAATTCATCCCTGTTGAGTAAAGTTCCCTATGCTCTACTTTTCTCCCTCACATACCCCCATTCTCCTGCACATACCTCGTCCTCCATATAGTAAAAATTATACACAATAAAACATAATAATATTAATTCAAAAAAAAATCATTATTAAATTAATTGAAGTTCCCCCTGCATCCCCATTCTCCCACACATACCCCATCCTTCGTTCATCCTTCATTCCAAAAAGATAAATAGCTCTATGCAACTTCTCTTCAACAAAGCTAAATATATATGAAATTAATTTGAAATTAATTTCATCACTGCAAAATAAATTTACCTCTGCACCCCGTTCTCTCACACATACTCATTCCTTCACAAAGTAAAATCTCCACACAAGCAAAAATAAAAATATTAATTGCAATGTTTTTAGCTCGCTTGGCCTATCTAAAGGACCTGCAAACATGTAAATTTTGGCATCATTAGAGAGAGAAATAACACACTCTCATAGCACTCATGAAATCACAACTCTACGTAATTGTTTTCTACACCCCTGTTCCCCACACATACTTCGTCCTCACATACACTTTCCTTTGCACAGTAAAAACTCCGCAGAAGCAAAAATAATAATATTAATTTCATATTAAAGTTCCCTCTACATCCTCATTCTCCTACACATACCCCGTCCTATGCACATATTTCAACATAAATCAAGGAAAAATTGAATATTTCTTGCTTTAAGCCATAATCTATTCTTTGGGAAATTCTTGAATACCACAGAATTCACCTGAAGTGATTTCACCTACTTTAATCACTCTCACATTTTTTTTAATAGAATAGTTTACAATTTGATAAGGCATCTAACCAATTTATTTTGCATTTTTAGCCTTTTTCAAATACTAAAAATTTGATTCAATGTTGTATTATTTATAATGTTTTCCATTGTCTATTTCTTCATATGTAGGTATATATATTTAAAACAATTCCCTCTCTTTGTTTACAATTTCAACTACAATTTTATCAATATCAGTCCACATCGTCATCGTTTTGTTTGTGAATTTTCGTTCATTTCATTTTATGATTTTTTAAATAATAAATATGCATTCTCCCAAGTTTAAAATTGTGACTTAAAATTTTTCTTGTCAACGTGATATGGGACACATAACACTAATTTTTCTTTGTAATAGTTATTGGGCTCAACATGTTTATTATACATTGTGTATCTTATAATGCATGGTCTCTCAGCACCTCCTCCTTTTTTCCTTATATTGTATAGCACAATGCAAATTCCTCTAAGCATACATGTTTGATTGTTTCTAGTCATTGAACATAGATATCGATAACGGATAAACGTTCTATATTTTCTAAATTATCGGGTTCGTGCTCAAGGTGTTTTGGTTTCTTTAGAAAAAATGTTTGATCATATATTATTGAAGTATTAAAAAATATACATTTTCTTGAACTAGTATTCAATGGAAATGACAACACTGTATAGACAACTTGTTGTGCAGACAATTGTTGTAATTTCAATAAATATTTCCCAAGTTTTTCATTTGTTTATATGATATCACCATTGTTTTTTACATTCACTTTGCACATGTTTAAACATTGATGTCATTGTTTTATCTAGCTTTGTCATATATGAACTATAGTAATTAGTCGTAGCATATGAGTCAAGTACAAATTGGGCATCAATATTTGCAGCCCATATTAACGAAATATGTCTAGAAAAGTTATTAGTCGATATGTTTATTGTTTCTCTTTTCAACAAAATTGTTCTTTGTTTCAGAGTACATTGAATTGCATTAATATAATCAGATTTTCTTATACCTTTTTTTTCATAAAACTATCAAATGTATATGTATCATCATGTTCCATATTATCTAATGCATCAAATATCATTCTTGCATTCACTTTTTTTTTTTTGCATTGTCGAATTCCATAGGATCAAGTACTTGCATCCTTGGCATTGATCGAATTGGAAAGTTGAACCTGCAATGAATTTATTTTCCTTTCCTACAAGTGCTTATATCATGATGACATTGAATAGTTTTCAGATTTGCAGGTATTTTAGTTAAATCATAGCACGAGTACTTTTCAATGAAAATTTCAATTTCAATATTCATGTGTATTCCATAGATTAAAGCGTTTTTTATCCATCACAATCCATGTTCATGTTGGCTTCCTCGATTTTGGAATTTTTTTACGAAGAAATAGTCAACGATGTCAACAAAGTACTTGGACTCATGTAAAAATAATTGTCGTAGAGCATTCATTATACTTCAATAATATCATACATTGGTAAAAGGGTCATTTTTTATCAAGGTATCAATATGATCTTCATCTACTTAATTCTCAATCGACGATTTTTTCTCTCAATGTATTTGTTGCAAAGGCTTTACTAAAGGTTCCCAAATATGTTCAATGCTACTAAATGAAACAAATAAATTTGGTGGACCCAATTGTTGATTCATTGCATATAATTTATTATGCAAATGTGAAAAATAGTGAAGTGATCTCTGTATTTGTCTAAGATCCATATACGCAATGTTTGATGCAAGAGTGCATTTCAAATTTGCCTTCGTTTTAACATCTCTAGCTATTAATTTTTTCCTTTTAATTGTCCTTTTCTTATACGAATCCAAATAAAATTGAATACTTGAATAAGGATAATTCGCATTATTTTGTAAAACAAATTCGTTATATGATATATAAAATCATGATCTTGATGCAAATCTTCCCACCAAGCAACATTGTGATATGTAAAGTTTCCCGTAACACTATTTGATCATTTTTTTCCCGTAAAAGAGTGTGGGAAAGTTCATCTCTTCTTAATACCTATTTTTGAAAATTCCCAAAGGCCTATAGCCTTTACCGGGAGCAATGTTTATTTGATTATTACGAAGATCATAAAGACTATTAAAATCGCTAAATCCATGTAATAGTGTTTTTATTACCAGCTCTTGATCATAGCAATCATTATCACCATTTCTCTTTATATTTGTCTCTATCTCACATGCATATGCATCCTTGTTTTGATCAAAGACTTATTTCCAGTTTTTGTTTATTTTGGCATTTTCTAGTCTATAGAGTGGATTTTTACACAATCATCTCAAAGCCTTCATGAATTTATGAACACGTATTCACAAAACAACAAATATGATTTTAAACATTAAGCGTCTTTTAATTTCCATAGCCACTATACTAGATTCATTTATGTCATGAGGAAGTGCAGTTTGAACTTGAGATGTGTCAACAGATACATTGATTAGTCCACTAGTCAATGCCAATTGACATATTTTTCTAAAGTGTTGTCCAAGTTCCGTATTTGAAAAAATGGTATTCTCAATTATATCAGCCTTTCCTCTAATTCATAAAGTTCTTTCACTATTGAAATCTGTTTATTATGCCTAATTTTCTTTGGAACTACAAATTTGATAACTTTGTCATTATCTAATTCTTTTTTGAATTCTTAGCATATGCACTTAACTTTGGACACATTGTTGATTTTTTTTTCTATGACATCTCTTTTAAACCAAGTTTGTTTTCATATTGCACAATCATAAATAGGAACATCTTGTATTTTCTTAAAATATTGTTTTTTGAATATTTTTTCAAATGTATAAAGTAAAATATGTAACAATTCATTATGTTTATTAGAAAATATGGTATTTTGTATTGACTTTCACCGCTTTGATCATCTTGTAATCTAATTTGTTTTGATAGCATTATTGTTTCTTATGTATTTTTTATTTCATGCAACGAACAACTGCTCTCTTGTTTACATTGACAGGTTGTGTATCAAGTTATATAACATATTCCTCAATGTTGATGTTCTTAGATCTAGAATTTAATGGCTTGCATAGTTTTCTAACACTTTTTTTGAAAACATCCTTGTTTCTTATATGTTTTCTAAGTTTATGCAATGTTAGTCACGATCACTTGTTTTCGTTGATTATATCTATGTCAATTTCTATTCCATTCTCATTTACGTTCATGTTTTCAAAGTCATTCATATTAACCTCACTATGTTTTTTATTGCATTCTTCTATGTATTTCTCTTTGTTAACTCCTTCAACAGACCATGAAATGTTTTTATCTTGTACTATCTCTTTTAGAGATTCATAATGCAAATGACCTACACTCATTCCAAATTGCATAACATGGAATATCATTGTGTCATTTTTGAACCCACAAATTTCAACTACAGCAGAGTCTCAGTAGATCATATGCATATAGTTATATTCAATATATATCGTACCCAATCATAAAAGAAAATCCCACCATATATCTTCCCTTTTTCATATGGCATTGTTAATTGTATAATGTATCCCTTCCAATATAATATTCCAGGAATTTTCATAATTTCATGTTCATTCATGTATTTTTTATGTAGTTTAATGCAAACGAACCATTATGCATGATTGCATTGCAAAAAATTTGTGCAATTATGCGTCGTAAATAGGGAACGTCATATTCATTCTCCGTCAATTTTCATATTGTTTTAAAACAACTTTTACCGTAAATACTCTTGAAACCTAGAAAATATCTTAAACATATATCTACCCATGTTTTCTTCTATCAGCATCCATCTATGTTATGCTTGTTTTTACAGTGTTATATTTATTATATGTTCATGATTTTTTCCTATTGAACATTTTTTATTGCACATAAGTGGTTTGAAATGTTTGACAATTATATTTTCTTCATGGAACAATACATCATAACTTTCTTTGCACAAATTTGAATTAAAATGCAAATATAATTTCATTGTTGTCATTGACCAAAGCCTTATGGGAATTTTTAGCTAATTTGATAACAAATGTATGCAAAATATTCCCCCCAAAGTCCTCATTCTTCCCTAGCGATTGAATTTGAAGTTGATTTTTTCATCCTTTCCAAGTAAACATTGGGGTTATTTTTACCATGCATTTGTATTCAATTCACATTTATAAGATAATATGGCTTCAATGTTTTTTTCATGTGATAAAATCTTGAAATGTTTTATCATTCCTTCATGCAACTTTGTTGATGTATATATTAAATTCTATAGATTTTGCATATTATCGAATGGGAAATCTCCTACAATGTATGCAAAATTGTTTAAACAAAATAGATTATGTTTCCTTAGTATTACATGTACGATTTATTTTTATAGAAAAAAAATGCTTCTCCATTAATGCTTTAGCAATCACACTTCAAACACGCTTGTTCATTAATGCTTTAGCAGCAATGCTTCAAAATTTTTATAAATTTACTATGAGATATTGCTTGACGATAAGCACAACATAAACAATGTATAAGGAAATGAACATAATGATATAGCTACAAAAAATAAAGCCATAAGATAACAGAAAATACACACATTAATAGAATATGCATATCCACATTGATTCGCCCATTAGAGTGTATAAATCGTCTAATTTGATGGGTGCTTCATATTTGAATTCATTGCATTTCTTCCCAGTGATGCCAAAATTGATGTGGTTGCAGATCCTTTGCATAGACGGGGCAGGTAATATGTTCCAATTTTTGGGAGATAGTATATTATTATGTCTCCTTGTACAAATATCAGGGTATGTGCAACCAACTTTTCCTCCAATATAAATATTTCATATTTATATATTTTCGTACATTTTTGTGACTTAGGGTACATATGTGTATATGACGTGTCATATGTGACATGTCTTGTAACACCCTCCTCCCACATTCACCCAAGCTAACTGGTCAACCGAGGTAAACTTGTAACTAGAGGACACTATGATAAGATTCAACCTCCTAGGCCACCGTAAGGAAGTGGAATCGACGGGCGAATCAAATTGACCATTCACACACCCTATGGAACCTCCAGGAGCCAACCAACCTTTCCAGGTGCTTAACTCCTGAAGAAACTTGTCTTTTACTGAAAAAACCTTAGTCTATCCCATGACAAGGAAACAGTGTGACTAGAACCCTCCATTATCTCCCATAGCAAGGCCATCCCATCGACTGTGGAATTTTTCAGGTAGTCTTCTATCAGTGACCCTGGATTTTGTGCCACTTTTTTACGGCCAGGACTCAGGCCACTACCCAGAACTCCATGACTTCAAAAACTGATACATAACACTGAAACAAAGGTGCTAATGCAGACATTGGATCAATGACTTGATTGTACCCCTACTAGCCGTGACAGTAATTTCATCAATCATGTCACAAATATGCAATCTACAGGTCTTAACGATAAATCTGAGCATACTAGGGTCCCATACTTATCTGAGAATTGCTAAGAAGAATTTATGCCTTATCACATTAGTTTCATTATCATCTACTAGGTCATATATTCATTGTTAATTCATTTGCAACTCAAAACATGATGAGAACCATACATCATAATTTTCATAAAACATACTCATAACCAGCATATAAACAATAAAAATAGAAAGGATATAACAGTCATATAAACCACATAATAACAAGTACATTTACCCATCAAATACAAGAGGAAAATAGCCCTTATTGATTTATGCAAAATGAAACCCGGTCTATGACTTACACATACCACCCCACCATAGACTAGGCTAAACCAAATATCTCTTTCAGCCAGTCACCCTCGTGCCATATTCCAAGCATGAATGTGGGATCTCATAAAACACATCAAGCACAACCAAACCATGGATTCCAGAGGCCAACCGCCTCAAACCTCAACCATTGATTCCACCTCATGGTCGTACATCACTAACCATCACGAGATCGGTCCCTACCTAAGCTGTTTAGGGCTCCATGGCATTTTTTCCAACCAGGGCTCCAGGACTAGTGACTCAACCCATTTTTGTTACCGGTCTCAAGAGCGTTTGTCCTAACCAAGGCTCCAAGACTAGTAACTAAACCCACAACTGTTGCTAGGCTCCAAAGCATTTATTCCAACCAAGGCTCTTGGACTAGTAACTCAACCCACAGTTGTTGTCATGCTCCAGAGAATTTGTCCAACTAAGGCTCCTAGACTAGTAACTCAAACCACCAAGGGCTTTAGAGAATTTTTCCAACCAAGGCTTCGGATCATTTGTCCAACCAAGGCTCCAGAAACTAATAACTCAACCCACAACCAAAGGAACATGAGAACCAACCAAAAACAAAAGGAAATAAACCCAAAACACCATGGTTATCTAGGAAATGGCAAGGCTAGGAAAACCATTATCAATCCAAGAAATCCTCCATGCTAATGACAGATCATGACCAAGAAACTGCATGCATGTGCCATGCATGCCAAAACTAGCAAGGAAATCATTGATGAAACTCGACACCTGTAAGCAAAACTCGTTGTAGTTGTTGATCTCAATGTCCTCTTGTGATTTCCTACTTTCCTTTGCCTTCTTTCTCCAAATCCAATGTATGCCACACTCTTCCAAGAGTGCTCCAAGAAAACTCGAAGTTTCCAAGTGTATGAGAGAGAGAATAGAATAGAGAGCCATAAGTGAACTGACAAAAGTCTGAGAAAAATCTTACCCAATGATCCTCAGAAGCCTTTTTATCAATGAAGCCTCTAATTTCTTCATTTTACATTATTTTCCTTCATTTTTCTCCTCACATGCAACTTGTGACTTTTCACCTTCCTTTTCTCCTAATTTCCATTTATCTTCACAAATAAATTTCAATTAATGCCTCATGCTTTTCCAAAACCTTTTCCATTTCCTTTTCCCATTTCCTTAGCCATAATAAATTGAAATGAACACCCATTAGGATTTTTTTTCCACCATTAAGCTTGGAATACATGTCCCATGACCTTGGTCTTATACTTTTTTACATAAATTTTTAACTAGGATTGTTACATGTCTCACACGCAAAATGGTTACACATGATGATTAAACATGTAAACAAAAAAAATATAGATTTAAACGACATTGACAATGTCATTGGGTGAGCAGGTAATTTTAAGTACAAAGCATAAATGGCTAGAAATTTTCTCTTTGCATAATGTACATAGAAACTGGGAGTATTGTTCGAGTTTTTGTTTCCCTACGTAAACTTTTATCTCCAAATTCAAAGTTGCATAAGATCGCATCCTTGAATTTCAATTAAGTTTGAATGGCATCTCTAAATATTGTATGAAAAGCATGAAATTTTGAACATAAATCAATTAAAGCTAATACAAGTTGGAGATGTTTTTAAGGATTAATTGAAAAATCAAGGGTGTATTTTGCAAGAAATCATAATATGAAATACAGTTAATGCTCTAACGATCACAATTTTTTCTCTCCACAGAGTAAAAGTTGATTTTACAAGCATTTGATAATAGTTGTACAGAGATTCAGGTCCTTTACATGTTAGGGAGATCATGTCTTTGGTTAATGATCTAAGACGTATTGCTACTGCATTTATTTTTCATTAATTCATTTTAAGCTCATTTCCTTCTAGAACTTTTACATATTTAGTTGTGTAGGAGAACAATTGCATAGAGCTTAGTAATTAATCAAAGGTTGTGTTACCATAATAAAATATCTTCGCACAGTGAAATCTCTCTCCAAAAGCATTTGTTAATAATTGTGTGGAAGTGCAGTTGCATAGAGTTGTGAATATGCGCGGAATGAAGGATGTGCGGAGGACAGGTTATGTGTAGGAGAATGAAGGTTGGAATACGACTCTGAGGAAGAAGCTTTCATTGTGCGTAATTAATATTGTGCAGACGACGAGGTATATGTGGGGGAACAGAGGTCGAGAAGGGAAACGTATTGATAATGCGTTTATTTTCATATTTTTATCTTAATCTCTTTTCCATTTAGAACTTTTATAGATTTATTTTTGCAGAATAGAAATTCCATAGAGTTGTGAATTTGTGTATAATGAACCATGTACAATGACATGGTATGTGCAAAATAATGGGCGATGGCAAGGGAGTACAATGTAGCATAAGCAGAAAGGGTAACCAAAGTATTAGGAGTGCAGAGTGAGGATTTGATATGTTCATAGGAAACGCAACAAAATGACGGATTTATGACATGTCCCTAGATACATAGTTATCTAGATAGATTTTTATCTAGATTTTTAATTCCCCAGTGCCTTGGTTTCAATATTGATGGAGTAAAATAATGTGATTCAGCTTAAATCTTATGCAACAGTCAGGGTGACGGTAAGAAATGTAATGGAAATTGTGTTTGAACACGAAGGAATTACCATAATGGTTATGGTAATGACAATTGTATTGAAATAAAGCAACTAGTATAATCCTTGAATCACATGCTAACAGCGAAAAACAACACGGGCATGACCATTCCAACTAATTGGGTATTGGAATGACATGAATGAAATAGAATTATGCTACCAAGAATTGGTATCAATTTCGGAAGTGGCACATGTACACCATCCTTTTCAAACTGAATTGAAAAATATTTCACACATGTCATGTCCAGATATGTAAGTACTAATGATGAAGCCAACCGATAAAGGAAATTTATGTCTATGATGGTTCAGCGGAATAGAACAATCCACAATTACAACAAGAAAAGTAGTCCAACAATCACATGAGGAATAGATAAATCCTCGCTATTAATACAAAGAAAATTTAAAGGAATGGTAGCAACGAAGAGTGTACAATGAGAAATATTCTATATTATTTGCTAGTCTAGAACAATCCAATCGCACCAGGTGACTCGGAAGAGAAAGGGTTGCTTTCACTCAGGAGGATGGTTCACATGGAAAGTCACAATTGCACCAATTAAGTTAACCTGATAATATTTTTGTGAAATCCTTGCAATTATGGGAAGGCCTTATTCGATTATAATGTTATGTGTTGATAATATTAAAAAAATGATATGTTTTGAACGCATAAAAAATCTTGTTGTTAATTATGATACCATATGCCCATATTCTCAACACAACATTATAATCCAGAAAATGAACATTTTGGTCAATGATCCATCATGTTGATTCGATTAATGTAAGTTCTATGACATTGAAACATCATTAATGATTAATAGTTTCTAGGAAACTTGTTGTTGTAAATTAATGTTTCTTATTTTAATGGAAATAGCAATGTTTCTTATTTAATATTTATTAAATTCCTTGTTGCTATAAATTAATGTTTCTTATTTAAAAGGAAATAATAATGTTTCTTATTTAATGTTTATTAGAGTTTTTTTTCCTAGTTAGATTAATTTCGTGTTTGCAGAACAAAGTTTCTTTTGTATCCTCGTTCTCATGCACATACGCCATCCTCTACACATTCAACTCTTATCTTGCATGATTAAATTTGTAAAATATTTCAATGGAAAAGAGATTAAAATGAAACAATACAAGATACCCACATTAGCAACTCTTGTCTTCCTCTCACTATGAACGAATTAACTGAAGAAATACCCTGTAAAATTTGTACAGTTGTTCGGTTTCCATCAAATTTTCACAATATCAACACATTAATGGTTACTATGAAAGGAAAAAGTGATAATATAGGGAAAACGTGAGAACAAATCCACCGACCATAAATCTATTTGAAAAACCATAGCATTGCAAATTAAATTTTTTTACACACCCATAAAATACAAATTCAATGCACTTTGATGCCTAGGCGAATGCTATAGTCACTAGCACAAACCCTAGTTCTCTTGCACAAACCCCTTCCTCCATACATATTTCATTGCACACAGAAAAACACTATCCGAATAAACAAAAACAAGAAATTATGTTGGGAAAAATACTGAGAGGGGGGGTGAATCAGTATTTAGAGATGTTTGACAATTTTTAGTTTTCCTTCCCTTAAAACCATATGTTACACTGCAGCATCCATCTTGTATGTCCAGAGATATTATTGTGACTTTACTTAGATCATTGCATCATTCATAAGTAGTAAGTATGAACAGATATAACAAAACATAATCAACACATATGAACACCAGAATTTAAGGTGGAAACCCAATTCGGGAGAAAACCACCGCTGCCGTTGTCTTAGCCTTCAATATTTTATTATCAAGAAAACATCTTACAACTATGTACTGGCGCAGACTCATACCAGTACGCAGGCACCCACCTGCACTCGTTTACCAGCCTCTCCTGGAAGGGAGCTACAACCCCTTGCTCTCGTTTACCAGCCTCACCTGGAAGGGAGCTACGACCCCCTGCTCTCGTTTACCAGCCTCACCTGGAAGGGAGCTATGACCCCCTCATCTCGTTTACCAGCCTCACCTGGAAGGGAGCTACAACCCCTGACTGAAGGTTACAACCCTCAGCTCCATCGTGGACCACATTTCATCAATTTTCATACTGGATCCAACACCTTCCACACAACATACCTTGTAGGCCACCAAAATTACTTATTTTCTTCAGAGGTGCATCCTTAATTCAGCAATCTGTTACCCATTCCAAACAGATATACTTCAGAGTGAAGTATTCATTCACAACCCTTGTACGTTCTTCATGATTGAACCAGAAATTAATCATCATCTGATCTAAAGATCTTGATCAATCATCATATTCATAGGTGCGCCATAGATTCAGATATATCAGAGTTTATTCATACAGATATCTCTAAAAGAGATTCGTTTATTATCGACCCTTTCGTACGCACCCCCTTCTTCATGATTCTCATCACCTTATATAGTTTTTGCTTTTAATAAAACCTTAGGTCAAAACCACGAACCGCTAATGGAATTCCTGGACGGGGTCAAAATAGATAATCGGGTCCAACAATCTACTATAGTCATGACCTCCCCAAAACATACAAAATTGCTTTTACAACACGAAATGACCCAAAAAGGAACTTTATCTCCGCCATATAAGTTTATGATTAATAAATCATTTACAATGGATTGGCATGGTCATAATCTTTAAAACTTAGCTCCGACACCCCACCTATATGGTTAACAAGCCAATCAAATTCCCGCTCCGTACGCTGGATAATCCTTCGTGCATCTTCATCAAGCGAACGCCGTCCAATGACCCCTTCCCAGATCAACGGTGCTCATCAATTTCGTTGGACATCCGTGGTCAAACAATAACGCGCGATGGCACGTAGTGACAGGCAGTTTTGTATAGTCGTACAGGGATGTGTGTTACCCGATCAATGGAATCGCTACCCAACCGTAAATTACCGCTTATCCCCAAAAGGCGGTGCGAAATGGGCAAACCGGCTTCATAAAACCTGCACGTGATTCCTTTCCTTCGCTTAGTGCCGCTGACTCAGAAATAAAGTATATTCATATAACTTTTCAGTTATTTTAAAAAATTTACACTGCCTCCGTAACAATACTTTTAATCAAATTTCAATGAAATTTTAACCCGGACTCCAATCTTCAAACATCGTAGTCGGAACACTTGAATGTGCGATATTGCGATCGTGCGATGGCGAGATGATCGCACGTCGCAAACAACAGAACTTGCGATGGCGGAAATAACAAATGCGCGATATTGCGATAATCGCATATCGCAACAATCAACAAACTCTGGCTTGGGCGGAGGGTGATTTTGCGACATTGCGATGTTGCGATGGTGCGACGGCGCGACGATTTCACATCGCAAATATCCACATCAACAAGACATTTAAACTTTAAAACTTGCGATCTTGCGATTTGCGCTAAGGTGGTGGGGACCACTTGATCTTTCCTTTTCAGAAACATAAAGGACCTCCATTGTTTTAATCAATTTCCTTCATACTTGGTTGTTGAGGGCTTAAACGCCCGAAATGACTGTTTGAAATAAACTCTGCTCCTCCGTAGTCTGGAACTACGAATGTCTTCATTCCACTGTAAAATGGCACTGCCCATCACCATAATGACAACTCATTCATCCTTACATTTTTCCCATCCTTCTTGAATACGTGTTGTTGTTCACCAAAACTCTGTTGTGCCTTTGTATTATTTTCTCCCATTCTGTCGCTGCTCCTTCTATTCTTCTTCTGTTCTTCTATGCTGACCTTTGCCAATTCCTTTGCCATCAATGACAATATTTCCAACAATCTCCCCCTTTGGCATTGATGGCAATACTCTTCCTCTGTAATAGTCGTCAATATTCTTTCTTTGTAATACTCTTCCTCTATTTGTCTTATACAAGCCCTTCTTTGCTTTTCCTCCCCCTTTGACATCAATGGCAAAGGGTTGATGAAGACCATGCTCCCCCAGAAATCATGCTGCATCTTCATAATATAACAAGATAACTTATAAATGCCAATAATGCATCCTTTTCATATAACCAATGCTCCCCCTTAGCCTGTGCATTCAGAGATGCCCAACAACACCTCACAACAAATTTAATCTTCTGTAATTAAGTAGACCTGATCCTATGCATGGAAAAGACTACTCCCAGTTTCTGTCTGAGATATTTGAATGCTTCCTTGGGTAGAGGTTTGGTAAATATGTCAGCAACTTGTTCTTTGGAGGAAACATACTCCCATTTCACCTTTTGTTCAAGCACTTGTTCACGTAAGAAATGATATTTGATGGGAATGTGCTTGGTATTGGAATGCATAACAGGATTCTTTGAGATACTGATGGCACTTGTATTATCACACATAATGGAGATAGGAGGTGAACATTTGATTTGAAAGTCTTGTAAGGTTTGCATTATCCAGAGAAGTTGAGTGCAGCATGATGCTGCAGCCACATATTCTGCTTTTGCTGTAGATAAGGCAATGGAGTTTTGCTTCTTGCTGAACCAAGATACTAACCGGGGCCCCATATAGAATGCACCACCACTAGTGCTTTTCCGATCATCAACACTTCCAGCCCAATCTGCATCAGTGTATGCATGAAGAGTAAGATCAGCATTCTTTGGATACCATAGTCCAAAGTCTTGAGTTCCTTGTAGATATTTGAATATTCTTTTCACAGCTTGAAGGTGGGACTCTTTTGGATTAGCTTGGAATCGTCCAACAATCCCGACTGCATGCATGATGTCTAGTCTTGTCCCAGTGAGATAAAGTAGACTTCCTATCATAGATCTATATTCTGGTTGATTTACGGTGGGGGAATCATCATTAGAACTGAGATTGCATCCGGTTATCATTGGTGTACTTACAGGTTTGCAATCTTTCATGCCATACTTCTTCAGGATTTGCTAGAGGTACTTTGCTTGAGATAAGAATATACCATCTGTTGCTTGTTGCACTTGCAAGCCAAGAAAGAATGTTAGTTCCCCAAGTAAAGAAATTTCAAATTCTTGCTGCATATCAGAAGCAAATTTCTGACTCATAGACTCTTTATTACTCCCAAAAATGATATCATCGACATATACAACCACAATCAATAGTTTGTCATTTTCAGTTTTTGTGTATAAGTTGCTATCAGCCGACCCCTTTGCAAATCCTTGTTGATGAATATATTTGTCAAGACGATAGTACCATGCCCTTGGAGCTTGTTTGAGACCATATAGAGCCTTTTAAGTCTACAAACAAGTTTTTCATCATTTCCCAAAATGAATCCTTCTGGTTGTTCTATATAAACTTCTTCTTCTAGATCACCATTGAGAAAAGCAGATTTAACATCCATTTGATAAACTTTGATTTGTTGGAAGGTTGAAAAAGCAAGAAACATTCTTATGGCTTCAAGTCTGGCTACAGGAGCAAAGGTTTCTTCAAAGTCTATACCTTCTTGTTAAGCATACCCCTTGCAAACAAGTCTAGCTTTATTTCTTATAACATCCCCATTCTCATTTAACTTGTTTTTGAATATCCATTTAGTTCCAATGACATTTTTGTCATGAGGTCTTGGTACTAATTCCAAAGTGTGATTCTTTTCAATTTGATCAAGCTCTTCATTCATGGCTTGAATCCAATAGTCATCTTTGCTAGCTTGACTAACACTGTGAGGTTCAATAGTGGACAGAAATGCCAGATTGCTAGAAGATCCCATAAGAGTTCTTCTTGTTTGTACACCTGATCCCTTTTCTCCCAAAATTTGAGATTCTGGATGATTCTTTTGAACATATCTGGAGGGAGCCTTTTCAGAAAAACCATCTTCGGGTTCTTCACTGGGTTCACTGTTTGTATCATTACTATTTGATGTCATCATCTTCATCTGTAGTTTTCTTTTCTTCTTTTGGAGCTGCAGAAGACTCATCAATAACAACATCAATACATTCAACAATCTTCCGAAGTCTTTTATTGTAACATTTATAGGCCCTACTCCTAGAGGAGTATCCAAGAAATATCCCTTCATCTGCTCTGGGTTCAAACTTGCCAAGTTTTTCATCATTATTCTTGATGAAGCATTTGCTTCAAAAAATTCTAAAATTCTTTATAGTGGGAGGATTACCATACCAGAGTTCATATGGAGTTTTATCACTATTTACACGAACATGTGCCTTGTTGAGAATGTTTACTACTGTATGTGTTGCTTCTCCCCAAAATGTGTCAGGTGTTCCGGAATCATCCAGCATAGCTCTAGCCATTTGTTGAACTGTTCTATTCATTCTTTCTGCAACACCATTTTGTTGTGGAGTGCCAGCTACAGAAAAATGTCTTTTTATGCCATGTTGTTAACAAAATTCAAGAAATTCATCTGATGTATATTCTCCTCCTCGATCAGATCTGAGACACTTGATTTTTAGATCTAATTCATTCTCAACTAGTGCTTTGAAGATATGAAACTTATCAAATGCTTCATCTTTGTGTTTAAGCAGCCCAATCCAACACATTCTAGAGAAATCATCAATAAATAAGATATAGTATTCTTCACCATGTGGTGAATTTTTCCTCATAGGTCCACATATGTCAGTATGGATGAGTTCAAGAGGCTTACTTGATGATCCTTCCTTGGCATTAAATTTTACTCTGGTTTTCTTACCGAATTGGCAAGATTTACATATGATATTTTCAGGTAGAGAAATATTGGGAAGATCACGAACAGCTTTAAGTCTGCTTGATTTGTTGATTTGCGAGAAGCTCAGATGACCCAACCTTCTATGCCATAGCCAATTTTCTGAAGATTTACTCAAATAACAATGTTCTTTGCAGTTCTTCAATATATACAGGTTGTTTGGAGTTATTTTTCTTTTTATGATTGCTTTACCTGTATCAAGATCACGTACCACACATTCGTTTGAACTAAAGACCACTTCAGTTCCTTGATCACACATTTGACTTACACTTAACAAGTTATGCCATAATCCATCCACGTACATGACTTCATTGGCTTTCACATTTTCTTTTAGAAAAACAGTGTAGAAATTTGCTGAATAATGATTAATTATCCACCGAGACTATCCTGATCACATACAATTCGAATTTATATGCAACACATAATCTCTTCCACTCAAATCATCACACATGCGGAAATAAACAAGCGTTAGCACATCAAATCATCATACACATTAACACAGTATGTATGGGGAAAGCTTATAGCTGAAAACCCCACAGCTATTATGTATATTATAATGGATAAATCATGTAACAAACTCAGAACAATACTTCTCACAAGTACTCAGTACTTTCTCATAAAGTTACACACAAACTAGCTTGGTTTTGAACAGGTTACTGGTTCAAAACTCACCACTAATTGCCTTGCCTCTATTGCGCAATCATGGCCTGTCTAAATAGAGATCCAAGGTTTGAATCTCCTTGGCTTGACAGCGCAATCATCATGGGCAATTCCTCCAAGTGTGGTGCAAATCTCATGCACAACTGATGTCGCCATTGATAGCTAACTCCACCCTTTCATCTACCTCTTTCACTGGTCTCCACTGAATTGATCATGCACTGTAGTGAACTGATGTGTTCTTGAGTTGAATAATGAGTTACTAATTAATGAATTAAATAATATTTAATTCACTCCACTCATTACTAGTTTATTAGCTAGTTAAACTAATCTCAACCAGTTCAACTAAGTTAAACCAAACACAACTCCACTAGCTGTCTCATTAACTCCACCAAACTTCTGCCACTGAAGTCCTAACTGAAGTCAACCATGCATGAGCTCACCAAACCCCTAGGAATAGCGTAATTCCTCTGTCAGATGCATGAGCCACTTCCAAGGCTCGAACTGAAGTGCTCCAAGAGAGTAAATTGTTGTTTAGAGTCCAAATATTATTAAGGGTAAATAATATTTGACTTCCCTATTTTTAGGATAGGCAGTCTAAAAATAGACATCGACCTATAGGTCAAAAAAATAGAGGTCCATCTATTTTTACCAACATGACCAATACTCCAAGAATAACATACTGAAACCCCTGGACCATGCTCCATATGTCTAAAAATAGACATAGTCTAAAAATAGACTTTGCGCCAGAATTTGCCTGCGGGCCCACTTAGTGAAGGCGACTTCATTTCACTAAGCTCCATCATCTTGCTGCATTTTCAAAAAACAGACCCTTTTCCTTTAATGACCGCAGGAGTATCATTTCCAAATGTAACCTTCTTTTCCTTTTCTAGAGCACTATATGCAACAAGTTTGTCTTTATCACCTGTCATGTGTCTTGAGCATCCACTATCGATGTACCATTGGTTCTCTTCATCTTCTGCAAATAACGCTATGCCACAATTTTCAACCTGTAACTCCTTATTTTTCCATACTTTGGATCTTGAAGGAACATGTTATTTTGGCTGAACTTTGCTCCTGCATTCAGATTCTTCATGGCCAAAGTTATTGCAATAAGTGCATTCAACTTCATTTTGAAGAGGAGAAGATTTGTTATAAGTATTCTTCTTTGCTTCAATATCAGTCCTTTTCTTTCTTGCTTCTCTTGTCATAATAGTTTTATATGCTACACACTGAATAGCTTTATGACCAAAATTGTGACATGAGAAGCATTGTCCATTGAAGAAGAAATTTCTGCGATCATAAAATCTTATATATGAATTTACTTGTTGATTGGTGTTTCCATGAAAGACATTCCTGTTAGTGTTCTTTGAATTGATATGATCATGCTTTACTTGTAAAGATTCTTTATTCCCTTGCTGAGTGGCAGCATATTGTAAACCAGCTGTAACTACTTTTAGATAATTTGGTGCTGAAGGCTGAGAAGATTCTCCAGTATATCCAAGTCCTGTCTTTATAAGAGGAGAACGTTGTACCTTGATAATTTCATCCAAGGTTTCAGATCCTTTAGCAAATCTAAGATTCAGAGTCTTTACTTTCTCAATTTATTTTCTCAGACTTACTACTTCACACTCTAATTTCTCATTGTGCTTCTCCTTTTCTTCAAGCTGATTTTTCAGAGTTTCTATGATTATTTTACTCTCTTCTAGGCAGATTTTGAGTTTATTGTTTTCATCAAAAAAATCACTGTCTTCTAGAGCATCCACAAAAGTATCCTTTTCTTCTCTAGATTCTTTTTCAAATGCCATAAGAATTCTAAGATCTTGTTCACATTCTTCCTCACTCTCAGATAATCCATCACTATCTTCATGAGTATAGAAACTCTTTCTAGAGCTAAAATGATTTTTATTTCTTCTTGCTACTTCCTTCCCCTTTTTATGTGTTTATTTATAAGGACACTTAGCAGCATAATGACCAACTCTTCCACAATCAAAACATTTGAAAGGAAGCTTACCTCTGAACCGTCCTGTGCCAAGTTGAAGTTTCTTTACGAAGTTTATCTCATCTTCCTCTGAGATATATCCTAATCCTTCTGTTATTTTTACTTCCTTCCCTTTTGTAGAAGTTCTAAAGACTGCTTCTTTGACGTCAGATGGTCCTCCTCTTCTCATTTCATATGCAGTTAGTATGCCATGAAGTTGTACCACAGTAATATTTTGAAGATCCTGCTTTTCTTCAAGAGCTGAAAATTTTGACTCAAATTTTGTTGTTAGAGATCTTAAAATTTTCTCAACCAAAGTAGATTCAGTTATTGTTTCTCCCAGATTTCTCATGCGATTGACAATATCATCAAGACGTAGAAAGAAATTTGCAATGCTTTCTTCATTAAGCATTTTTAGATTCTCATATTGAATTCTGAGAGTTTGAAGTTTAGCACTTTTTACCTTTGCATCACCTTCATAGCTTAGAATGATTTTGTCCCATATTGCCTTTGCTGTATTCAGCTGCATGAATTTGACAAATTCTGATTCAGTTAGACTTCCCAATAGAGCATTGACCGCCTTTGCATTTGTTTCATAGTTCTTTCTTTCAGTCGGATCCGTTGGCACTGCAGCTGGATATTGATATCCTTGTTCAACAATTTTCCATACATCTGCTCCCAAAGACTGAAGATAGGATCTCATCCTTGTTTTCCAAAAGATTAAATTGTTTCCGTTAAAAATTGGAGGCTTGATAGATGTTGTTCCATCTTGATTTCTCATCTTGCTTGATCTTCCTTCTAGCGGTTAAGATTTTTCAGAAGGACCTGCTCTAATACTAATTGTTGGAAAAATACTGAGAGGGGGGGTGAATCAATATTTAGAGCTGTCTGACAATTTTTAGTTTTCCTTCCCTTAAAACCATATGTTACACTACAGCATCCATCTTGTATGTCCAGAGATATTATTGTGACTTTACTTAGATCATTGCATCATTCATAAGTAGTAAGTATGAACAGAAATAACAAAACATAATCAACACATATGAACACCAGAATTTAAGGTGGAAACCCAATTCGGGAGAAAACCACCGTTGTCGTTGTCTCAGCCTTTAATATTTTATTATCAAGAAAACATCTTACAACTATGTACTGGCGTAGACTCATACCAGTACGCAGGCACCCACCTGCGCTCGTTTACCAGCCTCTCCTAGAAGGGAGCTACAACCCCTTGCTCTCATTTACCAGCCTCACCTGGAAGGGAGCTACGACCCCCTGCTCTCGTTTACCAGCCTCACGTGGAAGGGAGCTACAACCCCTGACTCAAGGTTACAACCCTCAGCTCCACCATGGACCACATTTCATCAATTTTCATACTGGATCCAACAGCTTCCACACAACATACCTTGTAGGCCACCAAATTTACTTATTTTCTTCAGAGGTGCATCCTTAATTCAGCAATCTGTTACCCATTCCAAACAGATATACTTCAGAGTGAAGTATTCATTCACAACCCTTGTACGTTCTTCATGATTAAACCAAGAATTAATCATCATCCGATCTAAAGATCTTGATCAATCATCATATTCACAGGTCCGCCATAGATTCAGATATATCAGAGTTTATTCATACAAATATCTCTAAAAGAGATTCGTTTATTATCGACCCTTTCGTACGCACCCCCTTCTTCATGATTCTCATCACCTTATATAGTTTTTGCTTTTAATAAAACCTTGGGTCAAAACCACGAACCGCTAATGGAATTCCTAGATGGGGTCAAAATAGATAATCGGGTCCAACAATCTACTATAGTCATGACCTCCCCAAAACATACAAAATTGCTTTTACAACACGAAACGACCCAAAAAGGAACTTTATCTCTTCCATATAAGTTTATGATTAATAAATCATTTACAATGGATTGGCGTGGTCATAATCTTTAAAACTTAGCTCCGGCCCCCCACCTATATGGTTAAAAAGCCAATCAAATTTCCGCTCCGTACGCTGGATAATCCTTCGTGCATCTTCATCAAGCGAACACCGTCTGATGACCCCTTCCCAGATCAACGGTGCTCATCAATTTCGTTGGACATCTGTGGTCGAACAATAACGCGCGATGGCGCGTAGTGACAGGCGGTTTTGAAGAGTCGTACAGGGACGCGTGTTACCCGATCAATGGAATCACTACCCAACCAGAAATTACCGCTTATCCCCAAAAGGCGGTGCGAAATGGGCAAACCGGCTTCATAAAACCTGCAAGTGATTCCTTTCCTTCGCTTAGTGCCGCTGACTCAGCAATAAAGTATATTCATATAACTTTTCGGTAATTTTAAAAACTTTACACTGCCTCCGTAACATTAATTTTAATCAAATTTCAATGAACTTTTAACCCGGACTCCAATCTTCAAACAAACGGGATTTCATTCTTTGACCCCGGGCCCACATCGTAGTCGGAACACTTGAATATGCGATATTGCGATCGTGTGATGGCGCGATGATCGCACGTTGCAAACAACGGAACTTGCGATGGCGGAAATAAAAAATGTGCGATATTGCGATAATCGCATATCGCAACAATCAACAAACTCTGGCTTGGGCGGAGGGTGATTTTGTGACATTGCGATGTTGCGATGGTGCGACAGCCCGACGATCGCACATCGCAAATATCCACATCAACAAGACATTTAAACTTTAAAACTTGCGATCTTGCAATTTGCGCTAAGGTGGTGGGGACCACTTGATCTTTCCTTTTCAGAAACATAAAGGACCTCCGCTGTTTTAATCAATTTCCTTCATACTTGGTTGTTGAGGGCTTAAACGCCCGGAATGACTGTTTTTAAATAAAATATGCTACTCCGTAGTCTGGAACTACGTATGTCTTCATTCCACTGTAAAACGGCACTTCCCATCACCATAATGACAATTCATTCATCCTTACATTTTTCCCATCCTTCTTGAATACGTGTTGTTGTTCACCAAAACTCTGTTGCGCCTTTGTATTATTTTCTCCCATTCTGTCGCTGCTCCTTCTGTTCTTCTTCTGTTCTTCTCTGCTGACCTTTGCCAATTCCTTTGCCATCAATGACAATATTTCCAACAACAGACATGTTAAAAATAGTTTAAAATTAATTGCGTTTGTGCGGACTAAAGTTCCATACACACCCTCGCTCCCCCGCACATTCACCTTTCTATGCATAGTAAAATATCTACACAAGGAAAGATTCGTGCAAGAAACCTCTACGTAATAAAACATAATAATAACATATTAACATTAATAGTTTCACATTAATTTTGTCCCTAACGAATAAATTTCCTTATGCACCCATGTTCTCCTACGCATACCACGTCCCCCACACAATAAAATCTTTGCACAAGGAAAGCTTCACACAAGAAAGATCCACATGATAAAATGTAATCATCCTTCATTCCCCACATATATACATTGACATTTTAACATCAATTTTTTCCCTACCTAATAAATTTCCCTATTTAACATCTTCATTTTAATACCATGCCCTTTGCATAATATAATTTTCAAAAAATGAAACATAATAATATTACTACAAAATTTATTCATAATTAAATTAATTAAATTTCCCTCTGCATCCTCGTTCTCCCTCACATTCCTCGTCCTTCGTACATCCTTTATTCTGCAAAGATTCAGAGTTCTATGCAACTTCTCTCCGAAAAAGTTAAATCAATATAAAATAAGTTTGAAATAAGTTTCATCGTTGCAAAATAAAGTTACCTCTGCACCCCATTCTCCAACACATATTCTGTCCTCGGCATAGTAAAATATATGCACTAGCAAAAATAATAATATCAATTGCAAATTTGTTGAGCGTTCCTAGCCTATCCAAAGTACCTTCAAACGTGTCAATTATGGCATCATTAGATAGATAAATAACACACTTTGAGAGCACTCACAAAATCACATCTCTATGCAATTTCCCTTTACACCCCTATTCTCCCGCACATACTCCTTCTACACATACTCTGTCCTTTGCATAGTAAAATCTCCACAAAAGAAAAAATAATTATATTTTTTCATATTAAAGTTCCCTTTTCATCCTCATTCTCCCGTACATACCCCATCCTCTACACATCTTTCACCAGAAAGCAGGGGGAAATCAAATATTTCCTACTTTAAGCCATAATTTATTCTTTGGGAGATTCGTGAATACCACAGAATTCACCTGAAGGGATTTCACCCATTTTAATCACTCTCAATTTTTTTTGAATAGATGATTTTACTAATAGATAAGGTCTCTCAACAATTGATTCTGCATTTCTAGCATTTTTCAAATACTGAAAAATTGTTGCGATGTCGTATTCTTGATAACATTTTTTATTGTTTATTTCTTCATATGTAGGTATATCTCTTTCAAACAATTCACTCTTTTTTTTCAATATGAATTGCAATGTTATCAATAATAATCTGTGCCATCATTGTTTTATTCATGAATTTTCCGTCATTGCATTTTATGATTTTTTAAAATAATAAATATGAATTCTCCCAAGTCAAATATTGTTCCTTAAAATTTTCCTCTTCAATACAATATGGGGCATACAACATTAATTTCTCTCTGTAATATTTATCAAGATCTACATGTTTATTATACTTTACATATCTTATAATGTATGGTCTCTCAGTGCCTCTTATTTTTTTTCCTTGTAGTGTATAGCATGATGCAAATTTCACTAAGCATACATGTTCGATGTTTTTTGGTCGTTGGAGATAGAAATCGATAATTGATAAACATGTTATTTTTTCTTAATCATCGAGTTCACGCTCAAGGTATTTTGGTTTCTTTAGTAAAAATGTTTCATCATCTATTTTTGAAGTATTAATAAATATACATTTTCTTGAACCAGTATTCAATGGCATTGACAACACTATATATACAACTTGTTGTGCAGACATTTGTTGTAAGTTCAATAAATTTTTTCCAAGTCTTGCAATTGTTTCTATGATATCACCATAATTTTTTTGACATTAAATTTGCACACATTTAAACATCTATGTCATTGTTTTATCTAGCTTTGTCATATATGAACTATAATAAGTAGTTGTAGCATATGGGTCAAGTACAAATTGGGCATCATAATTTGCATCCTAGATTAATGGAATATGTTGAGCAAAGCTATTAGTCCATATGTCTATTGGTTCTCTTTTCAACGGAATTCTTTTATGTTTCAGAGAACATTAAATTAAATGGATATAATCAAATCCATTTGTACTTATTTTTTTGTAAAACTATCAAATGTATATGTCTTATCATGTTCCATATTTTGTAGTGCATCAAATATCGCTCTTACATTCGCTTTGCTATTTCATTGTCGAATTCCATAGGCTCAAGTACTTGCGTCCTTGGAATTAGTGGAATTGGAAAACTGAACCAACAATGCATATGTTTTCCTTTCCTATAAGTGCTTATATGACGATAACATTGAATAGTTTTCATATTTGCAGGTATTTTAGTTGAATCACAACACAAGTACTTGTCAAAAAAACTTTCAATTTAAATATTCATGTTTGTTCCATAGATGGGAACATTTTTTATCCATTGCAATCCATGTTCATGATGGCTTCCTCGATTTTAGACTTTTGTTTCAAAAAAATTTCCAACGATGTCACCAAAGTACTTAGACTCATGTAAATTTAATTGTCATAGAGCATCCATTCTACTTGTGTAATATTGTATACAAGGTATCAATATCATCTTCATCTACTTCATTTTTAGTCGATGGTTTTGTCTCTCAATGTATTTGTTGCAAAGCCTTTACTAAAGGCTCCTATATATTTTCAGCACTACTAAACAAAACAAAAAAATTAAGTGGACCCAAATGTCATATCATTGCATATAATTTCTTGCGCAAATGAAAAAATAGTTTGGAAATGTTCATATTTGTCTAAGATCCATATACACAATGTTTTATGCAAGAATGCATTTCAAATTTTCTTTTGTTCTAAAGTCTCTAGCTATTATTTTTTTCCTTTTAATTGTCCTTTTCTTATACGAATCCAAATACAACTAAATATTTGACTAAGCATAATTCACATTGTTTTGTAAAACAAATTCATTATATGATATGCAAAATCATGATCTTGTTGCAAAACTTCCCACCAAGCAATATTTCGATAGGTCAAGTTTCTCGTAACACATTCTAATCATGTTTTCCCATAAAACGGTGTAGGAAATATCATCTCTTCCAAATACCTATCTTTGAATATGCCCAATTCCTATAGCCTTCACGGAGAGAAATGTTTATTTGATTATTACGAAGATCATAAATACTATATGAATCACTAAATCCATGTAATAATGGTTTTGTTACCAGATCTTGATCATAGTAATCATTATCATCATTTTTCTTTGTATATGTTGTGAAACTAGCTCCAAAAATAGAACAAAAGAGATATCAACGCCTTAGAAATAAGCCACTTCGAGGGGGAAACCTCCAATACATTACATAAATGAACAATTCTTAGATGATTCAAATTACAAAACCTCCTTTCTATATATAGGAGTCCATGGGGCCACAATGTAATCCTAGTGGGGCCACAATGTAATCCTAGCCGACCTAACAATAATAATTTAAGGGCACAATAATAACAATATGGGGGTTACAAGGGTACAATAATAACAATAAGGGGGTTACACTAACAATAATAAAGGACTATACTAGTAATATAGGGACCTAACATGCCCCTCTCCTTCAAAAAAAGTGTTGTCCTCAACGCTTGAGTAGCTCTGGGTGCTTTTGTATAAAATTCTCATCCTCCCATGTAGAATCTTCAGTGGGTAAGTTCTTCCACTTGATGAGATACTCCGAAATTGATCGATTCCGTAGTTGTCGAGTTCTTTTTTCCATGACTGCTTCAGGTTCCAATATGATTTTCCCTTCCCCATCAAGTTCTGGCAATACTGTTTGAACTGGAAGATCCTCACCTATAACCTTCTTTAAGCATGAAACATGGAAAACTGGATGTACTCGCGAAGAAGCAGGAAGCTCCAATTTGTATGCCATAGTACCAATCTTTTGCAACACCCTGTAAGGACCATAGTACTTTGGTGATAATTTATTATCCTTCTTAGCTTGCTTGAGGGACATTTGTTTGTATGGTTGTAGCCGTAAAAATACCCAGTCTCCTACATCAAAACTTCTCTCGCTGCGATGTTGATCTGCCTATTGTTTCACTCGATTTTGTGCCAAATTCAGGTTATCCTTTAAGAGTTGGAGAACTTCTTGTTGATGCTCAATTTGATCTTCCATTTCTTGAACCTTTGAATTTTCTCTTAAAGTTGATGTGATGGATGGTGGATGATATCCATAAAGTGCCATAAATGGGGTCATTTTTGCTGCAGTATGGAAGGAAGTGTTATACCACCATTCTGCGAGAGGTAACCACTTGACCCATAGTGTTTGTTTATCAGATACAAAACAACGAAGATATCATTCCAAATATTTATTTACTATCTCAGTTTGACCATCGGATTGAGGATGATAAGATGAGCAATGAGCTAATTGAGTACCCAAACAAGAAAATAACTCCGTCAAAAAATTTCCAGTAAAAATGGGATCTCTATCGCTCACAATAACCCTTGGGTTTCCATGTAGCTTTTGAATTGTGTCCATAAATGTAGTAGCAACTGTACTTGCTTTAAATTGATGATATAATGCACAAAAATGTGCATACTTGGTAAGTCTATCAACTACCACCATGATGACACTCTTTCCTTCGGACTTAGGTAAACCTCTGATAAAATCCATTGAAATCTCCTCCCAACGTTGACTTGGAATGGATAAAGGATGTAGAAGATCTGGGGTCTTAATTGTCTCAACTTTATTCTGCTGGAAAACCAAACATTCCGCCACAAAATTTTGAATATTAGATTTAAGTCCATCCCAAAAAAAAATTTCTTCACCCTGTGGTAAGTTTTTAAAAATCCTGAGTGTCCTCCTAAAGGAGAAGTGTGCAATTCCAAAAGAATATTTTGTTTTAGTTGGGAATTCTTAAAAAGATATAAGCGATATTTGTACCATAAGGAATCATTTTTCCAACTAAATGTATCAGATGTACTAGGATCTTGCTGCAACTTTTGAATGAGTGTCCATACATCTTTTTCCTTCTTCCATTCATCTCTTGCTTCAGTTATCCAATCTGGTTGGATAATAGAAATGGCACAAAGCAATGCTTCCACCTCTTAATTATTTCTTGAGAGTGCATCTGCAACAACATTAAGCTTTCCTTTTTTGTAGATTATTTCAAAGTCATAACCCAACATCTTTGTGACCCATTTTTGCTATTCTTTTGAAGATAGTCTTTGTTCCAAAAAGTGTTTAAGACTATCATGATCAGTTTTTACCTTGAAGTGTCTTCCCATTAGGTAAGTTCGCCATTTCTTTAGTGCATGCAGTATTGCTAACATTTCCTTTTCATAAATAGGTTTTTGTAAATACTTTCCTTTGATTGGACGACTTTCAAAAGCAATGGGTCTTCCTTCCTGCATTAAAACTGCACCAATTCCATTTCCTGAGGCATCACATTCCACAATAAAGGTTTTTGTGAAGTCCGGCGTAGCTAAGACCGGTGCTAGGCACATTGCCTCTTTAAGACATTCAAAGGCCTTAGTTGCTTCAGGAGTCCATGAAAATGCATCTTTCTTCAATAATGTTGTTAGAGGTGCTGCTATTCTCCCATAATTCTTAACAAACTTGCGATAATACCCTCTTAACCCGAGAAATCCTCGCAACTGCTTTATGGTTGTGGGGACTTTCCATTCCTTAATGGCTTTAATTTTGTTAGGGTCTACTTTAACACCCTCGTGAGATACAATATGACCCAGATATTCCACCTCTTGTACTCCAAAGAAACATTTGGATGTTTTTGCATATAATTGTTTCTCCCGCAATAGTTTGAGCACCCTGTCAACATGTTGAACATGATCCTTCCAAGACCTGTTGTAGATTAATACATCATCGAAAAATACTAGCACAAATTTTCTAAGGAAGGGTTTGAAAATGGAATTCATCAACCCTTGAAATGTAGAAGGTGCATTGGTAAGGCCAAAAGGCATGACCAAAAATTCATAATGACCCTCAAGTGTTCGAAATGTTGTTTTCGAAATATCTTCAGTCTTCATTCTAATTTGATGATATCCTGAACGAAGATCCAACTTGGTAAAATAAATTGTTCCATGTAATTCATCCCATAATTCATCAATCACAGGAATGGGAAATTTATCTTTAATGGTTAGCTTATTGAGCTCCCTATAATCTGGAAACATGTGCCATGATCCATCCTTCTTGTGTACCAATACTACAGGAGCAGAGAAAGAACTTTGACTAGGTTGAATTATACCCGCCTCTAACATTTCTGCAATCATATGTTCAATTTCCCTCTTTTGGACATAAGGATATCTATAAGGCCTGATGTTTGGAGGAACACTTCCTGGAATCAAATGAATAGCATGATCATGATCACGAATAGGTGGGAGTCCTTTGGGAGTTTCAAACACCATGGAATGATTGTCCAAGAATTTTTGGAGATCTACAAAAATAGATGATTTTGATGTTGGAACTTCTAGTGAGCATAATTGTGAAATTATGCCTCTTTGTTCTTTATTTAGAAAATTTTTCATGACATTAGAGCTTATTGTCTTTCCTGGCTTCCCTAAAATACCCCGTAATTCGACTCCCTTTCCTTCTGAAAAAAAATTCAAGAAAATTTCTTGAAAATTAAAATCTACCGTCCCCAAAGATTGTAACCATTGTACTCCTAGTACAACATCAGCACCTCCCATAGGAATGGAAAGCATTGGACTATTCAATACATATTCCCCCATGGTTAGCTTGATATTATGGCATTTTCCAGAGCAATTTATAGTTCCTCCATTTGCAACCATCACTTGACATTCTGATGCTGGGTATAGGAAACAATTCAATTCCTTGGCTACCTTAAAATGAATAAAATTATGGGTACTACCTGAATCAATCAACACTATTACCTTTTTCTTCTTGATATGTCCTTCTATCTTGAGAGTTTGAGGAGTGGTAATTCCCGCCAATGCATTACACGATATGGTCGGACTCATTTCTTCCTCTTCTAGGGCTGGTTCCTGGTGTATATCCTCTTCTTGTTCATTTTCTTCTTCCTCTTCACAATCTATGTAAAATAATTTCTTCTCAGCACACTTATGACCTTTAGTGTATTTGCTATCACAACTATAGAAAATCCCTTTTTCTCTTTTTTCTTCCAATTTTTGTGGTGTCAACCTTGTAGGTTGTGGAAATCTAGGAGTAGCAACACTTCCCTCTTTATAGAAGTGAGTGGTAGGCTTCCTTGCCGCCATAATTTTACATTCAATTTTTCTTGCCAACCTGAATGCCTTCTCCAATGAATCAGGTTCCAAAACGTGAACTTCATGTTGGATGTTATCCTTTAAAGTACCTATGAAGAGATCAATCCTGTGTTCCTCTGGAATATCAGTTACCCTTATATTCAATTTTTGGAAGTCCTCAATGTGATCCCCCACTAAACCCTTTTGTTTTAGATTTATCAATTGGCTAAAGAAGGTGTTGCTCTTTGTATCCTCATAATGTGCTATCATTTCCTCCATAAAAATTGACTAAGTGACAATTTTTTTACGGGAGCAAAGCCATCGATACCATACAAATGTATTTTGTTCTAAATGTAAAGTTGCAATGCGTACCTTTTGTGTGTTTTGCACATTATGGAGATCAAAATATTGCTCCATCTGTAGTATCCATGTTACAGGATCCTTTCCATCAAACTTCCTCATATCCATTTTTCGAATATGGCGATTCTTCCCACCAACATTAGATTTTATGAAATCACGATTAACATTTCTTTTGTTCTCATCATGAGTTTCCTCTACTATCTTTTCACCAATAGGAAACATTTCTTGTATCAAATTTGTCAAACCTTCCATGTCTACTTTTAGATCATTCTTCATGTTTTCCATTTTTTCATCGATCTTAGCTTCCATGTCATCCATCTTAGAGTCCATTCCAGCTTCCATGCCATCTGTCTTGGATTCCATGCCTTTCTTCAAACCATCCATCTTAGTTTCCACGCCTTTCTTCAAGACTTCCATGTCATTTTTGTTTTCTCTTTGCGAGAGCGAAATTTGTTGCACTTTCTCTTGTAATTTTGATATGTCATGTTGCCATTCTTCGTCTTCATGAGTCATAGTAGAGCCTTCTAAAGGCTTAATGGGTGTTGAATTCTTTTTAGGGACCATTTTAGAAACCAATACTGATATCTATTCTACAATATTCCCTTGGAATAAATTCAACTTGATTCTTCAAACAAGACTTATGCAATTCAGGAAAAAAAATACACACCTTTTACTTGCTTTTACAGAGCTCTATATTGAAATTGAATTATCTCTATAATTGTAGATCCTCAATATCTGAAATTTGGCCCTGTAGTATTCCTCTGAAGCTTCTTTCAAATGTCATAGGTCTGACTTGATTTGGATTCTTCAAGGAAAAGTTATGTCTAATGTCCAACAATGACCTAATTATGGACTAATTCAGTAAAGCGAACCTGTACAACTTGCCATGTGTCACTGTTTTCTCCTTTGGCTCTAAAAATTATACACAGGAAACTACAGTCCATGTACTTCCAGTCACTTTTTACATAATTCCAATTCGATGCTCAGAGAGAGAGTTATGAAGATTTTCCCACGATCACCTCTTTGAGATGAAATTAGGGAGACTGAAAAATACCTAACTTCCACAGATCATATCTCTGAAAATGTTGTGAAACAAGCTCTGAAATTTTGTGAAGATGTTCTTAGGATCTCAGCTTCGCGCTCTGAAAATTTCAGCTTCTAAACCTTCGTAGACAAAAAGTTATAGCGAAAATTCCATGATGACCTTTTTAAGTGAAATTCAAGAGCCTGCAAAAAGCCCTACCTTCCATAGATCATATCTCCGAACATATTGTGAACGAAGCTCTAAAATTTTTCAATGATGTTCATCAGGGTTTTGGCTTCGCACCCTAGAAATTTCAGCTTTTGAACTTTCGCAAAAAAAAAAAAAAAAAAAAAAAAAAAAAAAAAAGCCATGATGACCTGTTTGGAGTAGCGAAACCCTAGAATCCAAAGCTCTAATACCAAATGTTGTGAAACCAGCCCCAAAAATAGAATAAAAGAGATATCAATGCCTTAGAAATAAGCTACTTCGAGGGGGAAACCTCCAATACATTACATAAATGAAAAATTCTTGGATGATTCAAATTACAAAACCTCCTTTCCATATATAGGAGTCCATGGGGCCACAATGTAATCCTAGCCGACCTAACAATAATAATTTAAGGGCACAATAATAACAATATGAGGGTTACAGGGGTACAATAATAACAATAAAAGGGTTACACTAGCAGCAATAAGGGACTATACTGGTAATATAGGGACCTAATAGTATATGTCTCTGTCTTACATGCATATGCATCCTTGTTTTGATCAAAGGTGTGTTTCCAATTTCCATTTATCAACAATTTCTAGTCTATAAAGTGGAGTTTTACACAATCATCTCAATGCCTTCATGACTTTATGAACATGTATCTACCCAACATGAAATATGCTTTTAAGAACTAAACATATTTTAATTGCCACAACCACTATACTAGATTCATTTATGTCACAAGGAAGTGTAATTTGAATTTGAGATATGTTAGCAAGTACATTGATTAGTCCATCAGTCAATGCCAATTGTGGTTTATAAAATGATATCCAAGGTCTCGTATTTGCAAAAATGGTAATCTCAATGATATCAGTCTTTCCTCCAATTCATAAAGGTATTTCACTATGTAAATTTTTCTATCTCACCTAATTCGCTCTTGAACTGCAACTTTGATCAATTTGTCATTTTTTAATGCTTTTCTACCTTTTTTTTCATATACACTTAACTTTGGGCACATTGTTGATTTGTTTTTATGACATCTCATTTAAACCAAGTTTGATTGCATATTTCACAATCATAAACAAGAACGTCTTGTATTTTCTTAAAATAATGTTGTTCGGCTATTGTGTCAAATGTATAATCGAACATTTGTAATGATTCTTTAATTTTATTAGCAAGTATGGTATTATGTATTTACTTTCACCACTTTGATCATCTTGTAATTTGACTTGTTTCGATAAAATTATTGTTTCTTGTGTATTTTTTGAGTTCATGCGACGAACAACTTGGTCTCTTGCTTACATTGACAGGCTATGTATCAAGTTCTATAGCATCTCCATCAATGTTGATGGTCTTAGAGCTAGAATTTAATGGCTTGCCTAGTTCTATAATAACACTTGTTTTGAAAACATCCTTGTTTCTTATATGTTTTCTAATTCTATGCAATGATGGTCGTGATCTCTTATTTGCATTGATAAGATCTATGTTAATTTCTATTCCATTCTCATTTACATTCATGTTTTCAAAGTCATTCTTATTAACCTCACTATGTTTTTTATTGCATTCTTCTATATATTTCTCTTCGTTAACTACTTCAACAGGACATGAAATGTTTTTTTCTCTTGTATTGTCTCTTTCATAGGTTCATAATACAAATTACCTACACTCGTTCAAAATTTCATAGCATTGAATATCATTGTGTCATTCTCGAAGGCACAAAACTCAACTACAATAGCTGGAGTCTCAGTGGATCATATGCATATAGTTATATTCAAGATATACAATATCCAATCATAAACAAAAATCCCACCATTTATCTTCCCTTTTTCATATGGCATTGTTAATTGCATAATGTATCCCTTCCAAACTACTATTCTAGGAAATTTCACAATTGCATGTTCATTCATGTATTTTTCTATGCAGTTTAATGAAAACAAATCATTATGCATGATTGGAATGGAAAAATTTTGTGCAATTATGCATCATAAACAAGGAACATCATTTTTATTATCCATCAATTGGCATATTATTTCAAAACAACATTCACTGTAAATACTTTTAAACCCGGAAAATATCTTAAACATATGTCTACCCATGTTTTCTTGTATTTTCATCCATTAATGTTTTATTTGTTTATACGTTGTTATATTTATTATATGTTCATGATCGGTTCATATTGAACATTTTTTCTTTCACAAAAGTGGTTCAAAATTTTCGGCAATTGGATTTTGTTCATGTAACAATACGTCATAACTTTCTTTACACAAATTTAAATTTAAATTCAAATAGTTTTTCATGGTTGTCTTTGACCAAAGTCTTATGAGAACTTTTATCCAATTCGATAACAAATGTATACAAAATATTCCCCCCCAAAGTCCTCGTTCTTCCCCAACGATATAGGAAAATGAGCCATTGTGAATGCATCACAAATATTGTTGTTAGATGATACCATATGCCCATTTTCTTAGCATATAACACTATAATCGAGAAAATGAACAATTTGGTAAATGATGCATTGTGTTGATTGAATGAATGTAAGTATTATGACATTGAAACTTTATTAATGATTAATATTTTCTAGTAAACTTGTTGTAAATTAATGTTTCTTATTTTAAAGGAAATATCAAGGTTTCTTATTTAATGTTTATTAAAGTCCTTGTTGTTATAAATTAATCATTCTTATTTAAAACAATATAGTAATGTTTCTTATTGAATGTTTATTAGAATGTTTGTTCTTAATTAAATTAATTTTTGTTTGTAGAATAAAATTTCCTCTCTATCCCCATTTTCACACACATATTCCATCCTCCACACATTCAACTCTTGTCCCACACAATTAAATCTATAAAAAATTTCAATCGAAAAGATTTTAAAATGAAACAATACAAGATAACGACACTAGCAAATCTTGTCTTCCACTCACTATGAGCGCACTAAACGAAGAAATGCCCCGTAAAATTTGTATGTTTGTTATGTTTCTATAAAATTTTGAAAATATCAAAATGCTAATGGTTATGGTGAAAGAGAAAAGTGATAATACAAGGAAAACATGAGAACAAATCTGTCTACAGGAAATCTATTCGAAAAACTACAACATTGCAAATGAAACTTTTTGTTGCACTCATAAAATACATATTCAACGCATTTTGACGCCTGAGTGAATGTTATAGTCACAAGTAAAAACCCCAGTTCTCTCGTGCAAACCCATCCTCCACACATATTTCATTGCACATAGAAAAACATTAACTGAAGAAATAGAAACAAGACATTACGGACACGTTTAAAATAGTGTAAAATTAATTTCGTCTATGCAAACTAAAGTTCCATCTGCACCCTCGTTCTCCCGCACATTCCCCTTTCTCCACATAGTAAAATATTTGCACAAGGAAACATTCTCATAAGCAATATCAATGCAATGAAACATAATTATAACATATTAACATTAATTTCATCCCTGCCGAATAAATTTTCCTATGCACCTTTGTTCACCTGCACATACCTATTCATTTTCATAATAAAAGCTCCATATAAGGAAAATTTCGCATAAGAAAGCTCCACACAATAAAAATAAGTGATCCTTCATTATGCACAGATTAACATTGACATTTTAACATTAATTTTGTCCATGTCGAAGAAAATTCCCTATGCACCTCCGGTCTCCCGCACATTCCCTTTCCTACAAACAGTAAATTTTTTTCACAATAGAACATAATAATATTAATTCAAAATTTGTTCATAGTTAAATTACTTCAAGTTCCCTTTGCATCCATGTTCTCCCACACATACCCTGTCCTCAGCACATCATTCATTACGCAAATATTCATAGCTCTATGCGACTTCTCTCTCATAAAGCTAAATTTGTATAAAATAAATTTGAAATTAACTTCATCGTTGAGAAATAAAGTTACCTTTGCATCATGTTCTCTAGCACATATTTCATCCTCGACACAATAAAATCTTCTCACAAGAAAAAGTAATAATATAAATTGAAAATTTGTTGAGTGCGCCCCGCTTGTCTGAAGGACCTACAAACATGTCAATTATGGCATCATTAGACAGAGCAATAACACATTGTCATAGCGCTCACAAAATCACAGATCTACGCAATTCTCTTTGCACCCCCAAAATACTGAAAAATAAATATATATATACTAAAAATAAAAATTCCTCCACTGGGGATATTATGTTCCATTAAATCTACCTCAACCAATTGAAAATTAGAAATAATATTTGCTGAAAACTAGAAAATATTTTTTTAATTTATATAAAAATAGAAATATTAAGAATTTTCCCGAAACTTTGGTTAAAATTTCCAAACATAGCCACATAATGCAAAGTCAACACACTTTAACCATGAGGCAAATGTTATAGTCTCCACCTCAACAAGGAACATCATATTCATTCTCCATCAATTGGCATGTTGTTTCAAAACAACTTTCACCATAAATACCCTTGAACCCGAAAAATATCTTAAACATATGTCTACCCATGCTTTCTTCTATCTACATCCATATATCATTTGTTTGTTCGTAAGTTGTTGTATTTATTATTTTCTCATGATTAGTTCCTATTGAATGTTTTTTCTTGCACATAAGTGGTTCAAAATGTGCGACAATTGAATTTTGGTCATTGAACAATATGTCATACCTTTCTTCGAAAAAAAATAAATTAAAATGCAAATAGTGTTTCATTGTTTTCTTTGACCAAAGTCTTATGGGAATTTTTAACCAATTCAATAACTAATGTATACAAAATATGTCCCCCAAAATTTCTCGTTCTTCCCCAGTGATAAAATTTGAAGTTGATTTTTTCATCATTTCCAGGTAAACATCGGGACTATTTATACCATGCATTTGTATCAATGAATTTGTATTCAATTCACGTTCATAAGATAATATGGATTTGCATTTTTTTCATTTAAACAATTTATGAAATGTTATATTGTTTCTTCATGCAACCCTGTTGACGTGTATTTAAAATGAAATAGAGTTTGCAGACTATCGAACATGCAATCTCCTACAACATATAAAAAATTGTTTAAATGAAATAGATTATGTTTCCTTAGTATTGCATCTGTAAGATTTATTTTTATATTAAACATATTCTTCTCCATTAATGCTTTAGAAATCATGCATCAAACACACTTGTTCATTAATGCTTTAGCAATCACACTTCAAAAAAATTATAAATTCATTATGAGTTATTGCTTGACGATAAGCGCAATATAAACAACATATAGGGAAATGAACAAAATGATATAGATACAAAAAATAAATCCATAAGATAATAGAAAATACACACATTAATACCATATGCATATCAACATTGATTCGCACAAAAATCTTCTCTACGAACAAGACATAGAATCACAAAACAAATAAACGACAACGTACTTGATACAGATATCATAAAATATGTACTTGTTTTCAAGAATGTCTTATGTGCATGATTCTTATGCTAAATAGAAAAACGCAAAGTTATCAAAATAGATTATCAATTCTGAAAACTATGGGAAAAACCATTCGCAACAAGACCCCCCCACCCCCGTCCCCCAAGAACTAGTCCAATATGCGTTGGAAACAAGCATGCCAAAAAAGAATGCATGATGAACACCTTGTCAAAGAAACTACATACACAATACTTTTTAAATTTATGTTAAAAATTCTTCATAAAACTTAGACCTTATGATTTGTGATTTGTGTGGGAGAACAATTATGCGTAATAACAAACACAATAACTTTGTCACAATTTTTTGCACCTTCGCCTTCACTCTTCCTCTGCACAGTTCTCTGACACACCTTCCTTCTGCATAATACTGATTTTTAAATGCTTGAAGCCACTTAATATTAAAGACTCTGAATAATGTCTCAATAGAAGAAGCTATACGCATTCATTTTAAAAAGAAGAAAACAAAAACCCTAATTTTGAACTGACCATTCTGTTGGTGGATGCTCTGAAATTGATATTGTTATGTTACTTCTCTACCTAGCATCGAGGGAATTTAAGGAGAAAATTGGTCATCAGGGAGTGATTTTCCTGTCAAATACAAGTGTATATTTTATGACTTCGTTAACATCTTTTTTTTAAAACAATCCTTTTGTTATAATGATCAAAACAGGCATTAGACTGCATAAACTATCTAATTTGTTGGGTGTTTCAAATTTGAATTGAATCACTACATTGTTGCCCAGTGATGCCAAAATTGACGTGGTTGCAAATCCTTTGCATAGGCAAGGCAGGGGGGTTTTTTCTAGTGTGAGGGAGGTAGTATATTATTATGTCTCCTTATACAAAGATTGAGGTATGTGTAGCCCAGCTTGTTCTCCAATACACAAATTTCAAATTTATTTATTTTCGTATGTTTTTGTGACTTAGGGTAGATATGTATATGATGTGTCTGGTGTAACATGTCTCACACGCAAAATAGTTACATGTGGTGATTATACACGAAAATGAGAAATCTAGAGTTAAATAGCATTAACAATGATTGTGGTTGAGCAAGTAATTTCAAATATAAATAAAAAATGGCTAGCAATTTCTCTTTGCATGATGTATTTAGAAACTAGGAATATTATTCGAGTTTGTGTTTCCTTACGTAAACTTTTATCTCCAAAGTTGGTGTTGTATAAGGTAACATCTCCAGATTTCAACTGGGTATGAATGGCATCTCTAAATATCGTATCAAAAAACACACAATATTGAATATAAAGTGATGAAAGCTAATACAAGTTGCAGATGTTGTTTAGGCTTAATTGAAAATTGAGGATGTATTTTGCAAGAAATCATGAATCTAAAATACAGTCAACACTCGAACGATCATGGTTTTTCCTCTCCATAGAGTAAAATTTGTATGCACAAGAATTTTTTAGTAGTTGTACGAAGGTGCAAGTCCTTTATGGGGTAGGGAGAATGATTTTTAGCTAATTCTCTAACAGGTATCGCTACTACTTTTATTTTTCATTATTTCATTTTAAGCTCTTTTCCATCTAGAATTTTTACAGATTTAGTTAGGCGGGAGAAACATTGCATGGAGCTTAATAATTGATCAAAGGTTGTGCTCCCATAATAAAAGCTCTTTGCATAGTGGAATCTCTCTCCAAAAGAATCTTTTAATACTTGTGTGAAAGTGCAATTACATAGAGTTGTGAATATGCATGGAATGAAGGATGTGCAGAGGATAAGGTATGTGCGGGAGAACGTGGGTTGGACTAAGATGTTGAGCAAGAAGTTTTCGTTGTGAATAATGAATATTGTGCATATGGCTAGGTATGTATGGAAGAACAAAGGTGTAAAAAGGAAATGTATTGCTAATGTGTTTATTTTTCATTATTTCATCTTAATCTCTTTTCCATTTAGAACTTTTGCAAATTTATATGTGTAGAATAGTGATTGCATAGAGCTATGAATCTGTGCAGAATGAACCATGTATGATGATGTGGTATGTGCGGAAGAATGGGCAGGGGTGGGGGGTTCAATGTAGCGCAAGAAAAAAGGGTAACCAAAGTATCGAGCGTGTAGAGTGAGGAGCTGATATGTTAATAGGAAATCCAACACAATGACAACTTTATGACACGTCCCTGGATACATTGTTATATAGATAGATTTTTATCTAGATTCTTGATTGTCCCAATGCCTTCGATGCAATATTGACGACACAAAACATTTTTCTTCAGCTAAAATCTTAGGCAACAACTAGGGTGATAGTAAGCATTGTAAAAAAAATTGTGTCCAAACACAAATGAATTACCATAATTGCTATGGTAATAACAATTGAATTGAAATAAAGTAGTCGATATTATCCCTAAATCACATGCTGACAGCAAAATATAGCACTGGATGGTAATTTCTAGATATTTAGTTATCTAGATAGGTTTTTATCTAGATTATTAATCGTCGGAAATCCTTGGTTGCAATAATGACAACGTACAACAATTTTATTCAGCTAGAAGCTTATGCAAAAGTTAGGGTGACAGTAAGTAATGTAATGGAAATCGGGTTCAAAAACGAAGGAATTACCATAATTACTATGGTATTGACAATTTAATTGAAAAAAAAACAGCTGGTATTATCCTTAAATCACATCCTAACAGCGAAAAAGAACACACAGATGACCATTTCGAGTGATTGGGTATCAATATGACATGATTGAAAAATCATTATGCTACTAGGAATTGTTATTAATTCCAGAAGTGGCATGTGTATTCCATCATTTTCGAATTGAATTGAAAAATATTTCATGCACGTGTTTGGATCTGCAATTATTGATGATGAAACCCATTGATAAAGGAAATTTCAGCCTATGATATTTCAATAGAGTAGAACAATCCACAATTGCAATAAGAAAAGTAGCACGATAATCGTACGAGGAATAGATAAAGCCACACTATTAGTACAAATAAAAGTTAAAGGAATGGCCGCAATGAAGAACATACAAAGAGGAAGAGCCTATATTGTCTATCGGTTTATAATGATCCAATCGCACTTGGTGACCCGGAAGAGAAAGGAATCATTTTTCTCAGGATAATGGTTCACCCGACAGGTCACATTTGCACCAGTTAAGTTAACCCAATAGTAGTTATGCAAAAACCTTGCGATTATGGGAAGGCCCTGTTTGATTATAGTGTTATGTGCCAAGAATATAGGCAAATGTCCGCTACAAATGCATCAGAAACCTTGATGTTAATGATGGTACCACATGCCCATAGTCTTAACACATAAATGTTATAATCGAGAAAATGACCAATTTGATCAATGACCCATCGTGTTGATTCAATGAATGTAAGTTTTATGACATTGAAACTTTATTAATGATTAATAGTTTCTAGTAAACTTGTTGATGTAAATTAATGTTTCTTATTAAAGGAAATAGAAATGTTTCTTATTTATTTTTATTAAAAGTTTTTGTTGCTATAAATTCATGTTTCTTATTTAAAAGGAAATAGTAATATTTCGTATTTTTATTAGAGTTCTTGTTCCTAGTTAAACAAGCTTAGATCCATCTTAAGTCTGGATTTACCAAGCTTCGAGAGGGATCAAATCTCTTTTAATTTTAAAAAAAAAAAAAAAAAATTACTTCTCAAGATATTTGTTCTCTTTAAACGCTTGGTATATTCGTAGTTAAGATGGATCTAGGTTGGTTTTAAAAGTAATATAATTTATAGTTTTCATTCCATGTCTCAAATATATCTAAGTGTTAAGTATTAGTGTTTTCTTTGTAAATATCATTTTTATAAATTATAATATATTGATAGTAATTTATGTTGAAAATTTTGAAAAAAAATTAATAAATATTCATTTGCAAATATTAATTTTTAATTGCTGAAATTTAAACTTGTTAATTAATAAAAATTAGTTATTGTCTTAAATTTAATTTGGTGTAGGCTAACTAATAGATGAAATGGTTTTTTGGTTGGAATCTACAATACAATTTCTAGCAAGATTGTGATTTCTTTATTGTCATTTATTGATTTTTGCGTTGTCTAACTTATAAACGAAATGACTTTTTTCACCATTTTTCTAGTTAATTTTAATCAAAATCTGGCAAATATTTTTAAAATTTTGAGTTTAAGTTATTTAATTTGCAGAATTTGAGTGCCCTAGAGGTTTTTCGAGGTGTTGAATTCATTTATGCATTCAAAAGTACATTTTAAACAACAACAAAATCACATTTTTTCGTGAAATTGTTTTTCCAGATTCAATTAAAAAATCTATTGTGTCTACAAATTAGCGTACGCCATTGGAAATTGTACTTAAAATATGGATTCGGTGAAAAATTATATTTCGTATATAAATTAGAGTACGCAATTGGAAATTGTACTTCAAATATAAACCGCTATATATCTCCTGTTATGGCTCAAAAACCGTTAAATTGAAAAACAAACTTTATTTCTAAATTCTTTACTCGCCAACTACATCAAGTACATTATCATTATGAACACTATTATTTTCCATACAATATTTGCTGGAAAACAATATTTCCAATGCTATACAATATTTAATGCACTCTAATATCCGGACGAGGCAGCTCTCATCAGACTCCCAGATGTCGGATACCTTCTTTCCATTTAATACATCGTTCTCATACATGCATGTACATACATAAGATCCTGACGGGAATTTCGGGCCGCATCCACTTGATCACCACCGTCGCCATCACCACCAAACTGTGGGAATTTCGGGCCACATCCACTTGATCACCAACTTCGCCACCACCACCAAACCGTGGGAATGATAGGATATACGATACAAGACATATAGTGTACGGAATTTAATGGCACACTCGTTTAAATTTGAATTTGAAAACCTGCCCTAAAAATTTTAGTTTCTATAAATTGATCGCCTGGAGGGTGCAACAAAAGGTTTCCAGTATGGCTCTCTCGAGGGTGCAGCGAAAGGCAGTCTGGTGGTGTCGGTGGCGATGGCAATCATGGTGGAGGCAAAGGCGATGTTAAGGTCTCAAGTCCTTAGTGCAGTGGTAGCACTGCTTTTGAGATGCAAGGGACATGACTTTAATTTTTATTCTCAGGCATTTCACTCATGGCAACAATGTGGGATGCTAGCATTATGTGATGAAATGGCCATGCTTACAAGTAAGAGCTACAGAAAATTTTCCATTTTGTAACGCAGAAATTTTACTATTATTTACCTCTCCCGTCGAAGTATTTAATTCCTCGCTCGCACTTTGTGTTGCAGGCCTATCATGTATTCATTCATAGAGTTTATCTATGGCCTCTAAGATGACAGGAAAGGGGTGCGATAGATCGGGGAAGGGTAAATCAAATTTTTTGTTGCAGGCCTATCATGTATTCATTCACAGAGTTTATTCATGGCCTATAAGATGATAGGAAAGGGGTGCGATAGATCAAGGAAGGGTAAATCAAATTTTGAATATTCATGCATAGGAGCTTGAATATTCATGGTATTTCACCTCTATCTATTATTAGTACAGATCATATATCTACAGACATCCTACGTACATGTTAAGCGAAGGATGATCCTTCCACTCCTTTTATTGGGGTCTGGGATTCTTATTTGATCCATCACTTATGTGTACAATAAATAACTGAGTGCCAACGTTATGTTTTTCAAGGAATAAAAGTATGTACTTCTGTGGATGATTCAGGATTGATTCTCTTTCCTCCTCCTTATTTTCTTGATAAAAAAATGGTTATTGAGCAAGAAGTTGGTTTGGACAACATCTCAAAATCTAATGAGTTGCCTAATGCTAAAAACAACATAGTGATATTCGTTGATTGAACATTTTGGTTTCATTTTTTAAAGGATGTTAGGTCCCTATAATACTAGTGTATTCCTTTATTGTTATTTTTGTGCCCATGTAGTCCCCATATCGTTATTATTGTGCCCCATAGAAGCCCACTATTGTTATTTTTGTGCCCTTATATTGTTATTGTTATGTCGGCTAGGATTATATTGTGACCCATTGGACTCCTATATATAGAAAGGAGGTTTTTTCATTTTTTACCATCCAAGAATTGTTCATTTATGTAATGTAAAGGAGGTTTCCCCCTTGAAGAGGTTGATTTGTAAGGCATTTATCTATCTTTTCTTCTATTTTGTGAGCGGTTTCATAACATTTGGTATCAGAGCTTTGGATTCTAGGGTTTTGCTACTTCAAACAAGTCATCATGGCATTTTCGCAAAAAAAAAAAAAAAATCTAAGAAGTTTTAGAAGCTAAAAAATCTCATTTCGGCGGCAATCCAAAGGAAATTCATGGAAAAATTTCAAATCATGGTTCGCAATATTTTTGGAGATATGATCTGTGGAAGCTATGGTTTTTGCAATCTCAAAGAGGTGACCTTGGGAAAATATTCATAACTCTCTCTCTAAGCATCAGATTAGAATTCTATAAAAAGTGGTTGAAAGTGCATGGACTTTAGTTTCATGTGTCTCGATTTCATAGACGAAAGACAAAACAGTGACACGTGGCATGCTGTACAAGTTTGATCTACTGAATGAGTCCATAATCAGGACATTGTGGGAGATTGGGCATAAATTTTCCTTGAAGAATCCAAATCAGGTATGGCTTGTGGCATTGGAAGGAAGACTCGAAGATCTACAACAAGACCAATATTTAAATCTTAGGGATCCAAAATCACAGAGATACATCAGTTTCAATATCGAGCTCCTCAAAAGCAATAAAAATGTGTGTTTTTTGTTTTTTTTTAATTTCATAACCTTTGTTTAAAAAATCAGTTTGAAGTGATTCCAAGGACATATTGAAGAATTGTGATCAGTATTAGGTTCTATAATTCATTCCAAAAAGAATTATACACCCATTAAGCGATCAGAAAAATTTACTACGACGTATGAAGAGGAAGAATTGCAGTATGAAATATAAAATTTATGGTACCAAGTGCAACAAATTCGATCTCACAAAGAGAAACCAAAGATGAAATGGATGGTTTAAAAGAAGATACAGAGGCTAAGGTGGATGATTTGAAGGATGAAATGAAAGGTAATATGGATGATCAAGCAGCGGAAGATCACATCGAGCATCAACAACAAGTTCTCCAACTCTTAAAGGATAACCTAAATTTGGTGCAGAATCGAATGAAACAACAGGCATATCAACATCGCAGCGAAAGAATTTTTTATGTAGTTTAATGGGTATTTTTATAGCCAAAACCATACAAACAAAAATCCCTCAAGAAAGCTAAGAAGTATAATAAATTATCACTAAAGTACGATGGCCCTTACAAGGTGCTGCAAAATATTGGTACTATGGAATATAAATTGGAGCTGCATGCATCTTCCCGAGTGCACCAAGTTTTCCATGTTTCATTCTTAAAGAAGGTTATAGGTGACAAACTCCCAGTTCAAAAAATATTGCCAAAACTTGACAAGGAAAGAAAAACTATATTAGAACATGAAGCAACCATGGAAATAGAAAATATACAACTACGAAATCGATGAATTTCAAAGTATCTCAAGAAGTGGAAGAACTTATCCACTGAAGATTCCACATGGGAGGATTAAAAATTTATACAAAAACATTAAAAAATAATCAAGTGTTGAGGACAACACTTTTTTGAAGGAGAGAGGTATGTTAGGTCCCTATAATACTACTGTATTCCCTTATTGTTATTGTTAGTATATCCCCCTTATTGTTATTATTGTGCCCATGTAGTCCCCATACTGTTTTTATTGTGCCCCATAGAAGGCCACTATTGTTATAGTTGTGTCCTTACATTGTTATTGTTATGTCGCATAGGATTATATTGTTACCCATTGGACTCCTATATATATAAAGGAGGTTTTATCATTTGTATCATCCAAGAATTATGCATTTATGTAATGTAAAGGAGGTTTCCCCCTCGAAGAGGTTGATTTCGAAGGCGTTTATATATATTTTCTTCTATTTTTTTATTTGGTTTCATACAAAGGAATTTTTGTCTTCTAGTTTGTCTTATTTCCAAGGGAAGGAATCCATATCAAGAATATGTAAATCTCCAGCTTACACTTTTATTTTTGTGTGGTTAGATTTTAATGTGTCCATCGTGCTATGTTGTCCACGTTTTTTTTTTTTTTTGTAGGAGGAATTTTGTCTGTGGTGGAATTTAAAGTGACTTCTAAATGTCACGTCCCGTGATGCCATTGAGTTTTTTGCGAAAAGGAATTTTGGCTAAGTATGGATAATGATATGTTGCAATTTGGAGATGATATATTCCAAGTAATGATTGTATTTTAATGGTTTCATTTTGTAAGGTGGCCAAGGTTGAATCAAATTCCACCCCCATGTCCTTCCTTAATTAAAATTCAAGTCATGCTAGTGCATTGTATTTTAATAGTTTCATTTTGTAAGTCAACCAAGGTTCAAAACTCAAACTCATCATAATGCCCCTTTCACCTCCCTAAGCTAAACCAACTCAGTGTAAGGTGTTACCTATCACTAACTTGACCTCCATTATCTTACCATGGAAATGGGGTTACAAAATTTCTTCCTCTCCAAAAATTTAGTAGAGTTAATCTTGGGCTTCCCCATCACACTTAGCTTGTTAAGGGATTTCCTGCGATATAAATTTCATCAAAATCCGTTAGCTAGATCTCAAGTTATGTCCTTTTCAAAATTCACAAATAGAGCCTTGCTAGGTAGAAAATACCTACCAAGTGGAACCCATGTGGCATTCATATACCCTAGCCACATTGAATCAATAAAATTCCTTTACATACATGTTTTTAGTGGTTTAGAGTTCGGACATAGTTACAAATGTTGCACACCAAACTCCATGAACTTCTCGACCCCTGAACTAGTTCGACCACTAACCCACATCCAGGCCTCAAACTAAACCTGCGCTTCATATCCCTTCAACCTCCAAAAACCTGAACTCCTGGACTCCTAAACTAAATTGACCCTTGGCCCACATCTAGGCGTTGAACTAAATTTGTACACTTCACACGCCCAACCTCGGGACTCCTCAACTTCTAGACTAGTTTGGCCCCTGGCCCACATATGGGCCTCTAACTAACATGTGCACTTCATACACTCTGAACCACCACACTCTCAAACCCTAGACTCTCGAGCCGAAATTAACAGTTTAATAAAGTGTGGTTCCTACACCACTATGTACTGTTAGAAATCTTGAACTTGGCCTTGCTCTGAAGTAACCCAAATTTGGGCCCAACCTATCTTACCACGTCGTAGTTATACAACACATAACTATAAAATGTGTGTGCACATATGACCCAAATTTATGACCTACTGGACTTTGCAGTATACCCTACGGGTTATCTACCTTAATCATCAAAAATACTTTCTTGTTTTTCTACAATCCTTCCAAGCATTCAACCAGATTATCCAAGAGCTTGGTTCTATCTTGACCATACCTTAATGTAATAATGAATTCCTTGGGTTATTAATATTCATTCAAGCAATGGAACAACAATGAATGCATAAGTTCATAATAATTTAATCATAGATTTCACCCATAGATTTAAATAGCCAATGCCATGGCATCGACACCCTATGGGATAAGTTGCAACAATACAACAATTTTCTAATGTAGCAAAATACAACTTATCCTTACTATTCCATGAGTTATGGAATTTCCAGCCTGTGAACCTGCAAGATTCATAGCCATATAAAATATTTAGAAAACATTTTAAAGGCAAACCTCATAACATGGAGTCTCTTAAATGAAACATATAAAATAGGACATGGAATTTTGATGACCATACTAACATTCCAATTAATTAACAAGCCATATTATTTACCATCATTATAGAAATCATGTTGAGATCCTCAAGTCCCAACACCATGAGAATAATGAGAATACATCTCATCAATACATACATGAACACACACATCTCATGAGGAGAACAACTTATCTTAAGAAGAAATCAACTGGAAACTGAGAGTAGGACTTAAATTCTCCACCCAACCTTAGGCTTATTATACTACAATTATTTCTTGTATTAAACCACCCACAATATAGATTTTGAGTTTGAGGAGAATTTTTCATGGAAATAAAACAAAAGCGATTTAGTTACTTATGGGAATATATAGACCACCCATCTTCACCCGCTTGAACTAGGGATTACCGCCTCTAATGGCTCCACCCTTTATTGGGAATCTAGAGTGCATTACTATCCAAATGTGATTTCCACAGTCAACCAAAGAAACATAGAGAATACCCTCTACAAACCAGGAATCCAAAGAATATTAAGTCTCCACCCTTTACCAAGAATCCTGAGCACTTTGCAACTCCAGCTATTTTTCCTTACCTACATTACACCATGTGAAACCACAACCAAACTGGGTCTATGAATCTCTATTTTATTTGAAACTTTACCAACATGTTGTTTTCCACATAGACTCAATCCCCCTTCACCAAAGCTCCTTTCCTATATTTTTCTATGAATACACCTTGTTACAGGCCATGTTTTTTCACTTAAGAAAAAAGCCCTAAACTCGGATCTCTCTTTATTTATCACACTTTGCATCAATCCCCTACAAAGAAAAAATAAAAATTATTTCCAAAAGTTACAAGAATCTTGGATTGCATTTACTCAAAACCCTAATTTAAGACTCCATCGAACTTAGTCTTATGACAACCTAGGATGGCGTAGGTTGCACACATGCAACTTGCACTGGTCATCGCAGGTTGATTTTACTAAAAATGCAATGACACCTAGAATTGAAGAAAAATAAAATAAAATTTTGAAGCTTCTCCCTCTAGAAGTTTCGGGAGCTAATTCATTGATTTTATATTTAACATGACCTTGAATTACTACTAATGAGGCTTTATCCCCTATCCCATGGAACTTTCCTCCTTACAAAGTGGATCTAGCCCTAGTATAGTGGATCTAATACTTCCTCATTTTCCCTATGTTATCACTCCACCGAATATCTAAGGCTAAGAAAGATTCCAAACAAAGGTAGCCAAAGACCAATTTTTTAGCTTGGTAGATATCCCTACCAAGCCAGAGAGGGCTCTCTCCACAAAGTCACAACCAAGAGGGTTGGATGAATTAGGGTTTTAGGCTAGGTATGATTATAGGGGTTTGCTTGTTTGAATTTGTTTGTTGGATGGGTGAAATAGGTCAAATAAGGCTAGGTCAGGGCAAATAGGATTAGGATTGTAGTCCATTCAATGGGTAAAGATAGGTATGAAGGCTAACACTTTAGGCTTTCAGCATGATATGGATCAGAATGATGAGGAGCTAGAAAGAGAAAGACAATGAATGTATTCTTTCTAAACCGAAGAAATGAGACAAACTATGAAGATTTTCCCAAAACAGAGCATAGAAGATGTATTTTACTTATCAACTTGAAAATCAACATATAGTAGAAATGAAATAGATCATGAGAGTACAAAAGATTCACATATATGCAACAGAAGAAGAAACAATGTTAAATTTCCATGCCACAGGTATCCCAAAGAAATAGTTGCAACTCTTTCATTAATTACCTGCCAAATACTGATCACTAAAGTCTCTGATCAATGCAAAAACATACAAACTTTGAAATGAGTCAAGAAGTGAAATATGTAGCCATCAAACAACCTCTCCCAACCTCAGGGGTCGAATCCCTAATTTGAGTTTTTCCACCAAAAACTGAATAGCATACCTAGAGTGTAGGGAGGTCAAACTGACTCATCCCTCACTTTTTGGAAACTGATTCATTACATCTCATCAAGAGTTTTCACCTAATGTATTTACCCTTAGGTAAGTGTAAAAACATGATTATTACATTTACATCCTTGAATTAAATTGGTAAAAACTTCATTTTCCAAAGTGAAACTGAAAAAACTGATAAAATTTACAAACTTCAGGAAACTCAGAAAATTGGTAAAAAGCGCAGCGCTAGTGTAAAAAGTGTAGCGCCAACTTCAGCTCCACTTTTAAAGGGGTTCTGGGTGTCCTAATTGAGCTCAGGATAACTCATTGGAAATCTTGTCGTGTCTAGTTTCCATATATGTGCTTAGTTTCCAAAATTGTGTTGATTTGACCCTCCAAGACTTCATTCTCCCAAGACTGGTAAAAAGTACAATGCCAGCCTCAAAAACAAGGCAAAACATGTTTTTTGAGGTGTTTTTTTACTTTTTGACTGACCAGTTGGCCTCAAAAAACTTTGAAAATTAGCTAGGGTGATTATATTTGGCCTTCTAAATCCAATGGTGCCTTCAGTTTTTCCATTGGACGTCCCTAGAAAAATCGTAGTGCCTAGGGTGTTGCGCTTTTGACAGTGCTACTGTGCAAAACTGTCAAAATGTGCAAAAACTCAAAAAATTCAAAACTTGCACAAAATTCCTTGAAAATTGTGTTATGGAGGCCTGATGTAGTATACTAAGCAATGAGGGATGCCTCTGCAATAATGTCAAGATTGTCTCCCTCCTTTTTCTTGGCTAGGGTTTACTTGTGTTTTTCCTGCAATTCCCTAAGTTTGATGCTAGAAACCTTGTTCCTTTTGATGTACCAGTTTGACAAGTTTTTCAGCATCTTGTTGTCCTTGTTTGCCTTTTGGAAGAGCTTTTCAAGATGTATGTTGACCCTTTCAATCCATGCTTCTCTGTCATCCTCAAAAGCCATATTTTCATCTTCAATTCTTTGTTGTTGTAAAGCCCTCTTAAAACCTCTTATTTTTGGTATTTTTTGTATGCTTTGGGTGTCATCATGGTCAGGGTCACTAGGTGGCATCATAGCTTTTCCTCTCTTTGTTTTAAGCAGCTCTAGCCCCATGATAATTTTCTTATCCTCCAGCTGCCTATTCTCCTGCTCAAGAAAAGAAATGACAAACATAGATCTCTCTAAGTTATTCTAAAGCTCTCTATTTTGGGCATCCTTCTCTTTGACAATAAAATTAGAGACTTCATGATCTTCTTGCTTATCCAAGTCAACAAGGTCAAAATTTGCTTCCTCATCATGAGGGTCCTCATCCTCTTGCATGGCTTCCTCATGCTCATCTTTTTCTGTCATCTTTTATTTTCCCTTCTGTACCTAATTTTCTGATGAATAAGGTAAGGTCCCTTCCACTTTCCATGGATCAAACACTTTCCTATACCCTCTATGATATGTTCTGGTCAATGAGCACATTTCAGCCCTTTTAGGCTTGTTGGCCATAACTCTCCTAGGTGACCCAATCTGACCCTAAAATGGTGATGATGGTGGTGAAATGGGTGTATTAGGCTAAGCTGATGAAGGAGTAGGAACTTTGGGCTGAGATGGACGAGGCCTATATTCATAGTTTTGATCATTAGGATGAGATGAAGAAGGCATATGTTCAGCATGTTGAGCTTGAGAAGTTGTGAAGATATCATTGGTAATGAAGGTGTCCCATGAAATATGTAATTGGTTAAGGTGATGGAGGACAATGATCTTGATCAGAGAGTAGTGAAAGAGGTTGTTCATCTGGCAGTCATAATATCTCCTTTTTACAATGTATGCCATTTTTTCCATTCTCCTAAATAGATAGTATGGGATATTAAGAAATTTGACTCTTGTGAAGTGCATAAGAAATCTAATATGATATGTATAGAGTCTGGAGAACCTTCCTTCACAAGAGAAGTACTTCATGATGATCTTCATCATGGGGTTATACCTATCAAGAAGGTGGTTGAAAGGAAAAACTTCTCTCATTTATGTACCTTGGATTTATGAATGGTTCATAATACTGATCATCCAAGTATTTGGATTTAAAACACCTTTCACCCATGTTTGGAATCCTTGTGGCAACAACAATGATAGATGTAGATACATTGAAGGTTATTCCTGCAAGGGTCACCTAATTTTCTTTGAGGTTTGAAATGAAGAGTCTTCTCAAAATAGGGTGGTATTGAACTCTTTCAATCATATTGTAGAGATCAAGGCAACCAACATACTAAAAGAAAGAAACTGTCATTGGTGAAGCCATCAGTTCTATGGTGTTTGTGGGCTCAAGCCTTAGGATTCTTCCTCCCTTATCAGGCCTTCTTTCTTTTCTATCCTCCTCTTCTTGTCTATCTTCCTCTTCCTGTCTATCCTCCTCTTCCTCCATGTAATATTTGTCTTCTTCCATGGTTTTTTTTCTCTAGAAACCCTAGGGATGAGGAAATGGGAGTGGGGATAGGTCTAGGGAGTGTGGATAGGTCTAGGAAAAATTAGGGAGATGGGGGAAGGGGATATTGAACTTATGGAGGTGATAGGGGATAAAAATGTTTAAGGGGTTGGGAATTAGAATTTTATTACAGGGTTGATAGGGTTGCCTATGAAATTGAGATGCCTAGGACTCAGGGTTTAGGGGAAAATGGATTTAGAGAAATGGATATAGTGTTGTAGGGGTATGGATAGGGTTTATAGTGGTGTAGGAATGGAATTCAGGGTTTATGGGCATCAAATTGGGAATGAGGGAGTGAGACTAGGGTTTCAAGGTAGACAAACTGCCAATTTTTCAAGTAAACAAAAACACCATGAAAGTGCTCTTTAGGAATGCAAGGAAGAGGAAAAATATGTCTTACTTACTTGATAAGAGGTGACAATAATGTTTGTTGGAGGTTAGGAGGAATTTGGATGAGTTTTGGTGCTTGTTGGGCTCACTTGGGAGAAGCGCAGTGCCTTACCCAGAAGCACAGCACCCATCAGCAAAAAATCCAACACCAACTTCCAAAAGTGCAACACCCATTCAAAAAGCACAGTGCCACCCTCCAAAAGCATAGCTCCACCAAAAATTCAAACTTTGACACTGCAAAACGATTTTTTGAGCTGAGGGAGTGTGAGCTCGATGTTTGAAATTGCAAATGAGCTTATTCTTTGTCTTATGGTGGTATTTATACATTGATGAATTTGTTGTTTGGTCCTTGGGACCCACTTTCTCTTTTCTTATTTCACTTTATACTTTGAAACTTTACCATTTTCTCTTTTTGACTTCATTATTTACGCATTTATCATTTGATGATTGAGAACTATTTTCATTTGACTTTTGATGCTTTGTTGGCATGTGGAACTCTAAGATGGAAACTTGGGAATCATGAACTTATTACAAATTGAGTAACATGAAATTACGTAATGGAAAATAAAAATTACATTTTGAAATAAAAAATTAAATCTTACAGGTCATCTTTACATGGTAAAGAGAGGTTATTTGATCATTGCTTACTTGTTTCTCTTATGTAATGGAAACGATTTATTATTGGGCATTGAAAAACCCTAAAAACCTAATGAGGCCTTGAAAAACCCTAAATACCTAATGAAATCCTTCACTGAATGAAATTCATGGTGACATGACTGAACAAGTGATAAAAACTCATGAATTATGGTCATTAAGAAAATTATGAAAATGAACCAGCAAGTAATGGAAATTTAGGAAAAAGTGAAATTTTTTTATTTAGGGCTACCATCAGTGAGTTGGAATGATGACCTAGTGAAATGACAAAATTTATGAATGAGACCCTAATCTGATATGAAAAGAGGATTTTTGATCACTAATGGCAGGATGCAAATACTGACACTAACATTGGCCTTATTAGGGATGATAGCTCTAAAAGAGGTGTCAAGAACACCGTAGACTAGCTAGCCTTATCCATCGAGCCAATATGGTTAAAAATTCAAACTGATAAACATGAATGAAAACTGATAACTTGGATGAAATATATTGACTCAAGACAAACTCAAGATATACTGATAATTGACTCAATACTGACTTACTTGACTGAAAACTTAACTTTGAAAATATCAGAAAATCAGTGAAACTCCATGGCCTTCACTTCGGGCTCTAAACTCTAGTGATTATCTACTTCACACTTGCAGAAAAGGTAAATTGATATTTACAATGAAATGGGAAATTTTTTTTGAAATTTACTTCAGAAAAGTTAGTGCTTAAGGAGCCTACAATTGAATAGTCCTCCTAAGCACTCTTGTCCATTCATTTCTTCAAGCAAATAAGCATTATGTCCTCGAGAAGCTGAAATCTAATATGGACCTTTCCATATTTCTCAAATTCTCCATGCTTACCCTTATCCTCATTTCTGGCATCCCATTGGAGTACTACATCTCCAACCTTGAAGTTGTCTTCCTTTGTTTTCTGGTCATAGATTTTCTTTATCTTGTCATGGAGTTTTGAGGTGTTCTGAAATACCTCATCTCTCATCTGTTGAAGCTGAATCCGGTGTTGTATATCATTTTCCTCAGTCCCTGCTTCTTGCAAAAATTTCATAATCGGCACTGCTAGTGATGAAGGATACATGGTATCGACACCATACACAACTTGAAAGGAGACATTCCTATAGAATTCTTACTACTCACCTAATTTTCCCACAATGCATTGATCAGCTTCTTATGCCAATTCTTTTTATTTTCCTCTAACATTTTCTTAATGATATTGATCAAGTATTTATTAGAGGACTCCGCCAATCCATTACCTTGTGGGTAGTAGGTTGTAGAATGTCCCAACTTGATGTTATATCTATCACAAAACTCATTCATCTTCTTAGACTTGAATTCTTTCGCGTTATCTATGATAATCTTCTTAGGACAACCAAAACAGGACAAGATATTAGTTTCTAAAAAGTTAATGATGACAGAATTTTTTGCTTGCCTAGTTGGTATTTCTTTGATCCACTTTATAAATTAATTTTTGGTTGTCAATATCCACTTATGTTGTGTGGATGATGTTGGGTGAATATCGCCTATGAAATCTAGGCCCCACTGCTAAAATGGTGCATGCACTGAAATAAGTTGTAGAGGTAATGGGAGAAGCTTTATTTTACCCTAGAAAACTTGACATTCATGGCAACTCATTACCATTTTGTACACATCTGCAAAAAGTTTCGGCCAATAGTATCCCACTCTCATTACTTTATTGGTCATGGTCTTCCAATATAGGTGGCCCCCACAATCTCCTTTGTGGAATTCATTCATCACTTCTTTAGATTCTTCTTCGACCAAACAATTCAACAAAACACCTCTAGGATCCTTCCAGTAAAGTGCATTGTCCAATATGAAATACTTGGAACCTTTGAGCTTCAAAGACCTTCCTTGACTCTTAGTCATGCCTAGAGGAGGGATTAGGTGTAGAAAAACTTATATAATATCATAATATCGTGGAGATGACAAAAATATATCAGATACCTGAATGATATTTACTTCTTCTTCATTACCAGACAAGGCTGAAATTAGGTTGATGTCTAGAGCATGAAGTTTTGACTCAGCCATGAGCTTGGCTAAGCCCTGACCTTTTATCAACTTGGTGGGCTTGATCTCAAGGTCATATTCTAGTAATGTTGATATCCATCTCCCTCTCCTACCTTCTAGGTCTATTTGCATGAGAACTTCTTTTACATTTGCATTAAGCACATAAGCGAGAGTATGTGAATGTAAAATATAAACTCTGAAATATTTCAGCACTTTTACCAAAGACAAATCTCATTTCTCTATGATGTTGTACCAAAGGGCTGCATCTCTGATATTGTGACTGAAAAATGTAATTGGTAGCTCAGTTTTAACCTTTTTCTGCATCATTACTGTTGCCATGGTATGCTCAGAAGCAAATGAGAATATTATGAAATCAATATAATAATCAAGACTTATTAAAACAGGGGCAGTGGTCAAGGCAAACGTTACTGATTTGAATGACTTTCGGGCATCTTCAGACCACTTCACATCATTATCTTTCTTCAAAATATTTTTCAACTCTCTAAGATGCTCAGCCAAATTAGGAATAAATCTACGTAAGAAATTCATCTTACCATTGAATGCTTGTATTTCCTTTTTTCCGCGAGGGAAATCAATCTATTGAATTTCTTGAACACAAGAAGGGTCAATCTGGATCCCATCCTTGGAGATGATGTGACCAAGAAGTTTTCACTCCTCCATGGAAAAGGCTTTTCTTTGGGTTGAGAGAGATTTCGAACTTCCTGAATCTCTCAAAAAAAATTCTTAAATGATGCAAATGTTCATCATCAAAATGTGAAAACATTGTCAAGTCATCTAAATAAACCAAGAAAACATCATTTTCATTGGAAAATGATATGTCCATGGCCCGCTGAAACATGGCCCCTGCATTTTTCAGACCGAATGACATCTTTGCATATTTTAACGTGCCCCAAGGTGTAGTAAATGTTTTCTTTTCCTGATCATCCTCATGCACTAGAATTTGATTGTATCCCGAATAGACATCCAATAGTAACATCTAGGAAGACCCAACAACTCTGTGAAGGATATGATCCATTTTGGGAAGTGGATAACTGTCCTTCAAAGATACTTTGTTCAAGTTCATGAAATATATGCAGAGTCAAATTTCTCTATTCTTCTTTCTTACCAGAACCAAATTCGAAATACAATCAGAAAATATGATAGGACAATAATGTCGGACTTAACAATTTTTTTCACTTCTTTTCCAATTGGTGGCAGCAATCTCGGGTTGATCCTTCTCAACTTTTGTCGTAAGGGATTTTGATAGGGCTTAATAAAAATGGTGTGTTGAATGATGTTCTTGTCATACATCTTTAAATCTACATATTCCCATGTGAAAACATCAGAAAATTAAGAAATTAAATCAACATATTTAGCGTTTACCTCAAGAGATAAATACTTGGAAAGTTTAACCATCTTTGGCTTATCCGTTGTCCCGATTTTCATGTCCTCCACACACTTTTCCATAGGCACTAATGTATGCTTTCTTGCTACATCATCCTAGTCAAACAATTCTTCCAAAGGTATGAGACCTTTTGGAATATTGTTGTCTTTCAGTTGTAGTACACCCACATGAGTTGCTTCGATGTCCTGGTCATATTTGTTGCAAATTTCATCTATGGAACAATTCTCAAATTCACCCTCACCTTGGAGAAATTTATTAACATGCTTATAACCCCAGAATACTTGCCAATACCGCAAGTTATTAGGAACAGTGGGCCGGTGTTTCACATAAATCTCAAATTTCCTATTTGAAAAGATGGGCATCTTGAAATTGCTTTCAGTTGTAGCCAATGAATCTGCCATGAAATTTTGACTCCTTGGCACAACTGAAAGTGTATATTCCGAAAAAAAATTCAAAATATCTAGTACGACATTCATGTATGCTCTCATTTGTGGATGGCTAGCTTGATATTCACCTTTAACTTGCTTGATCACAAGTTATGAATCTCCATGTACTGGGATTATTTTTGCACCTAGTTTCTTCAAAATCTTTAGGCCAGTAATCAGTTCTTCACACTCCACGTCATTGTTAGTGCAATCAAAATATAAATTGTATGTTCATAATCTAACATTTGTAGGAACCTTACAAGGCTGATGAAAAGGGTTGCGAACCCAAATTCCAATGCCTGCCCCATCTTTCCCCGAGGCACCATCAAATTCCATGGACCATAGACCATTTTCATCCTCCAAGTGTTGGAACTCTAATTTCTATTTTGACTCAACTTTCTAAACTATTTCTTCATGTTGTTTCGGACTTTCTTCTACTTTATATAATGGTTGTTATGAGTTCTTATTTACCTCATTTGATGGTTTTTCTGATGAACTCGGTAGATTCTCTTTTTCCTTTTCTATAATCTGAAGCAATTATGAATCATTGGAACATATTCTACTTCTACGAGTTGGATATCTACATCATTTAAGCCACTATCATTAAACAAAATAAATGAATCTAAATTTGTATGTACAACATTTATCGGATGATTGTTGGGCTTTTCTTTTCTTTTGATCATATATTTCATCTTTGTTTCACGGTACAACTTTCTCAATTGTCCGAAAACTGGGATGGTTTCATAAGAAAAGTCTAATTGCAATGTGCCCCTCAACTTTTCTCTCCAAGATCTTGACAGCAACATACCAAACCGTGGCAGTATTTCAGCTACCACCACATCCATTAAAACATTCATTGCTGAAATCTTCTCTAGGGAGACTACCAAATCCTTAATGAGGCCAATACAATGGACTCTACCTGAATCGAAGGATTATAAGTCATGGTAAGAATGAGTGATATCTAGGCCCAACTTCTCCATAATGGATTTTGGCATTATATTATGAGAGGCTCCGGAGTCTAACATAGAATTGTGTAAAATGCATTGGTGGATTCTTAAACTCAAATAGAATGGGGAAACCTTGCTATCTTCTAATTGACCATAAATGCAGGACCAAAAATAATTTCAGGATGATCATCTTTGACATTTACCATGTCGGAAAAAGGATCTAATTTAATAATTTTTGCTACATGGGACATATATTGGTTATTCTTAACAAGCTCAGTTAAAGGTATAGACACTTTCAATTTTGAAATTTCAGTTTCTAGGCTGAAAGGAGTGGATTTGTCTACCTCTTTAATGACAATGTATCATTTGTTAGCATAGTCCTTTGATGGAGCTTATTTCTTTTGATTTTCCTTTTCCTTACTTGTTGAACTTGTAGATTGTTGATTTACCTTGCTCTGATTCATGGTTGTAGGCTCTTTTACTTTGCTCTGATTACCTTGAGGATTCAGTTTTGTTTGAGTATCTTTCTGCTGAGATGCCCTTTTCTGAATGGTATTAACTGGCACATCGACTCTGCTCCTCAATGAGTACTACCTCTCCTCTGAACTAAGTGCATTCTAGTAACCCAGCTGATAATCATCTGATTTGGTCTCCAAATCATGATCATTGGCAAGGACAAAATATTCATCCTTAGGCTCGTCTTTATTTTCAAAATAATCTTCATCTTCCATCAAAAACATGGGTAGATCATCAGCCTTGAAAAGGAGAATTTCCTCAATAATCGTGTCTTCGTCTTCTTGTTCTATTCCTTGAGCATAATTCTGTTGCAAGGGTGTCCTAATTTTCTATTGTTGTGCTGGTTGCTCAGGAGCCCGTTGTTCTCTCTGCTTGATCCTTAACTGAGGTTGTTGTTGGCCTCCAAAGTTAGGAGTTCTGACCTTAGGTTGTCTTTCAGTGATGGACATCTTGTCAATCATTCTTTCAATTGTCCTTATCAAAGTTTCCATTTTAGCATCGGAATATGAGGTGGGTGGTCCATGTTTAATAGTGAATTTTCTTTCACCTCTAGTTGTAGCTATTTTCATCAGCAGATTTTCTTCAATGTTGATTGCGTTCTTTTGCATATCTTTCAATGTAGCTGGACTTCTTTCCCTTAGTTGGTATGCCATGTCAAATGCATCTGGATAATGTATGAGAGCTAAGCCTGGGGGAGGCTTGATCTCAACGTGAATTGCATCATAAGTTCTATTAAAGCGAGTATTGAAATCTTGGACTGATTCATTTGGATTTCTCTTTATGTTCTCATATTCAGAAATAATCTATAAATGGCTTTTCTTCACCTCCCATCGGGCCATAAATGCATTAACAATCTGGTCTAGAGTGGCTATAGAGTTTGTAGTTAAGGATCTAAACCAAATTTTGACATCTCCAGAGAATCTCTGGGCTATAATTCTCATTTTAACATTTTCAACATATAATTCTTCCAAGTCTATGAAGTCAGTGACTTTGACAATGTGTTGTTTTTTAGTTATGGGAGAATTTTCATCAGGGGGAGTCTTTGGCCATAACCCTGAGGTAAATCATTCAATTGAGTAGGTAAGATAAGTGGGGAAAATTTGGCCATGATTCCTGCTGAGTGAAGTGTTGGATTGACAACGAGATGAGTTGGTTGAATAAGTAGTGGAGCAAAAGTTCTAGGTACTAAAGTAGTAGATATAAATGATGAGGTCGAGGGTGTAGATCAAAAAGCAAAAATTGATTGGGGTTGAGTCGAGACAGGTATTGACTCTTGCTGGTAGAATTGGCTCCAGAATTTGATGTCAATGTCTGATTCAGGTTTAATCTCTTCAAAAAGTAAATTTTATTCAAGTTTCAAAGAACTAAGATCTAACTCGGATAATGACTTGACCCCATATAGCCTTAAAGGATCAAAGACTATGTCGGCTAAAGAAGTTTAAGACTTAAACTGAAATAATGACAATTTAAATTTTAGATCAAATGGTATATCTACGAGAGATAGAACTTTATTAGGAAATGAAGTATATCTTACCAATGGAATTGGGCCTAACTGAATCTGTATAGCTTGATATCTATGCTTCCGGACAAGCTTCTTTGGATCTTCCATTGGATCAGCTAGATCAGTATCGGGATTTTCTCTGGTGTATATTCTCGAAGCCAGAGCTCTACAATCTTGGCACTGCAATTATCCAGCCAGCCTTTCTAAAAATTAATTCTATCATCCAAAGGATCAAATTCCAATGATTCATGTCATACACCCAGGGAAAATAAATCTTTTGTTCCCTAGCAACAGTGCCAGTATGTTATCGCTACATCGGATGTCTAAGGTTTAGAAAGATTCCATACTAATGTAACCACAAACCAATCTTTTAGCTTGGTAGCTAGCCCTACCAAGACAGAGAGGGCTCTCTCCATAAATTTACAGCCAAGAGAGTTGGATGAAATAGATTTTTCGGCTAAGTATGAGTACAGGGGTTTTTTTGTTTGATTTTGTTTGTTGGATGGGAGAATTAGTTCAAAGAGGGTAGGAAAGGGAAAATAAGATTAGGATTGCAGTCCGTTCAATGGGGCAGGGTAGGTAGGAAGGCTAACACTTTATGGTTTCGGGGTGAGATGGATCAAACTGATGAGGATCTAGAAAGAGCAAGACAATGCATGTATTCTTTCTAAACTGAAGAAATGAGACAAACTATGAAGATTTTCCCAAAACAGAGCATAGAAGATATATTCTACTTATCAACTTGAAAATCAAAATATAATAGAAATTAAATGGATCATGAGAGTACAAAACATTCAAACATATGCAACAAAAGGAGAAACAATGTTAAATTTCCATACCACAGGTATCCCAAATAAATAGGTGCAACTCTTTCATTAATTTCCTGCCAAATATTGCTTACACTAGAGTCTCTGATCAATGCAACAAAATAAAACATGTGAAATGAGTCAAGAAGTGAAATATATAGCCATAAAACAACCTATCCCAACCTCAAGGTTCGAATCCCTAAGTTGAGCAGTGGTTCCACCAAAAACTGAACTGCATACCTAGAGTGTAGGGAGGTCAAACTAACTCGTCCCTCACTTTTTGTAAATTGATTCATTACAGCTCATCAAGAGTTTTCACCTAATTTATTTACCCTTAGGTAAGTGTAAAAACATGATTATTACATTTACATCCTTGAATTCCATTGGTAAAAACTTCATTTTCCAAAGTGAAAATGAAAAAAATGATAAAATTTACAAATTTCAGGAAACTCAGAAAATTGGTAAAAAGCGCAGGGCCTGTGTAAAAAGTGCAATGCCAACTTTAGCGCCACTTTTGAAGTGGTTCCCTGTGTCCAAATTGAACTCAGGATAGCTCATTGTAAATCTTTTCTTGTCTAGTTTCCATATCTATGCTTATTTTCAAAAATGGTGTTTATTTGACCCTCCAAAACTTAATTCTCCCAATACTGATCAAAAGCGCAACGCCAGCCTCAAAAATAGTGCAGAAACATGTTTTTTGAGGTGTTTTTTGACTTTTTGAATGACCATTTGTCCCCAAAAAACTTTTCAAAGTAGCTAGGGTGACTTTGTGTGGCCTTATGAATCTAATGGTGCCTTCAGTTTTTCCATTCGAGGTCCCTAGAAAAAGTGCAGTGCCTAGGGCGCTACGCTTTTGACAATGCTACTGTGAAAAACTGTCAAAATGTGCAAAAACTCAAAAAAATACAAAAATTGCACAAAATTCCTCGAAAATTGTGCTATGGAGGCCTGATGCAATATACTAAGAAATTAGGGATGCCTCTGCAATAATGTCAAGCTTTTCTCCCTCCTTTTTCTTGGCTAGGGTTTGCTTGTGTTTTTCCTGCAATTGCCTAAGTTTGATGCTAGAAACGTTGTTCCTTGTGATGTACCTATTTGACAAGTTTTTGAGCATCTTATTGTCCTTGTTTGCCTTTTGGAGGAGCTTTTCAAGATGTATGTTGACCCTTTCAAACTATGTTTCTCTGTCATCCTCAACCTCCTTAGCAATCCTTTCCTCAAAGGTCATATTTTCATCTTCAATTCTCTGCTGCTAGAAATCCCTCTTAAGACCTCTTGTTTTTTATATTTTTCTATTGCTTTGGGTGTCATCATGGTCAAGGTCACTAGGTAGCATCATAGCTTTTCCTCTCTTTTTTTAAGCACCTCTAGCTCCATGAGAATTTTCTTATCCTTTAGTTGCTTATTCTCCTACTCAAGAAAATAAAAGACAAACGTAGATCTCTCTAAGTTAGTCTGAAGCTCTTTAATTTGGGCATCCTTCTCTTTGACAATAAAATTGGAGGCCTTGTGATCCTCCTACTCATCCAATTCAACAAGGTCAAAATCTACTTCCTCATCATGAGGGTCCTCATCCTCTTGCATGGCTTCCTCATGCTCATCTGTTTCTGTCATCTTTTATTTTCCCTTTTGTACCTACTTTGTTGATGAAGAAGGCAAGGTCCCTTCCACTTTCCGTGGAGAAAAAACTTGCATATACCCTCTCCGATATGTTTTCGTCAATGTGCCCATTTCAGCCCTTTTAGGCTTGTTGACCATAGCTCTTCTAGGTGACCCAATCTAACCCTGAAATGGTGATGATGGTGGTGAAATGGGTCTATTAGGCTGAGCTGATGAAAGAGTAGGAACTGTGGGCTGAGATGGAGGAGGCCTATCTTAAGCATTTTGATTAGTAGGATGAGATGAAGAAGGCATATCTTCAGCATGATGAGCTTGAGGAGTTGTGAAGATATCATTGACATTGAAGGTGTCCCATGAAATATGTAACTAGTTAAGGTGATGGAGGACAATGATCTTGATGAGAGAGTGGTGAAAGAGGATGTTCATCTCCTAGTCATAATCTCCCCTTTGTACAATGTATTCCATTTTTTCCATGCTCCTGAACAGATAGTATGGGATATTAAGCAATTTGACTCTTATGAAGTGCATAAGCAATTTAATATGATATGTATAGAGTTTAGAGAACCTTCCTGCATAAGAGAAGTACTTCATGATGATCTTCATCATGGGGGTATACATACCAAGAAGGTGGTTGAAAGGAAAAACTCTCCTTCTCTCATTTCTGTACCTTGGCTTGATGAATGGCTCATAATACTGATCATCCAATTCTTTGGATTTAAACCACCTTTCACCCATGTTTGGAATCCATGTGGAAGCAACAATGATAGATGTAGATATGGTGAAGGTTATACCTGCAAGGGTCACTTGATTTCCTCTGAGGTTTGAAATGAAGAGTCTACTCAAAATAGGGTGGTATTGAACTCTTTCAATCATATTGTAAAAATCAAGGCAACCAACATACTGAAAGAAAGAAACTACCATTAGGGAATCCATCAGTTCTCTGGTGTTGGTGGGCTCAATCCTTAGGATTCTTGCTCCCTTATGTGGCCTTCTTTCTTGTATATCCTCTTGTTCCTATCTATCTTCCTCTTCATGTCTATCCTCCTCTTCCTCCATGTAATATTTGTCTTCTTCCATGGTGTTTTTTCTCTAGAAACCCTAGTGATGAGGAAATGGGAGTGGGGATAGGTCTAGGGAAAATTAGGGAGATGGGGGAAGGGGATATTGAACTAATGGAGGTGATAGGGGATCAAAAATTTTAAGGGATTGGGAATTAGAATTTTATTACAGGGTTGATAGGGTTGCCTAGGAAATTGAGATGCCTAGGACTTAGGGTTTAGGGGAAAATGGATTTAGGGAAAGGGATATAGTGTTGTATGGGTAGAGATAGGGTTTATAGTGATGTAGGAAGGTAATTCAAGGTTTATGGCCATCAAATTGGGAATGAGGGAGTGAGACTAGGGTTTCAATCTATAAAAACTGCCAATTTTTCAAGTAAACAAAAACACCATGAAAATGCTCTTAAGGAATGCAAGGAAGAGGAAAAATATGCTTTACTTACTTGAAAAGAGGTGACAATTATGTTTGTTGGAGGTTAGGATGAATTTGGATGAGTTTTGGTGCTTGTTGGGCTCACTTGGCAAAAGCGCAGTGCCTTACCCAAAAGTGCAACGCCCTTCAGCAAAAATTACAATGGCGACTTCCAAAAGCGCAACGCACGTTCAAAAAGCGCAGTGCCAATTCAAAAAACGCAGCGCCACCAAAAATTCAAACTTTGACCTTGAAAAATGATTTTTTGAGCTGAGGGAGTGCGAGCTCGATGTTTGAAATGGAAAATGAGATTCTTCTTTGTCTTATGGTGGTCTTTATACATTGATGAATTTGATGTTTGTCCTTGGGACCCACTTTCTCTTTTCTTATTTCACTTTACACTTTGAAACTTTACCCTTTTCTCTTTTTGACTTCATTATTTACACATTGATCATTTGATGATTGAGCACTCTTTTCATTTGACTTTTGATGCTTTGTTGGCATGTGGAACTCTGAGTTGGCAGCTTGGGAATCATGAACTTATTACAAATTGAGTGACATGAAATTACAAAATGGAAAATAAAAATTACATTCTAAAATAAAAAAATTAAATATTATAGGTCATCTTTACATGGTAAAGAGAGGTTATTTGATCACTTTCTTACTTGATGCTCTTATGCAATGGAAATGATTAATTATTGGACCTTAAAAAACCTTAGAAACCTAATGAGACCTTGAAAAACCCTAAATACCTAATGACAGCCTTGACTAAATGAAATTCATGGTGACATGAATGAACAAGTGATAAAAACTCATGAATGATGGTCATTCAGCAAATTATGAAAATGAACCAGCAAGTAATGGAAATTTAGGAAAATGTTAGGTCCCTATATTACTAGTATAGTCCCTTATTGTTGTTAGTGTAACCCCATTATTGTTATTATTGTACCCTTGTCACCCCCATATTGTTATTATTGTGCCCTTAAATTATTATTGTTAGGTTGGCTAGGATTACATTGTGGCCCTACTAGGATTACATTATGGCCCCATGGACTCCCATATATAGAAAGGAGGTTTTGTAATTTGAATCATCCAAGAATTATTCATTCATGTAATGTATTTGAGGTTGTCCCCTTGAAGTGGCTTATTTCTAAGGCATTGATATCTCTTTTCTTCTCTTTTTGGAGTTGGTTTCACAACATTTGGTATCAGAGCTTTGAGATTCTAGGGTTTCGCTACTCCAAACAGGTCAGCGTGGAATTTTCACTATAACTTTTTTTCTACGAAGGTTCAGAATCTGAAATTTTTAGAGTGCGAATCCAAAATCCTGAGGAACATCTTCAAAACATTTCCGAGCTTGGTTCGTAATATTTTCGGAGATATGATCTGTGCAAGTTAGGACATTTTGCAGGCTCCTTAATTTAACCTAAACAGATCATCGTAGTAGTTTCGTAATAACTATTTTTCTATGAAGGTTCAGAAGCTGAAATTTTTAGAGTGCTAAGCCACAATCCTGAGGAACATCGTCAAAAACTTTCAGATATTGGTTCACAATATTTTCGTAGATATGATCTGTGGAATTTAGGGCTTTTTGAGGCTTCTGAATTTCATCTCAAAGAGGTGATTGTGTGAAAATATTCATAGCTCTCTCTCTGAGCATTGGATTGGAATGTTGTAAAAATTGGCCACAATTGCACGGAACGTATTTTTTGGTCTATCAATTTCAAATCCAAAGGAGGAAACAGTGACACGTGGCAAGTCATACAAGTTTGCTCTACTGAACCTGTCCAAAATTGGGTCATTGTGGGAGATTGGACATAACTTGGCCTTAAAGAATCCAAATCAGATTAGACCTGTGGCATTTGAAAGAAGATTCAGAGGGCTATTACAGGGCTGAATTTCAGATATTTAGGATCTGCAATTATAGAGATAATTCAATTTAAATATCGAGCTCCTGAAAAGCAAGTAAAAGGTGTGTATTTGTTTTCCGAATTGCATAAGTCTTGTTTGAAGAATCAAGTTGAATTGATTACAAGGGCATATTATAGAATAGATATCAATATTGGATTCTAAAATGGCCCCTAAAAATAATTCAACACCCATTAAGCCTTTATAAAGCTTTACTATGACTCATGAAGACTAAGAATGGCAACATGACATATCAAAATTACAAGAGCAAGTGCAACAAATTCCGCTCTCACAAAGAGCAACAAAAAATGACATGGAAGTTTTGAAGAAAGGCGTGGAAACTACGATGGATGGTTTGAAGAAAGGTTTGGAATCTAAGATGGATGGTTTGAAGAATGGCATGGAATCTAATATAGATGGCATAGAAGCTGGCATGGAATCTAAAATGGAAAACATGAAGAATGATCTAAAAGAAAACATGGAAGGTTTGACAAAGTTAATACAAGAAATGTTTCCTAATGGTGAAAAGATAGTAGAGGAAACTCATGATGAGAACAAAATAAATTTAATCATGATTTCATAAAATCTAATGTTGGCGGGAAGAACCACCATATTCCAAAAATGGATATGAGGAAGTTTGATGGAAAGGATCCTGTAACATGGATACTACAAATGGAGCAATATTTTGATCTCCATAATGTGAAAAACACACAAAAGGTACGCATTGCAACTTTACATTTAGAACAAAATACATTTGTATGGTATCGATGGATTTGCTCCCGTAAAAAAATTGTCACTTGGTCAATTTTTACGGAGGAAATGATAGCACATTATGAGGATACAAAGAGAAACACCTTCTTTAGCCAATTGATAAATCTCAAACAAAAGGGTTTAGTGGGGGAGCACAATGAGGACTTCCAAAAATTGAATATAAGGGTAACTGATATTCCAGAGGAACACAGGATTGATCTCTTCATAGGTACTTTAAAGGATAACATCCAACATGAATTTCGTGTTTTGGAACCTGATTCATTGGAGAAGGCATTCAGGTTGGCAAGAAAAATTGAATGTAAAATTATGGCGACAAGGAAGCCTACCACTCACTTCTATAAAGAGGGAAGTGTTGTTACTCCTAGATTTCCACAACCTACAAGGTTGACACCACAACAATTGGAAGAAAAAGAGCAAAAGGGCTTTGCTACAGTTGTGATAGCAAATACACTAAAGGTCATAAGTGTGCTGAGAAGAAATTATTTTACATAGATTGTGAAGAGGAAGAAGAAAATGAACAAGAAGAGGATATACACCAAGAACCAACCCAATAAGAGGAAGAAATGAGTCCGACCATATCGTGTAATGCATTGGCAGGAATTACCACTCCTCAAACTCTCAAGATAGAAGGACATATCAAGAAGAAAAAGGTAATAGTGTTGATTGATTCAGGTAATACCCATAATTTTATTCATTGTAAGGTAGCCAAGGAATTGAATTGTTTCCTATACCCAGCACCAGAATGTCAAGTGATGGTTGCAAATGGAGGAACTATAAATTGCTCGGGAAAATGTCATAATATCAAGCTAACCATGGGGGAATATGTATTGACTAGTCCAATGCTTTCCATTCCTATGGGAGGTGTTGATGTTGTACTAGGAGTACAATGGTTACACTCTTTGGGGACGGTAGCTTTTAATTTTCAAGAACTTTTCTTGAAATTTTTTTCAGAAGGAAAGGAAGTCGAATTACGGGGTATTGCGGGGAAGCCAGGAAGGATAATAAGCTCTAATGTCATGACAAAGCTTCTAAAGAAAGAACAGCGAGGCGTAATTGCACAATTATGCTCACTAGAAGTTCCAACATCGAAATCATCTATTTCTGCAGATCTCCAACAAGTCTTGGACAATCATTCCAAGGTGTTTGAAACTCCCAAAGGACTCCCACCTATTCGTGATCATGATCATGCTATTCATTTGATTCCAGGAAGTGTTCCTCCAAACATAAGGCCTTATATATATCCTTACTTCCAAAAGAGCGAAATTGAACGTATGATTGCAGAAATGTTAGAGGCGGGTATAATTCAACCTAGTCAAAGTTCTTTCTCTGCTCCTGTAGTATTGGTACACAAGAAAGATGGATCATGGCGCATGTGTCCGGATTATAGGGAGCTCAATAAGCTCACCATTAAAGATGAATTTCCCATTCCTGTGATTGATGAATTATTGGATGAATTACATGGAGCAATTTATTTTACCAAGTTAGATCTTCGTTCAGGATATCATCAAATTAGAATGAAGACTGAAGATATTCCAAAAACAACATTTCGAACTCATGAGGGTCATTATGAATTTTTGGTCATGCCTTTGGCCTTACCAATGCACCTTCTACATTTCAAGGGTTGATGAATTCCATTTTCAAACCCTTCCTTAGAAAATTTGTGCTAGCATTTTTTGATGATATACTAATCTACAGTAGGTCTTGGAAGGATCATGTTGAACATGTTGACAGGGTGCTCAAACTATTGCAGGAGAAACAATTATATGCAAAAACATCCAAATGTGTCTTTGGAGTACAAGAGGTGGAATATCTGGGTCATATTGTATCTCACGAGGGTGTTAAAGTAGACCCTAACAAAATTAAAGCCATTAAGGAATGGAAAGTCCACACAACCATAAAGCAGTTGCGAGGATTTCTTGGGTTAACAGGGTATTATCGCAAGTTTGTTAAGAATTATGGGAGAATAGCAGCACCTCTAACAACATTATTGAAGAAAGATGCATTTTCATGGACTCCTGAAGCAACTAAGGCCTTTGAACATCTTAAAGAGGCAATGTGCCTAGCACCGGTCTTAGCTACGCCAGACTTCACAAAACCTTTATTGTGGAATGTGATGCCTCAGGAAATGGAATTGGTGCAGTTTTAATGCAGGAAGGAAGACCCATTGCTTTTGAAAGTCGTCCAATCAAAGGAAAGTATTTACAGAAACCTATTTATGAGAAGGAAATGTTAGCAATACTGCATGCACTAAAGAAATGGAGAACTTAACTAATGGGAAGACACTTCAAGGTAAAAACTGATCATGATAGTCTTAAACACTTTTTGGAACAAAGACTATCTCTAGAAGAGCAGCAAAAATGGGTCACAAAGATGTTGGGTTATGATTTTGAAATAATATACAAAAAAGGGAAGCTAAGTGTTGTTGCAGATGCACTCTCAAGAAAGAATGAAGAGGTGGAAGCATTGCTTTGTGCCATTTCTATTATCCAACCAGATTGGATAACCGAAGCAAGAGATGAATGGAAGAAGGACAAAGATGTATGGACACTCATTCAAAAGTTGGAGCAAGATCCTAGTACATCTGATACATTTAGTTGGAAAAATTATTCCTTATGGTACAAAGATCGCTTATATCTTTGTAAGAATTCCCAACTAAACAAAAGATTCTTTTGGAATTGCACACTTCTCCTTTAGGAGGACACTCAGGATTTTTAAAAACTTACCACAGGGTGAAGAAAGAATTTTTTGGGATGGCCTTAAATCTGATATTCAAAAGTTTGTGGTGGAATGTTTGGTTTTCCAGTAGAATAAAGTTGAGACAATTAAGACCCTGGGTCTTCTACAACTTTTATCCATTCCAAGTCAACATTGGGAGGATATTTCAATAGATTTTATCACTAGTTTACCTAAGTCCGAAGGAAAGAGTGTCATCATGGTGGTATTTGATAGACTTACCAGTTATGCAGACTTTTGTGAATTATCTCATCAATTTAAAGCAAGTACACTTGCTACTACATTTATGGACACAATTCAAAAGCTACATGGAAACAAAAGAATTGTGTGACGCTGAAGATCTCATTTTCTTTGAAATTTTTGAGTGAGTTTTCTTATTTGGGTACTCAATTAGCTCATAGCTCATCTTATCATTCTCAATTTGATGGTCAAACTGAGATAGTAAATAAATGTTTGGAAGGATATCTTCGTTGTTTTGTATCTGATAAACAAACACAATGGGTCAAGTGGTTACCTCTCGCTGAATGGTGGTATAACTCTTCCTTCCATACTGCAGCAAAAATGACCCCATTTATGGCACTTTATGGATATCATCCACCATCGATTACATCATCTTTAAGGGAAAATTCGAAGGTTCAAGCAGTTGAAGATCACATCGAGCATCAGCAAGAAGTTCTCCAACTCTTAAAGGATAACCTGAATTTGGCACAAAATCGAATGAAACAACGGGCAGATCAACATCGCAGTGAGAGAAGTTTTGATGTAGGAGATTGGGTATTTTTACGGCTACAACCATACAAACAAATGTCCCTCAAGCAAGCTAAGAAGGACAATAAATTATCGCCAAAGTACTATGGTCCTTACAAGGTGTTGCAAAATATTGGTACTATGGCATACAAATTGGAGCTTCCTGCTTCTTCACGAGTTCATCCAATTTTCCATGTTTCATGCTTAAACAAGGTTATAGGTGAAAATATTCTAGTTCAAACAATATTTCCAGAACTTAATGAGGAAGGAAAATTCATATTGGAACCTAAAGCGGTCACGGAAACAAGAACTAGACAACTACGGAATCGATCAATTTCAGAGTATCTCATCAAGTGGAAGAACTTACCCACTGAAGATTCTACATGGGAGGATGATAATTTTATAGAGAAGCACCCAAAGCTACTCAATCGTTGAGGACAACACTTTTTTGAAGGAGAGGGGCATGTTAGGTCCCTATATTACTAGTATAGTCCCTTATTGTTGTTAGTGTAACCCCATTATTTGTATTATTGTACCCTTGTAACCCCCATATTGTTATTATTGTGCCCTTAAATTATTATTGTTAGGTCGGCTAGGATTACATTGTGGCCCTACTAGGATTACATTATGGCCCCATGGACTCCTATATATAGAAAGGAGGTTTTGTAATTTGAATCATCCAAGAATTTTTCATTCATGTAATGTATTGGAGGTTGCCCCCTCGAAGTAAGGTGTTGATATCTCTTTTCTTCTCTTTTTGGAGCTGGTTTCACAACAACAAAAAGTGAAATTTTTTTATTTAGGGCTACCATTAGTGGGTAAATTTTGGAATGATGACCTAGTGAAATGACAAAATTTCTGAATGAGGCCCTAATATGATATGAAAAGAGGATTTTTTATCACTAATGGCGGGATGAAAATACTGACACTAACACCCTATGAAAGCAGTACCTGCTATAGATTCTAGGTTGGATTTTCAAGACTCGAATTTTTCCTGTATGTTATTAGTTTGAGTGTGGAGGTCCATAATAAATTCTTATTTATTGGTGAGATTGGAGGCTTTATCATTGTGGCAAAGAATGGATGAGAAGGCTAGGACAGATTCACAACATAAAGGCCTCAACAAGGGTTGTAATCTTTTTCTTTTATCATTAATACGAAGTGCATTGTCTTTCCCATACATAAGGTTTTCAATTATACATGTGTATAATAAGACTCCTTGATCTCTTATTTATATTTATTTGAATATATTTTGTTTTATGTCTAGATCTCTTTGCTTGTTTTGGTTGATTTGCAAGTCTTTCTTTCAAGATTTAAAGCTAGAAATGATGTGAGCAGGTGGAGAGAAGAAGGAAGCATGCAACGAATACCAGGTAATTCTTCTTCTTATATTTAAAATATCTCTAGGGAAAGATACTATATTTTGTTTGGTTGTTTCTAGGTTAAGTCATTGAACCTAGGGAGATCAATTTTGTCCGTAGAAGGGATTTTTCCAAAAAACAACTTGATGACTCTGCTAGGGAATGAGGTGTTCTTCGGTGGTTTTATTTTCCATGGCCTATTAGGACTCCTGAAATTGAATCTTTTTGTCTTTTTTAAACTATAATTTGACAGTAGAAATTTTAATTTTGAGCTTGATCAGAGTTTGTTTCTCACTTTTTGGGTGAATTATCCCCATCGCACTTTTTCTTCTGATACATTTCATCCTAGCGAAATTTTTCAGTTTAATAAGTATGACCCATTGCACTGGTGCCTATAGCTTACCTACGATGTCCAGGGACTCTGCACCTAGTAGAGATAGGGGAGTTCTTAATGAATATACCAACCTAGCATGCAAAAAATAAATTGAGGATAAATCTCTAGGATATTTGTGTAGACTCAAAGCAAACCCCAATAAACAGGAAGGTTTGAGAGTGGCACAATAGACAACATTGAGGACATTTAATTGAGAAAAAGAATGGAAAAATAACCTGAATAAAACTAATAGACCCATAGAAGGAAAGAAAACTCACAGGATGATCAAACAAAGCCATATGCAAATGACAAAAATAATGTAATTCACAACTGAAAATCTGGAAAACATTGAAAATTTTAATAAAACAATCCTAAGACTCAATCGAGGAGTAGTCTAGGATCCAAATACCGTGAGGCTAAATATTTCTATCTTCCAAATAAGAGCCACCACCAAGCCTGAAAGAAGGGGAACTTTTATTGAGAGTATTGCACCAAGTTGACCACCTCTCCCATTCATCCAAAGCTCCAAATAAAGGTAATGACCACAAAGGAACCAAAAAAATTGTAGAGGAGTTTTTCTAAAATAACAAAAAGATTGTATGAAGATAACATATCAATCTAGCAGACGCATGCATTCGACGAGTTGGAAGGAAACCTATATCCCATTTGTGCCATCCTATGTCATGATAAGCCACCATCACCCTAATAGTTTTCATTATTAATCTTGAAGCTAGCTTGAAGGTAAAAAATAAGACTAAGTGTCCTTCCCAGGGATCCCATGCAACGATCTCCCTCATTTCTATAGCCTCACATGATTCAACCACAGCCAACCTCAATTGTATATGTACCTTCATGCATGAAAAACACCAAATAGACATTGTACTGCCACCATGAATTATTTTCTCTACACCAGGGAAGATTTTAAGAACCTCCATAAATTTATATGTATAATAAATGGGTGAATCCCCATGATACATAGGAAAAATGGAAGGCGATTTTATTAATAATATAATATGTATATATAATTTTTTTGGCGAATCTCTCACCAGATTATATTATCTTGTAAAATCATGGTGAATCACTAGTACAAAATGGTGAATCACTAAGAAATCCAAGGGTTGTCGCAGTCACTTGGCACCAAGAGGGAATTCAAGAAGAAACTATAAAATAACTTGATTACATTGTTGGAAAATCAGAAGAGCTTGATCAATTACCATCAAACGTGCAACTCTAATGACTAAATCATACAGATCTGGAACCAGTAGTTTCCGCCTAACAATTTCTTTCAAAATTGATAGTGAAATGATAGCTGATATACTATCTAAATTTATAAAGAGTGGACATTGGAGAAGCATCTTTAATGGATCATTTGAGATGGTTGTATTTACATGTTTCAAAAGCATAACAAGTAAATTAACATAATACTGTATTAAGGGACTCTCACTCTTCCTGGTGTTAGGACCATATTAAAAACTGAGGTAATATTGCTACTATGAATATCAATAGATGGAAGGGGAGGTCTCAATAGTCAAGCCAAACATTTCACGAAATTTGATGCAGGAGCATCTGGACTTAGCCAGCAATGTGATTATATGTTCACATGTTGTGGCTAATTTGAGAGGAATAAACATTAGCATTAATATTTTATTATTTATTTATTTATGAGAGTAGTTAGTTGTTTTGTATTTTTAAATTAATTAGGAATAAAATTAGAAATTGGTTTTTTTTCCCTGCTTAGAAATAGGACCAAGTAAAGATAAGAACTTAGGAATAGGGAGGCATTGGTGTGTTGGAGTAGTTCAACAAGAAATCTATTTTAAGAAGAACAACTTCACATTAAAGTATAAATAATAGGGAAATAAGAGAGAGAAAAAAACAAGAGCGTAGAGAGGGATAGTGTGACAGTGTGAAGAATTGCGAAAAAAGGGGCAACAAATGTAATATTAGGCCCATGAAAATTTGATACAGTAATTATTATTGTAGTTATGAAATTGTTCCATTTATTTTCTCTATGTTCTATGTTTTTTGTTTACTTGACTCTGTGACACATCATATACATTACGTTATGCAGTAGACAAGTGTTGTTGAATTGTGGGTGACAGATGTGTGGTTGGAACCAATTCTGGTCGGAGAAGTCGATCCCAGAAAACCATGGATGGAAGTTGCTTCCTCGTCCAATGACATCACAGGATTCAATCTAGAGTCTCAATGCATCACCGGTTCAATTATGGATTCTCATGTGAAGTGGCAAGCGGATTGTGTAGTCTTGAACGTGAATGCCAAGAGCTAAGATTGGAAACAGCATGGAGTGCCAAGAAAATTGTGCAGGTCTGAACGTGAATGCCGAGAGCTAAGTCAGCGTGAGGTGGAAAGTGGTATTATGGATGCGCATTGACGGAACCTGTGTAACATTGAGAACGAGTTTGGAGATTGCAAGTGATTTGCTGCAGGTGTGAGCATACGATGGCCTCCAATCAGTATTGATGTTGGATCCTCATATGAGGAGTTCATTTTTTATTGTAACGATTGGATGGAAGTGCTATAGAATCCGCACTATGTATTTTATATTTATTTTTTAAAACAGTGGTTCATAATTGTGCTATCAAAAACTGGTGTTTCATTTCCTTAAGGAAAAATATAGAGTGTATAAACTCTATTCTTGTGCACAAGTCTTTGCTTTGTGCAGCACTCATTTATTCACTGGATCAATTTTTTTTTACATATTCCCTTACTACATCAATTTTTGGTATGAGAGCTAGTTAAGTCTATTTTTGAAAGTTGTTGAGAATCCCGCCTAGAAGAGGAGTTGTAATAGGTCAAGGGAGACCTATAGAATATGCAATTCTACTAGAGGAAATCTGACACCTACGTGCTAGGATGGAGACAATGGAGACTACTCATAGGAGGGAAATAGATGATGGAATTTCCAGTGCAGATGAAGAAGAAACCACCGAAGAAGAAATAGAGGAAGAAATTGAGGCAGCTAAAGTTATCAAGATTCTAGCAAAGGCCAATGGAAGACCAAAGGTAGAAGTACCTTTATATGATGGAAACCTTACTTTGGAAGTAATAATGGACTGGATCAGTCTATTATACAAATATTTTGACTATGAAGAAATCGATGATAAGAAGAAAGTGAAGTTCATAGCCACCAGATTGAAAGGTCATGCAGCCATGTGGTGGGATGAACTACAATTGTCCAAAGAAAGAAATGGGAAGCCCAAAATTAGGAAATGGGATAGGATGTTGAGTATACTGAAAGTTAAGTTCATGCCGAAAGATTATCAATTAAATCTTTTTAGACAATTGCAAAACTTAAAGCAGAAAGGAATGACTATCAAAGAATATACTGAAGAATTTTATAAGCTGAGTATTAGAGCAGGACATGTTGAAGATGACATATAAAAGGTAGCTAGATATATAAATGGTTTAAGATATGATATAAAGGATGAAATTAACTTATTAAATTTGAAGACAATTGAGAATGCCTATCAAGCAGCTTTGAGGGCAGAGGAGAAAATGTTGCACAAACAAAGTCAGAGGAATAGAGGCAAGAGTCCGGCAAGAGGAAGAGGAAAATTTAAGTCCAGATTTCAACACTCCCAGAATGAAGCAGGAGGTTCGAGTAATATATCACCACAGAGAGGAGACTCTGGTCGTAGAAGATTTGTGCCTAGAGGTAGAGGCCGAGGAAGAGATATTCGGTGCTTTACATGTGGTGAGTGGGGACATGGGTCATGGGACTATCCTCACAATAGATCAACAACCCAGAGAAATGTGAATGTTGCTGAAACAAAAGAAGAAATTCCTCAGACTGCAGCCAAAGAGGAACCACCTGAAACCGAAGAATCCTTGTTGTTAAAAAGGATATTTCTTAAAGCATCCAAAGAAGCCGGAGAACCAGCTCAGAGAAAGAATTTGTTCAGAACTATATGTGAGTCAAAAGGTAAATGTTACAAATTGGTAATTGACAGTGGAAGTATTGATAACCTTGTTTCTACATAAATGGTGGAAAAATTGAAGTTATAAAAAATATTACACCCTACTCCTTATAAAATATCATGGCTCCAAAAAGGCCATCAAATTATTGTAACTGAATAATGTAAGGTCGAAATCCAGATTGGTACTTACAATGATGTTATTTTATGTGATGTAATGCCGATGGATGTATGTCACATATTTTTGGGAAGACCTTGGCAGTTTGATCAGAAAGCCATACATGATGGCAGAAGAAATACTTATACTCTCGCGAAAGATGGAAATAAGCATACACTGCTGCCATTGAAAGTTGAAGCTGACGAAGAAGCACCTGGAAAAAATGTTATGTTGATGAGTGGTAAATCCCTATTACAAGAATTCGAGAAAGGAAAGGAGATGCATTTTTCTATTGTAGGGAGACCCAAGGTAATTTTAACTTCTACAAATTTAGGAAATTTACCTGAAGAAATTCGAAATCAGTTGAATTATTTTTCTGATATTATTGTGGATGAGTTGCCAAATTCGTTACCGCCAATCAAGAGTATCAGTCACCACATTGATCTAATCCCTGAAGCAAGTTTGTTGAATAAAGCAGCATACAAGTTAACGCCACAGGAAAATGCCGAAGTTGGGAGACAAGTGCAATAGTTAATGGATAAAGGATTAATTAGAGAAAGCCTCAGTCCATGTGTTGTACCAACAGTACTCAGTCCAAAAAAAGGGGGTGAATGGCGCATGTGCACAAATTATAGAGCCATAAATAAAATCACCATCAGGTATCATTTTCCTTTACCACGAATGGATGATTTAATGGATTGTTTGAGTGGGTCGAAATATTTTTTTAAGATAGATTTGAAGAGTGGTTATCATCAGATAAGAATTAGAGAAGGGGATGAGTGGAAAACTGCATTCAAAACAAACAGTGGTTTCTATGAATGGTTAGTAATGCCTTTTGGACTTATTAATGCACCCAGTACATTCATGAGATTAATGAATGAGGTTTTGAAGGAATATGTAGGAAAGTTTGTAATTTTTTATCTTGACGATATTATAATTTTCAGTCGAAGTAAAGAAGAGCATATGGAACATTTTAAATTAGTTCTAAAAACTTTGCAGAAAGAAAAACTGCTAATAAATTTGAAGAATTGCAGTTTTATGAAGGAAGAACTAATTTATTTGGGATTTGTAGTCTCTAAGGAAGTTTTGAAAATGGATCTGGAAAAAAATCCAAGCAATCGTGAATTGGCCAACTCCTAAAAGCATATTTGAGGTAAGAAGCTTTCATGGTCTTGCAAGTTTCTATAGAAAATTTATCAGAAGCTTTAGTCAGATTTGTGCACCCATTATTGAAACAATTAGGGAAACCAAACAGTGGTTCAAGTGGAAAGAAGCAGCAGATCGAAACTTTAAGTTGTTGAAGAAAAAAATTACCGATAAACCAGTTTTATCTTTACGAAATTTTGAAAAAAAAATCCAAGTTGAAACTGATGCTAGTGGAATTGCAATTGGAGCAGTTTTAAGTCAAGAGCAGAAACCAATAGCATACTTCAGTGAAAAACTGAACGAAGCAAATAATAAATATTCATCTTATGACAAAGAGTTTTATGTTGTTGTAAAGGTTTAAAAAAATGGAGACATTATTTGTTTCCAAAAGGGTTTGTGTTATATTCTGATAATCATGCATTACAGTTTAGACACAACCAGCCAAAATTGAATCAGAAACATGCCCAATGGGTAGAATATTTGCAGAGTTTTACTTTTATAATCAAGCATACGAGTGGTAAATTGAACAAATTTGTTGATGCTTTGAGAAAAGTGAACTTAATTATGCAAGAATTACAAGTTGGTGTGGTATGATTTGAAGAAGTGGTTGACATGTATAAAGATGATGCAGAGTTTAAAGAAATTTATGCAGCTATAAAAATACAGGAGCTCATAATAGAATCCAGTGGTTGGATTATCTTATCCAAGGAGGATTGCTATGCAAAAGTAATAAATTATGCATTCCCATATGTTCTATGAGGTAAAACATAATTAAGGAGAAACATAGTGGAGGGCTATCCAGACATTTTGGACAAGACAAGACCTTTTCTCAGGTAAATACTTTTTATTACTGGCCAAAGATGCAAACTGATGTTAAAATATTCGTGGAAAAATGAAGTATTTGTCAACATGCAAAGGGGAAAAGTCAAAATACAGGATTGTATCAGTAATTACCAATACCCGACTGACTGTGGGATGTAGTTAGTATGGAATTTTTTTGGGGTTTGCCAAAAACTCAAAGAGGAAATGACTCCATTTATGTTGTGGTGGATAGATTTTCTAAAATGGCTCATTTTATTGCATGCAAGAAAACAAGTGATGCAACACATATTGCTAATCTGTTTTTTTAGAAGTCGTAAGATTACATGGATTGCCTGTAAGTATTGTGTCTAACGGGGATACCAAGTTTGTGGGACATTTATGGAGAACTCCGTGGAAGAAAATAGGTACCAACCTTAGTTTTAGTTCAGCATATCATCCTCAAATGGATGGACAGACCGAGGTACTGAATAGAAGTTTGGGAAACATATTGAGAAGCTTGGTGTATAAAAATACTAAGCAGTGGGAATTATCCCTTGCTCAGAATGAGTTTGCTTATAATGATAATCCAAATCGAAGTACTGATATGATTCCATTCCATATTGTTTTTGGAATGCTTCCAAGAGGTGTGTATGAACTCAGAGATCTAGGAAAACAAGAGGTAAGGAAGGCAAAAGCTGAAGAGTTTGCATAACAGATGCAGAAACTACAGGAAGATGTCAAAAACATATTGCAGGAAAGTAGTAGAAGATACAAGCAGAGAGCTTATATGAGGAGGCAAGAAAAGGAATTCCAATTGGGTGACTTAGTCATGGTATATCTAAGAAAAGAGAGATTTCCTGTTAAAACTTATAATAAATTAAAAATGAAGAAGATAGGGCTATGTAAAATTGTAAGGAAATTTTCTTCAAATGCATATGAAATTGAATTGCCAACATGAATTGGAATATCTCCAATCTTTAATCTTGTAGATTTGTATCTATACCAAGAACTAGAAGAAGAACTACAAGAGGACTCTACAGCAGAAGAAAACCCGACAGTAAATTGGGAGGAGAAGATTCAAAAAACAAAAAAGAAGAAAGTCGAAACCATTTTGGAGAAAAGAGTATCAAAGGAAACAAGGGGACAGACCTATTATCAGTATTTAGTCAAATGGAAAATATAAACGGTGGAAGATGCTAGTTGGATGATTGCAGCAGAGCTACAGAAGTTTGGAGTACATCCTGAAGCATTGAGGAATCAATCTTTTTCTACCCCTGAAGTTTGATGCAGGGGCATCTGGACTTAGCCAAAAATGTGATTATATGTTCAAATGTTGTGGATAATTTGAGAGGAATAAACATTAGCATTAATATTTTATTATTTATTTATTTATGAGAGTAGTTAGTTTTTTTGTATTTTTAAATTAATTGGGAATAAAATTAGAAATTGGTTTTTTTTCCCTGCGTGGAAATAGGGCCAAGTAAGGATAAGAACTTAGGAATAGGGAGGCATTGGTTTGTTGGAGTAGTTCAACAAGAAATCTATTTTAAGAAGAACAACTTCACATTAAAGTATAAATAATAGGGAAATAAGAGAGAAATAAACAAGAGAATAGAGAGGGATAGTGTGACAGTGTGAAGAATGGTGAGCAAAGGGGCAACAAATGTAATATTCAGCCCATGAAAATTTGATATAGTCATTATTACTGTAGTTATGAAATCATTCCATTTATTCGCTCTCTATTTTATGTTTTTTGTTTACTTGACTTTGTGACACATCATATACATTACGCTATGCAGTAGACGAGTGTTGTTGAATTGCAGGTGACAGATGTGTGATTGGAACCAATTCCAGTCGAAGAAGTCGATCCCATAAAACCATGGATGGAAGCTGCTTCCTCATCTAGTGACATCACAGGATTCAATCTAGAGTCTCAACGCATCGACGGTTCAATTCTGGATTGTCATGTGAAGTGGCAAACGGATTGTGTAGTCTTGAAAGTCAATGCCAAGAGCTGAGACTGGAGATAGTGTGGAGTGGAAAGAAAATTGTGCAGGTCTAAACATGAATGTCGAGAGCTGATTCAGTGTGAGGTGGCAAGTGGTATTATGTATGAGCATGGACGGAACTTGTGTAACATTGAGAACAAATTTGGAGAGCGCAAGTGATTTGTTGCAGGTGTGAGCGTACGATGGCCTCCAATCAGTATTGATTGTGGATCCTCATATAAGTATTTCATTGTTTATTGTAACGATTGGATGGAAGTGTTGTAGAATCTGCATTGTGTATTTTATATTTTTTTTTTAAACAATGGTTCACAATTATGCTATCAAAAATGGGTGTTTCATTTCCATAAGGAAAAAATATAGAGTGTATAAACTCTATTCTTGTGCACAAGTCTCTGCTTTGTGTAGCACTCATTTATTCACTAGATCCAATTTTTTTTACGTATTCCCGTACACACTGCATCAGAATTTGATATAATTCCTTCATACTTAGATTTCAGACAATGCCCTAATAGTTATATAAAAGGGTCTAACATCACTATGAAATATTAATCACTCTTATCTAACTTTAGTTTTTTCATATGGTTCTCAAGAAGTCTCAGTGCAAAAACTGAAATTAGATACCTATTGGGTGTATCTAGCTTATCATCAGTAGGTCCCTCCATTGAATTTTTATATGATTCCAATGATCTTGAATATGCTAGGCATGGTATAATAAACAAATCAATATTCCTACCGATATTTTCTTCCTCCATACCATCCTCAATCAATCCATATGAAAAACAAAACAAAATTGTCCAATTTAATGATGCATTAGCCTGAATATTGGTTGTTAAATAGTGTAACATAGACTCAATATTAACTTTTTCTTTTGGCTTAAGTGTTCTATGAAGATTTCATCTAATAGGTACCAACAATTTACTAGCATGCATAAAGAAAGTAATACTCCAAGAAATTAACTGCAAACTTTCAAAAGATTTGGTAATCCTTGTCTCCTTCATTTTGAAGGAATTTTTTTCAACTTCCTTTTCTTCACTGACTTCTCCCATGATATCATTTTCTGCAACTTCTAGAATTTTTTGCACACAATTATCAATATCTACAATGCCCATGGAAGATGAAACTTTTGATAGGATGAAATTGACAGTATATCCTAAAACATGTAATTCTTAACCCCTTGTTAATATTGTATGTAGTGTTTTCGCAATGAACTGAAAATATTGTGGTCCTAATTCCTTCACACATGCAACTAAGGAAGCCCTACCCTCATCTTTTACAAAATGACGGTGACTCTTCATCATATTTGAAAACATATTGTATAATAAGAGGAAGCTCTAATTCCATTGTTTCCAAAGGCATAAGTTTCAATAGCTTTAGTGCATAATGGCTAACTAAAATATTAACCACATTTGAGCGAGATATCATCAACTTATTTTTCTCAAGTAGAACATACTTTTGTAGATGTTCATGTATTTCAGGGGAGATAATATTTTTGTTATCAGTATTCCTCCTTAATTCCATATATGGTTTATAAAATGTCATTTCACCAATCTCAATTTGATGATCATGTTTTTCTGGTTCTACAGTTGAGGAAATTCCATCAATAAAATGAAACTTATCTAATATAGAACATATCAGTCATATATTGCTATTATCTTCCTCAGGGAGACCATCATTTGAAATGCTCTCATTAATAAACTAAAGTAAGAGTCCCATATTATGTTTTTTTTTTGTAAGTATGGATCATTATATTATGATATGAACAGAGATTACAGCTTTGATGCTCGAAGACTTATGGCTTTGATAGTGGAGAGGCCTGCTTCGATTCGATCTTACAAAGGACTGAGTTTTTACACAGCTGAACAGTAGCTAGATTTTTGACCATCTTAGTCCTTGAAACAAAACTGCAGGGCTGCCACGCAGGGTCACCCTATGACTGCAAAACTAGACCAAAACATTGTTGTGGGCCACAGTGGCCTTTTACAAGCCGAAAATTGACTGTAAAGAGACTGTAAAGAGACATAGGAAACGAAAAAGAAATTGACCAGTTGACAGAAAAACACAGGAAATGCTGAACCGTTAGATAGTGGGAGTGGAAGCACCAGAGTGACCCCCTTCGACCGGAGTAACGCCCTCACCGCCTGTGGTAGGAGCCCATGGCTTGAACCGTCTGATCACGGTGGCCTGCGAATCGTCCGAAGGAAGCTCGATGGACACATGGAGTATGTGGCGGAGATAGATTTCGAAGTGGCGGACGAACTTTTCCAGGGCCTTGCCATGCTGTCGTAGTTCCTCGGTCAGCGAGTTGAATGAAACCTCCAGTTTGTCGAGGCGGGCGGTGTTTCGAGCTGACGCCATGGAGGTCGCCACAAACGTCTCCTTCACTGCTGCCCCCTGCATGGCCATGGCTTTAGCCAACATCGTTTTCATTTGCCAAGCGACGAATTGGGTTTGAAGAAATTGGGTTTGACGTGTAGATGGAGTCCCAGGGTCCACGAGCCAATCAACCTCCTCGCTGATGTTAGTATCATCCGTCTGTGTTCGAGCCAGTTCCACTTCTTCCTCCAACACCTTGATTGTCTGCTTGCCGCGTTTAGAAACAGAAGCCTCATAACAGTCCTTGGCCCTTTTGAGGGCTTGTGAGGCTTTGATGCTTCGCAGATTCAGTTCCGCCATGGCGCTTGGGTCAGTGCTTGCAACGATCACTTTTCGTGAGATGAAATCTAGATTAGATGAGGGGCTTGCAGGTCGATTATCCAAAGCAAGAATGATACAGAAAGGTCGAGGGGAGGAACTAATAAAGAGATTGGATATGGGTTGAAGCGTGCTGCGGAGAAGCCATTTAAGGCCATAATGGAGGGAAAGTTTCCTAATTGTACTGCCGCCAAAGCTGGGCGAGTGACCGAGGATTTCCATCCTGCCATCTAATCCTTCACACGCTGTCATCCTGCGCTTAAAGCGCTTGGTGGAGCTCTTTCCTCTACCATAATTCCTTCTCATTAAGGAAGGCTGATCCCGATGGCTTCTCATTAACCTCTCCTACGTGTGTCACCTGACGTGCGCAATCACCATACCATTAAGCCTGATTTTCTGATGACGGCTGACCTGCCGTCCGTCCTACGGAATCACCTGCATTCAAGTCTTTCCTTGAGATTGTGTTGCATTGATCCCGAAGTTGGTCATTCGTGAGATCATGCCAACACGTGTCCCAGGAAATAGTCGGGTTGTCAACCGCGTAGTTAGCAAGGTGGTCCGCAAGCGAGTTTGCTTGCCTTCGCACAGACTGCAAGATTATTCCGCTGAGAAATGGCAAATGTTGTGCAATCCTCTCCGTGACCGCAGCTAACCTCCAATGCTTGATTGCTTTGTTGGGCTGCGTCCCATGTTGGATTTTATTTACTGTGGTTATGGTCACCTGAGAGTCGCCTTCCACGATAGCTTTCCTTTTTCCAAGCTGAACTAAGAGTCGGAGACCCTGTTCTAAAGCTGTGAATTCAGCGTCGTTGTTTGTGGTTTCTCCCAAATTTTTGCTTAGGATGTGAATGATGCTTCCAGTTTCATCACGTAGAACCCCACCTGCCCCAGCAGGGCCTGGGTTTCCCTTTTCTGCGCCATCGAAGTTCAACTTGCAGAAGCCATGGGGCGGACGCTGCCAAATAACAGGAGGAGGAATTGGTCGGAGAGCCGTTTTCTTCAGGAGTTGTTCCGCTGAATCGATGAGCCCGAAGATGCCCAGAATTCTTCTGTCATTGGGAGAGATCGTTTCAGCCTTTTCCTCTTTACACCAGGTACGGGTTGTTTCCGTGAGCCCTTGCATGATGACCATTTTTAAATCATCGAGTTGTCGAATGCTGCGCTTTTGGAAAATGCGGTTATTTCTTTCTTTCCATACATTCCATATGAGGAATCCTGGATTGTTCTTCCACAGTGTGTTTACCATAGTGCTGTTAGAGTATTGTGTTCGCCATTTGGTTATGGTATCTTGGATTGAATTGTGTTGTCTGTCTGACTGTCGAAAGATATCTTGAATCCATTCCCAAAGCTTGTTAGTCCAGTCACAGCTGTTGAAGAGATGGTTGGTGGTTTCCTCCTGCTGCTCGCATAATGGGCAACGGGAGGGCCCTGTAAACCCTCTTTTGGTGAGATTTTCCCATGTTAGGACTTTCCTGTTTTGTATGAGCCACAAGAACATTTTAATTTTGGGCCATAGAATTCCGGCCCAGACATTTTCATACCAATCCACCTTGTCCCGCTCCTCCCTGTTGTCCAAGTAGTGCCTGGCTTCTTTCAGGTTGAAAGAGCCGCCAGAGAGCGTGCCCCAGCGGAGTATGTCCGGACTGTGCATTTCCCTGATGACTCTTTTCCTGAGGGTGTCATTGAGTGTGTCGTTTAGATTTTGCAGTAGTTCATCAGAGGGAGGGGGAGTTGGATTCCAACTCCTCCATTGTTGCGGTTCACTTCTTTGAGCCCAGTAATGATGGACTTTTATTTTCCCTTTTTCCTGATACCATCGCTGCAAAGGATGAATATTAGGGCCTTCCAGTATCGGGAGTTGTTGCCAAGCGTCTTCCTAGAAGAGAGCCGACTGCCCGTTTCTTATTTCCCAAAAGCAATGGTCCTTAATTATATGTCGACTGGCTCGAGCCAAATTCCATATGGGGGAGCCCATCAGGACATCGGTGATTCGGATTAGCTCCTCTTGCTGCCAATGAACTGCATACCTAGCTTTCCACAATTTTTCCCACGGAGTATGCGGCTCTGTTAACCATCTCCACCATAGCTTGGCGCCACTAGCCTTATTGGTAGTTCCAGGATCCTGCAGCCCTATCCCTCCAAAGATCTTGGGCCTGCATAGTTTGTCCCAAGCCGCCAGTGCCCATTTTTTCTTGCCAGAGTTGCCCGACCAGAGGAATTTTCTCTGGATGGTTCTAATTTTCTGAAGGATCCTTTGCGGGGCTGGGAGAATCGATAGCATGTAGTGAGGAATAGCTTGAAGAACTGCTTTGGTCATTACCATACGCCCTGCCAGATTGAGGACTCTGTTGGTCCAGTGGTTGCATTTGTCAGCAAGCTTGGTTATTAGATTCTCCCAATGAGACTTATGCCATGGCTTTTCTGTGAGGGGAACCCCTAAATACTTGGAAGGGAGAGAGCTTCGCTTGAAACCGAGGACCTTAGTTAAATGTCTTTGAACCGCCAGATGGGTGTTAAAAAAGAAGACCGAGGATTTGTCAAAGTTGAAATCCATTCCAGAAGCCTGACTGAACAAGGTGAGAATTTTCTTAAAGCCTTTTTCTTCTTTTACAGTGGGCGTGCCATGTAGCATCGTGTCATCCATGAACTGCTGGTGCGTGGTGGCCGGAAAATTGGTTAATGGCTGCAAACCCTTTATCAGATTGTTCTCCTGAGCAGATTTAATGAGACGGCTGAACCCTTCCATAAGAATAACAAAAAGGAAAGGGGAGATTGGGTCCCCCTGCCTTATACCCCTGGTTGGGTAGAAAGGTTGAGTGGGGGCTCCATTAATTAGAATCGAATGGTTAGGCGTTTTGATCAGAGCTGAGATCCAAGTTATCCATCTGGTGCTGAAGCCAAAAGCTTTGAGGACAGCCTCAAGATAGGCCCAACTCACTTTATCATATGCCTTTGAGAGGTCCAATTGAATTATCATACCTGCCTTTCTTAGTGTCTGTAGAGTGTGAATCATTTCGTGGGCTAACAGAACGTTATCCATGATCTGTCGTCCCTCCACGTAACCTGATTGTTCCTCTGAAATGATTTGAGGTAAAATAGGTTTTAGTCTATTAGCTATGACTTTCGAAATGATCTTATAAACCACATTGCAGAGGGCAATGGGCCTAAATTTGGACGGAGTGCAGGCATATTTTTCCTTGGGGATTAAAGCAATAAAAGTGGAGTTCAGTGACTTTAAGATGGAAGAAGATAATCTTGAATCTTCTACCACTTCCCAAATGTCTTCTTTCACAATGTCCCAGCAGGCCTTGAAGAAATCTACTGTGAAGCCATCAGGCCCTGGAGCCTTCCTGTTGGCCATTTCTCTGACTGCCACCTCCACCTCCTGGAGAGAAACTGGTCGTTCCAGGGCACTGTTTTGCTCATCGGAGATAAGTTTGGGTATGGTTGAGGTTACCTTGGCAATGGCCTCCCTTCGATCGCAATCTGGTTCAGTGGCAATGAACTGAAAGTGTCTGCGAAGTTGATTGGCGATGTCCTGGTGTGAGATGAGAACCTCTCCATGCTCTCCTTGTAATCTAGTGATTCTATTGCTGCATCTATAGTCAATAGCAGACCTGTGGAAAAACTTAGTGTTCCTTTCTCCCTCCTTCAGCCATTGATTGCGCGACTTTTACTTCCATAATATTTCTTCCTGCTCGCACCTTTCATTCCATTTCTTCATGAGCTGCTTTTCCATCTAGATGATTCTCGCATGTATTTCTCGATCCATCCACTGTGGATCTCTTCCGCCTGTCACCCGTATGCAGCATTTGTCCTGCGAATATATCTCTCCAAAGACCTCTTTATCTCCAAGTTTTCAGCTTGTGCTTTAACAACCCTGAGCCTCGCTTGTAAGTTAAACATGTCTTTTTGTACCCCACAGCAAGAGTAGTCTTTCCCGTCCCAAGTTTTGATGTGGGCTGGAGAAAATACTTATGGTGAGCGAAAAATTCGGGCGGAAAGGCCTTGCCTAGGGGTGCCCCAAAATCGCCCACACTAAGAGAGATGGGCGATGGTCCGATCCCCCCAAGGGAGTGACGAATTTGCATGTTCTTCAAGGAATGGCTTAATTTGTACCCATCTTCCGGAAGCTATATTCGTTTCTCTGTCATATTCAAGTGGTCAAACGGTCACAGGTTTGTTTGTACCAATTCTTGAATAAAGGCATTAAAGGCCCGGGCGTCATTGTTGAGAGCCCTGGTGCCCCATTTCTTTTCCTCGAGAGAGGTTATCATATTGAAGTCCCCACCATAAATGGCCTGAGAGGTATTGTGCCTGTGATACAGGCTGGTTAATTGACGGAGCAGCAGAAATTTATCTTCCAGATGTTGGGGGCTGTAGATATTGACAAATAAGAAGGAGCCTTTTTCTCCAATAATTTGCATTTGCAGGGCTAGGAAGTGCTTTGAGGCCTCAGCATTAATGAGATGGTAGACATTCAGATTCCAGAGAATGGCTAAGCCTCCGCTCATGCCTGTTCCTTCCACAGCTAGATGCTCAAGATGTCTGCCCAGACGCTTAGTTATCTCACCTTGTTTCTGAATTGTGCATTTGGTTTCCTGGAGGAAGACCATATCCGGTTTTTCTTGTGTTATTTTCTTTTTCAGGAGCCTCTGTTTCCTGAGGCTTCCCAGTCCTCTTGCATTCCATGAGAGGACTTTCATAGTTAACTAGGTTTAGGAGGAGAAGGAGAAAGCCTCAAGGGCTTTCATCTTTCCCGAGTTTATCAGCAATTGACCTAATTCGAGGAGAGCATCTTTGTCTGATCTTCTTCCTCGTTTCTTTTTGTACTGGATGCTAGCTTGCGTATGGTGTAGGGTTTGTGATTTGATGCCCAAGCCCTTGGTTGCACCACGACCTCGTTTCATTCCTTTTGACACCGTGATCTCGTCCGGGCCAAGAATGTATGGTTAACCCTGTTAATTTCCTCTTCTGGTATTTTGTCTAGCCCTTTCTGTTTCCATTGTTCCACTATTGAATTAAGATCTAGCCCTTCTTTTTCCAAAATCTCGCCCAATTCTAGGTCTTTCTGCGGGTTCTCTATCTTTCACCCATAGACCTTCATGTCCCCCATTCTCCTTCCCCGGTTCTTGTTCTTCTCGAGTTTCGTCGTTGAGATCCTCTATCTGCCAGTTTCGTCCGATCATTTGTCTTCGGCGCACGCCTTAGCCGCCGGATTTGCTCCCACTATCTCGGAGAATCCCTCGCCTCGCATTTCGGTGATTTGTTGTGCCAGTGTTTGGATCTGTTGTTTTAGGAGGATTTCTGCGATTGGCCCTGTGTCTACCTGTGGGTCGAATGAATCCATCCGAGGACGAAGAGGATTTCCCTTTGGGGTGTTCCTCCGTTTTGTTTTGAGGGCATTCTCTAATTAAATGCCCATGCTCATGGCATTTCCGGCATCTGAATGGTATTTGCTCATAGTCAATAGTTTGAAAGTAGGTTTCATCTCTGTAATCTAACCAAAGTTCTTCGTGCAAAGGTCCAGAGACATCCATTTCAAAACAGATGCGAGCATAATTTGTGTACCTTTTTTGAAGAGTGGCTTCAGAAGCACAGAAAAAAGTGCCCAGAGTGTTGCTGATTTGCTCCAGCGCTGCTGGTCTCCAGTAGTCAATTGGCAGGGAGAAGAGTCTGATCCAGACTGGCACTTGAGTGAAGGTCTCCTGCTCAGGTGCGAAGTTAGGTTTCCACGGCCGCATATAGAGGCCCGCAGAAGCATAAAAGTAGGGGCCTCCTTAAAAGATCCGGTCCTTATCATCCAGATTGGTAAACACCACAGTGAAAAAGCCCTTGGCTCCTAGGTGAAGTTGTACATCCCCTCGCGGTTTCCAGACTTGCTTGATACATTGACAGAGAGCTTTTTCACTGGGCCAGAACCCCATGAATTTGCATATTACCGCATAGATTGACATGTGATCCCGGTATTCTTGCAGATCTGGGTCAGTGATGTTGACCCTAAGGCTATCAAGAGCCTTTGGTTTGCATCGCCCTTGAAATTTTGGTTGTGCTCCATTTCCTCCAAAATCTTCAGATCGACCAAGATGAGCGCCTTGGTGGGCATTATCACTCAGATCTACAGCTTTTCTTAGTGGATCTGCCTCTTGCGAGGGTTGATCGAAGCTGATTCCCCATTTTCTGGTTGATCCTTCCACCGTTTCTTCCGTAAGGCCACCTGAGAGCAGCTCATTATGGTCGGCATGATTTCGGGTTGCTGAGGAGCCCGGGATCTTCGAACCCTTAGCCATCTTCTTGCCTTTGTCTATAATTACTTGTTTGAAAGTGGGGGCTCCAGGGGCCCCCGGCCGTCCCACCTTCTGCGCCAGTTTGAGACCTTGTTGCCGCAGATCTTGGAGGCGATCTTGGCTTCTTGCCAGCGTTCTGGCTCTGGATCTGAGATCGATCCTCAAAACCCTAAATCTTTCGCATCCAAGAGAGAGGTTCCTATAGAGGACACCAGCATATCTGTCGACCCAAGAGTCCCATATTATGTTACCAACAATAAAAGAAATGGTTTGTAAGAAATAATTCACAACATTTCCCTCCCTGTCGCCTTTAGCCCCAAACAAAAAACTAAAAAAGAGTGGCACAAATATTTTCATGATATTTCCCTTCCTAATATTTCATATACGCTAGAAATGTCGATAGATTTCAGAAATTTATGGTAAGAAAAGGATAGATAAAATACTAACAATATTCCACTCCAATGTCACTCACAAATATAAACATATAAACACATACAGACTCAAAATTTTTATCTTACCTCAGATATATTTCCAAAATCTATGATATTTCTAAACCATGCCATTTCTCTTGATCTCTTATGCTTATGCATAACTAAAAAAATTTAAGTCATGCTTATAAATGACATGCTTAACATATATTTAAGACCAATTTCAACATCCATTATTGATGAAAGAAGCAGGAATTCCTTGTGTCATCGTGTTTATATGATTAGGTTTCAACTTTCTTCTCACTTTTTAGGTCATCTTGAAAATATTCATGTTGCATTACCTCTTCACTTTCTAATATAGAGGCAGAAAATTGAATAAAATAAAGTTGGAAACTGGAGGCCCTATGCTTGAGTGAGAGGTCTTATGATTACATATCATACATAAAATGTGAGAGAATAAGAAAGGTATATGGATTATCTACATGGGATAATAATTGAGGGGATATTTTCTCATAACCAGCAAGACTCTTATCATAATCATATTCTCCAATTGTAGATAGTGATATTGCATTTAAATCACCTACGAGTTTTTCCTGCAAGGAAGAAACAAGAATTTAGGTCATAAATGAATAACATACTTTAACAATATAGCCAATGAATAAAAAAATAGAGTCACTATAAACTTAGATAATTGGACATTAAATAATATCAAATTTTGGTTAACCAAAACCAAACAAGAACCACCATCTTACAGGCAAGGCCAAGGAAGGATCAAATTTTGGAATCCCTTTTAGGATATCACAATAGCCACTCATATATCCAATGTAGACAAATTTAGCAATGAACTTAACATAGTTATCATTTCAATAACACTTTTGTCACCCATAGTTGGCAAAACCTCTTTCAGAACACACAAAATTCCCATGAAATTCTCTCCAAATCACATTAACTACAAATGTTATTAATTGTCAATTATGGCACATTAATAAAAATCAAATATGAAATATAGCTGCAATCTCTGTAAATTATTGTTTTCCATGCAATTTACTCACCATTCTTTCTAACTATTTTTGACATCAAGGAATGGTAACAAATAATCAACAAATTGATTATCTACTTCTGAACATGTTTCGTATTTTCCTAAAAATTTAAAATTTATTAGCTCACGCTTCCCAGGACCTATGATGCATTTCCCGATAATTGAAAACCAGAAGGTCAAAAATTGAAAAAATATATGCAATCTAACAATAGATTTTTTCTAAGTAGAAGTAAATTCTATATACGTGTAACTTAGAACTTCAGTGATAATGAAATGAGAGATCAAAGAAGATGGTTTTCTAATACTCTGGAAGAAAAATAAAGGCAGATAAAAAATTTAACTAAGTCACAAAATGAAGAGAAAGAAATTGAAAATAGGATTAAGGCATAAAACCTAGCATATAATAAGCTAAATGTTGAAGATGATAACCCTTTCCATAGGTTGGTTATTCATTACAGCCTTGAGCATTTTATGATGTAGTCTAAAGTGTAGAGGTGTCGTTGTTTGGAGCATACAATAACAATTAAATAAATTATAGGGAAGATTCTTGAAAAAAAACATCGTCACAATTCTAGCTCAATGAAAAATATACAAAATTTAAAATTGAAATGTTATTTTTCTCATGTAGAGGAATTTGTTATAACATCTTGCCAAACTATTTGAGTGCAAACTAATGCAAAAAAATTAACACTGGTAACAAATGAGATATTTCAGGATCAAGATTTTATATTCTTTTGGGAGATTAAGTGTGCATTTCCAGTGATCATAAAGAAGAAGTTACTTCACTTGCATCTGCACCGCTAAACCAGCATGTAAATAATTACATACAAGTTGCCATAAATTTTAAAGATTTCATTCATTAAATTTGTCAAGAAGTTTGTAAATTTTCACACAATAGTTCTGTCTTCATGAGTTACAATATCAAAGAGGAAGGTCATTAATTTTTGTTTCGGTGTGTAACATAGGGAGGGAATTCCTCAAAAAAATCTATAGCTGAGGATATCAAACCAATGTGAATTGGACCAGTTATTTGCATGACAAAATAGGAACAAGCACCCTTGGTATATGGCTTTGAGAGGATAGAACATTGATTTAAAGGGATCAATAGATTTAATAATATATATGTTCTCTTGAACCCACGTATTCTTCCCAAAAAAGAATTGAAGAAGCATAAGCTTGGTGGTTGAATGAAAGAGTACTAGTGCCTTCTACAGTGGGTGAATGGAGTCAAGTGAAATGTGAAGAGGAAGGTTTCTTTGTTGAGAAAGAGAGGGTGCACCAGTTGAATGATACATTATATGTTAACTCCTCTCCTTAATTTCCTAATGAACCAATATTTCTTTACTGAAATGATATGAAAAAATAGACAAGTGCAGGCTATGAGATAAATTTACCATGAAATTATTTCTATTCATACTTCGGCATCTATAGATAAAAATACAGTAGATAAGACAGCTTAAAAGGAAAATATATGATATATTATATAAAAATCACCTAGATTTTTAGAGCCCCATACCATTTGATGAAAATATACTAAGTGAACAAACTCATGCAGCAATAAAAAGCTCAACCTTGAGTGAGGGCACAATAAAGACCAAAAGAAAGGTTTTCTTAGAAAATAATAGGAATAACCTAGTACTTATTCTTCCAACAGCTCTTGCAATGGCACTGTGAGATGAATAAAGAGTCATGTTCACCCCCCCAACAATAAATTTATAATAGCCATATTCATGAAAAATGGGGCTTGTTATCCACCAAAAAGTAAGCAACCCATAGAAAACTTTTCTCCTCCTTGGAAAACCAACAGTCCTATATGAGCAACACGTTACATGATTTTAGGATCCTCTACTTCTTTCTTCAGTCATATTTCTCTCTCTCATCCAACATTCCTTCTTGAAGAAATGTGGGTCGTCTATTGATAGGTACTTTAACCATTTCATAAGCATGCGCTTTCACTTAATGTTCTTGGCATACTAATATGGATCAAGGGGAAAACTAGATTATTGACCTATCTTTGACTTCATTTGTATATTTTGTTAGTCATTTTATTTAGCATGTAAATGACTACCACTTGGTGTTCAAATAAATTTATGACTCTTGTTACCACTTGATTTTTCCCACTGGATGTACAAGGTCAACACTTGGGGCAAATCAGGGGGAACTTTGAATAGGTGTCACTATCACCTAGGCTCCCACTTCCATACTTTTCTCAGATGAATATATATGTCACCTAAAGGGAGGCTTCCCTATAAAGGATTTATATGTATGTACGCAGTTCTATCTATGGACTCATTAGAGAAATTTTCTCTTCTTCTTTAGGAGTTGTGAGTGATCAAGTGATTTCTCATATGGATATAACACCATGGAACCATTTAGTTAGCATATTCATTCACCTCACCCATATCATTTGATTCCAAAAGAAAAAAATTTAAATCAAAATATATCAATCTCAAATCCTCATGCAAAATAAGCAAACTATTGCATCTCTAAACTCTTTTTGAAGGATAGGGATTCAATGCTTCTAGAAATTTTAGCAACTGTGACACAAGCTACAAAAGGACAGCAAAGGAATAGAGATTTTTATATTGGAAAAATTTTGGGATTTTGAATCAGTATACAAAGACTAGCTTCAAAGTTGATTTTGAACCATAACACAGCATTGAATACCATATAAATATACTCTACAATTCAAGCAACTTCAAAATAAAAATATATTTTAAAATGCATGAAGAATTTAGCTCATACTTTTAAAATACCCTGCTTTTTGTAAGGTATGAAATGCAGTCACTTCTGTTTGGGAGTAGAGGGTAAAATAGAGATACCTTAATCTTATGAATGAATTGGAATGGAAAATTGTATAAGACTTTATTTTCCAACTTAGATTAGGGCATAAATAGATATTTACTTCATGTATCCCCACCATACAATGACTCAAAAGATGCAATTTTAATATATTCATACCTATGGTTTTTGTTTCTGGTGCTAAAGTACATGTGGTTTTTTCTTCATGCCTTATGGGCCCTCATTGGCTTTTGGTTATTATCTATGAGATGGTCATAATAATAAGAAGTCGTTATACTACAGTAGCATACCCAATACCATGTTCCACTATAAGATGAGAGCAATTGGCAACAATGTGTTCCGTTAAGGCGCTCCTTGTGTGAAGGTTGTTGGCTCAAAATATCGTGGGTACATCCAGATATCCAGTGGGTAGCTTACAATATTCCATGCCTAGAATCAACATTTAAAGTGAAAAATGATCTATGATACCCATAAGTCAATAATTGTCTTTGGATGCTCATATTTGCTCTGTAACTAAAGGTTTTCACTTAAGCCTTTTCCACTTGAATTTGTGTGGTATATGACAATGAATGACTTATGGGTATCGTATAGCCTTTTTCACTTGAATTTGTAAGGTCTATTCAGATGAATTTTTAGAATCATTCTAATTTAAATTTAAATCTTGATGCATGGACATATTGAACTTCCACCAGCATTCCTTGTCAACATCCTCACCTGTAGACTATGAAGTATGTAGGCCAATATGATATTATCTAAAATTCAAGTTATTGAAGTCACTCTCCTTCATTTCAATACTAGAAATAGGTGACAATTTTCTTTGTTCTATAGAAGTATGAGTTGGGATATCTGTGAAAAGTGGAGACACTCTAATATACCATTCTCTAAAATTCTAGTCAATGGAGTTATTCTCATTCATTTTGATAGTAGAAATAAGTGGCAATGTTTTTTTTCTTGTATAATTATAAGTTGGGACAACTGTTTGAAAACTAAATTTCTCTTGTATGCTTCTAATTTTGTTTCTATAACCAAATTCTTATGAGCTTTGTTATTAATTCATTAAGATCCTATTACATCCTCTCAATGTTCACTTATGGCTTTAGCAGCTTAGGAGTACTCAAGAATTTTGGGAAGTAAACATGGCAGATTATGTGGGAAAACTATTTCTAAATCATTAACAACAAATGAGACATTAGCAAAACCATCACACTTAATTTTTAGAATATAGAATAGCACAACTTAAGCCTTACACTTTGTAGTATACCATGAACATGAAATTTCTTAAACTATAACAATATTTTGTGTTCACATCTAAAATAAGGTTGTCATGTGCCATGGTTGGGATTTAAACTTTGCATCCACATTATATTTATGTGAAGAATGGGAACTACCTTCTTTGTTTGCATGAACTCTTGTCCAAACACCACCTAATAGTCATCGAATAGAACAATGGAAATACATGTCCTTCTGATCCATTCCCCCAACTTGATTCGAACATCCTTGACCATACCAACAATTGTCAGCTTATATGAGTTAATGGATTTGAATGAAGTTTGAACTAGCTTAAAATGAAATCACAGACTCCTCACCACATCCTCTCTCACAAAGTTATAAGTCGTGGCACTCTCACTACTTCCACGGTGAAATTGATATTCAGTGCAAATATATTTTCCTATAGCAATATACAAAGCATTGAGTAATGTCAACCAAACTATGGAAAAGGTATTCCTCCAACAAGATACATCATACAATAGAGAGCTAAGAAAATGCAACTAAATTGATGAAAGGGTATGTTATAGACAACCGAATTATGTGCATAAGAATATTAAATATAGCGCCAATACTTAGGTTTGCAGAGTCTAAGTTTTGGTCATTATCAAAAGTTGTGTGAAAATTGTTCCTGGATTATTTACTGTGTGGACTAGAGGTTTCTAGGAGAACTCAAACTCCAGAGAACTAAACTCCAAGGAAATTCTTGCCTAGCTATAACACATTGTTGGATTTTTCTACTGTCCAAGTAAAATAAATTTCTACAGTCCTAAGAAATTCTCCCTCATGATTTATATTTCTATATTTACATTATCCATTTTTAATAATTAATAATAATAATCCTCTAATCTTAAGGTCACTGCCTAAGAACCATAGGCAATGATAAGGTCATTGCCTTCAAAAACTAAGAAACCATAGATTATGAAATAGATACCATTCTTCTAAATATATAATTCAAATATACATATAGATTCCGATCAACAAAATCACACTACAATCTTTGATTATGAGTAAGGTCACATATTTTCATGTATGGCTATATTGTTGTGAACCAATGTCTTTTCTCCCTGCCATAATTGTATGCCACACATTAACAATATCAAAGATTATTCAGTAAAGTGAATGGACACCTTCAGTACTTACATTTATCCTTAAATATGCTTCATAGTCCCATAATTGACTAATTTTTTCCAACAAGGTAATAAGTTTAGGTTCATGTCAACAAATGTTAGTGCATAACAATCTGCTTCAATGGTGTATCTTGGAAACCTTTTCAATTGTTCAATTTTATTTGATTCACAACTTACAATAGATCAAATCATACCATATTTTCTACCTTCAACACTTTATAAAAGTATATATACAGACAGATTGAAATAATCCATGTCATACTTGAATTCATCATTACAACTTCCCTTCATATAATGCATTGATTTTGTCTTTTGGTTGAGGCATATCATTAGATTCAAAGTATATTCTATACCCATATTTTTTCCTTTGTAAAAAAAAATCTTCTACTGATAAGAGACCAAACACTTCAAACAATGGTCATACATATCTCACTCCCAAAGAGTTAAAGGAAGCATCAAAATTGCAGATTAGCTCTCAGAACTCTATCATCATAGAGTTGTCCTTTCCTTTTGTCATATAAATGAGACTTTTATGTCACATATTAATAGTATCTCCTTGAGGGCTATACATCAACAATTTAAAATGATGAAAGGACTTCATCATACCCGATCTTCTAAGTGTTTGACACAATATTTATGTGTCTTGTAAAACTTAATATAAAAGGATCCATTCCTTCCATATTATACCTATACTTGATCTTGACAGAGCTCCTCTTAAAAAAAAAAATTATAGAGATGACAATACATACCTCATTTTTAGATGTCAAACTTCAATCCTTGTTACTCTTATTCTCAATATTTGTCATTAGCAAAAACATTTTTCTTAGGTATTGTGTCTTCCATAACGCACAAGAAAATGATTTTCCATTCACATACTAGTCTCTTTATAGGTTTGAATTCTCATATTTTATTATTGAGAAAACCATCACTAAGATGTCTTTTGTATGAAGACAAGGTCCTTCAGGTATGAGATACTTTAAGTCGGTCCTTCTCTGGTATATTCATGTACAATATGGTATTGATGGATTAACATGATTTTGCACAAATTATGGCCAAGACTTCTCCTTGTGAGCAGGGGCATACTTCAAGGATTTATGACGTGAACAAACTTACAAATCAAAACACAAGTGTAGATAATATCTAAGGTAACTTGGACTTCACAGAGTCATGTCAAAGTATTATTAGTTCTTAGAGAGCTTTCATATACTTTACCGATAAAAAAACAGTCTTTCTGATGTAGACTCTAAGGCATTTCACACTTTCCAACCTTCTATCATGATTCCTGAGCATTTTTGGCCCCCAAATAGGCCTCTAAAATTATTTGGTCCCTTCTGCAAATTTTTGTATTTTTTGACATCCTTTTAGATATTTAATATGATGGCTGAGGCATATATATCTTAAAATGGAGTTGAATTTATAAATGAGATATGATCAATGACTTTGGATCTAGGAAATGATTCTTGGTCATATTCTAAATTTGAAGCCTACTATCTATAAAGACAATTATTTGGTATAATATATGTTCTTGTTCTTCTTGCAAGGAAAGACTCATTTCCACAACAAACAACCTAGAACATATCTTGAGGATTAGAGATTCAACCGTCTTTGGTAAAATCCTTTTTCTTGTCATACAAGTACTCTATTCCTTAGAAATTCAGCCTTGATATTTTCCTATGACTTTTTCTTATTGAGATGATCAAGCTTCCCTTGAACATTTTTTTATTAGATAGCTTATTCTTTCAAACAAGGACAAAGCTCATTTTGAAATGTATTAGGTCTTCTAGGCCAAATATAAATGACTCCATCTCCAGGTCTACCTGAAATGTATATGATACATCTTCTCGAGTGTAGAATATGATCTCTTCAAGAGTGATATCAATGCTTTCTTTTTTTCTTCACAATGGGAATAAAATGATGGATTTCAAATACATTTATAGTAGCTTCTGATTGGATGACACTGAAATTATACCACAATACACAACATTCCCACTTCCATCCCCATATTTGTATTTCAATTTTTTTTGTGAATTATAATATGTCGGGAATCAAATAAGTACCCTCTTTATATACATTGAATAGTTAATATAGAAGATGATTTAAAAAAATACCTTGCATATAACCTGCATTTGTCTTGAGTTCAATCGATGCTCCTACCTTTTTCCAGTGATCCTGAGTCAACGAGGTAACCTACCTTAACAGGCTCTGATATGGATTTTGCAATGGGTCATGGAAATGATAATTATGCCATTGGTGGATCGATTTTCATGACTTTCCAACTCGATGACCTAGTTTACCCTATTATACATCGATCATAAGTTGTTTACTCCCCATAAATCCACTAACAGAGGAATGTACAACATAATAGCATCATCCATTCCAGATCGAGATCCAGATGCCAATCTTATTATTCTGTAGACATTTTTAGAAACTATCAAGGCTTATAGTTTTATAATGAATTGATTTATCATATATATCCCCTCTCATATAATTTTGAATGAATCAAAAGGGTAGTTATGACGATCCCACAACGCTTTACAACTGGAATTCATGCAACACTCCATAAAGACAAAGATTTGGTGAAGAAATTCAATACATAGGTAAGGTAAGTATGTCGAGAAAGTAAATAATTTTCCTTCCCTAGAGGGATTGAGTTAATAGACAAAGCTCGCAGTCAAGCAAATCCACTTGGGCAGCAAAGCGAATTCGACAAGAGCACCTGCACTGTAAAATTTACACACGCAGCTCAACAAGGGGATTGTTGAATTTATACAGGAGAATCCTTGTATTCATCCATACCCTCTCGATTTCCTAGAATGGTAGAGGGGCGATTGCAACCAAATATGACCTGCAACTCGGAAATCAGGACGATCGTAACCAAATTCAACCTCCAAACCAGGAAATCGGAGCGAATGCAAGCGAATCAAACTTCCATACCAGGCGAATCGGTCCTTTTGATTTTTTATCCGCCTTATTTTTTATGGCTAAAATGTAATAATTATTTATTTTTTAAATAAAGTTTTGTCTAACTATAGAAAATGGGTATAATATAAAAAAAATTACCCCTTCAAAATATTAAACCCCTTAAATTTCTCCCTTAGGCTAAAATTAGCCCCTAAAATTTTATATGCTCTAATCACATATGAACATGGGCGCCTTCCATGGGAGAAAATGAAAAATATCATATTTAAATAAATTGAAATAAATGAAATAATGTACATTAATTTTTAATTTATAAAAAAATTCAAATTATTACAATATTTAAAACTATCATCTATTTATTATCAATAACATCAATAAAGATTTATTATGATTTAAACACCTTACACATAAAAAATACATCATAAAAAATATTACAAATAAAAAAAAAATCCACCTTAATTGAGATAATTATTATATCAATTATCTCTCTCTTTGTATATTCCATACAAGGAGTATATAAGTTTCGAGGGATTGTTGAGACCATTAAGCTTGAGGCCATTACAAGAAATACTCATTATGAGCTCAGCATGTCACATTCGAGAATCTAATCATCACCAGTCATAAAAATGTTGTTATCCTTGGCGATGGATTCAATTTGGTATGGTCATCACCCTTGACAATTTATATGCTTGAGTTTTCAGTGACCCATATATTTGTCCATGATATTTTGAATTAATGTTGTCTATTTGAACACATGATAAATCCATTATAAGTTTCCTTAATTTTCTTATCCAATTTTCAATAATGATAGAAACTCTAATTACACTTGTTATTGATCTTAATATTTTTCTACTACTCCCTTCATTAGGGCCATTATCAATTGAACTTTCTAATCCCACCATCTACATTGCAACCCTTTATACTATCATTGCTAGTAGAAAGGGAGCGTAAATAGATAAATAAACCTTTCTATCCTACCATCCACACTCATAATTTTATATATGCGCTACTTGTTCCCAATAATGATGGTAACAAGAATAGCAGTAGCGGTTGAGATGGTAGGATCAAAAGGTTCAATCACCCCACTGATGGGAGCACCAACAAAAAATTTAGATCAATAACGATTATAATCAGTGTTGTTGTCATTATTGACAATGTGATAAGTGGAGTTAGCCAAACTTTTCAAACACTTCAAGAAAAAATAAAAACATAAATTCTTCATGTTTTTTGGATTGAAGCTAATTTTATATGAAAATTAGTTGATAAAACTATCGAATAGATAGAAATATCATGAAACAATTGCCTCAAGTTGTCATACTAGAAGAACATATCAATAATGATAATAATTCAATGTGACCAACTCATAATACTTTCATATTTATATGGCTTGAAACTAGATATAACTGCCAACTTTGACAAATTGAAATGTTTTACATGACATGAAACTTTTCTCTGGAATAAATGTTTACTTTTCAACCATTTATTATTTTATGTTATAAATGTTTGAGCTAATCCATACTCCAAATGGATGCGGCAATACCAATACATGCACCCTGAGATGAGTCGAGTGAAGTGGGGAATAATTTAGGGCTTATGTTGACCCGAAGCACCATGGGTCCAAGCAGTTGGTGAATGTGTGTGAAGGACTAAACAATAGGCAATCATGCGGTGTGATGACCCAAATTATGGATGCATAACATGAGGCCAGGTGGGATGGTGATAGGTTAGTCTGACCCAAGATCATGTTTTGGAATGACAAGTTAACCTTGAATTGAATGATAGGGCCAAGAGTAGTAAACCCACACTGCAACTGAAATAACATTTTATTAACAATGGAGCCGACTCAAATTTACATGAAGGACCATGAGGAGTCATATGGTGAACTAAATTCCATATAAATTAACTAAAGCACATGAGGGAAGAACAAAATTACATCACACAACAATGAATATTTGGAATAAGTCGCAAGAGATAGCGAAGAGGAGAGCCAAGGTCCCAAGACAAAGTACGAAGTGCAAGGAGTGGGTCAAGACTGAATGAAACAAAATGTAGTTTAGTGGGGCTATGGTCGTGCAGACCCCAATAAGACGAATAGGACCAAATCCTAAATGAACCTATCTAGGTGGAAGGCTGACTTGCATAGGGTGATTTCAAGTGAGCAGGCTTATCCTTGAGTTGCATAAGGATTTTGGCATTGTACTTTGTTGAGACTGGGTCATTGTCTTGGGTTGATGTAAACTTATGGTCTTTATAAAAGCAGAAATTCGAAGGGTCGTTTCATATACATTTTTGCATGTGTAATTTGTATTGATGATGATGTGAATTGCATTTTTCTAATGAACGATTGATGAATGGAAATTACCTGAACTAGAAGTGACAATAAGATTTACTTGCACTATATTGAAGAGTTATGATATTCCACTAAGTATAATGGTGTGAGGGTATCTCCTAGTTGCGGATGGTGCAAGGATATAATGGAGTGTTATCATTGTGCATTGATTCTATAAGTATTTAATATTATTACCTAAAAAGATACCATGCAATTCAAAATATTTAGCAAAGAATTTCTTTTGAAATGTGGTGAAATATTGGGTTCTTCCATTGAGCATTGTGTAGGATAGAGATATAAGATTTGTGGGGAAATTTTAGACCTTGCTATTCAAACTTATGGGGATGTAGTTGATACATAGTTCCAAATTTCATCCACGGAAAAAATATACAGATGTAACATATCAAATCCCTACTAAAGGATTATCTCAAGCATTATGTTAGGGTCAATTGGGAGAATTGGCCAAGTTAGGGTTACATGAAGTAACCCATCATGGAGAAGGAAATCAATTGTGTTGTCACCATCGTGCACATGACTAGCTATGCAACTACAAAAACACCTCCATGAAGTCCTAATCCTCTAAATATGTATATATGTATGCATCATGGGAAAATGGTTGCATATGCATCAAAGTTCGCAAATTTGTGATCTTTAATGCAAATTGTCTCTTCTTATCTAACATAGTATAACTTGGAATGTTTGACCATGAGCTGGAGCATAGATTTTGTGACCTGAGTAAGGACTTTGAGGATGGAACCATGAGTTATATTATAATAAATATCTTCATAAACCATCATCAGCAAAATTATGCATGATAATCTTTAATTTATTAAAAATAAAGGAAACTTAGAATTTCTTAATCACTAAATCTTAAGTATGATATGGTATTTTATGAGATATTGTGGTAAATGGAGTGATAAAGGAGTAGTAAGAGGAAGAAAAAGGGATGGAATATATGTCTACATATTATAATAATGGTACAAAATTAGTGACCCAACAAGTGGCTATTATGATTCTCGTTCATACAATAATAAGGCTTCCCAATGTGCATCCTTCCTTCAATTGGTCCAATTAGTTTATGGAGGTTTGAAGAGAAGAGGATAAGTCAATATAAGACCATTTAAGAGAATTTAACCACAACGAGAATGGGTGTGGAGCTATCACATCACTCTATAGGTATGGATCTTGTGGATGTATATATATTTTATTGTTAATGGAACCTCATCTCTACCACCCCCATTTACTTGTTTTGACCTATTGTTAGTATTTGAATGTCGCAAGTCTCGCATCTATAGGACTGGTCCATAAACCAATAAATAGGTCAAAAACCAAAACCATATGTATAGAATGATTCATGCATGGACCACTACTTTGGAAAACCTTGTGCAAAGAGGCATGAAACGCATGACCCATACCAATTCCCACAACGAACCATTAATGCATGCATATCACCCCATTTATTCTGCACTAGTGAGATTTAACATCCCAAAACCTCCTATGATTAACTTCTTAAAGAGTGTCATCATGCCTCGTGTTGAATAAGATATGCAAGGTGATTACCTAAGTTCCCAAGTGATGATTGATGACACAACCAAGTGTCATAGTTAAATACACTATGGAATATAATGGATTTGAATAGATTTTTTAACTTGCAAGGTGCCTTATGGTCTATGTAGCACTTGAGATGCTAAGGAGTCTAATAGACCATTATGCGTGTGTAGCATATGGAAGGAATGAAGCTATTCTATCTTGAATTCTCTTAAAGAAGGAATGGAGCTTCATATCCATAGCATAAGTGGACATGTACATATGTCATATGGTATTATTAGAGTCCCCTAGAATGATGATTTTGCAAATATGTAGAGTTTTGGCAAGTTCGATCCTTTTGAACAATGCATAAAGATCCACTTCATTGTTAGAAGTTGTAACTAGACTCAAGGAGGATGTTAATTCAATATTTCCTTTGGTTGTGTTAGTGTTCAATATTCATTGATCAAAAATACTCTTTTCAGGTTTACTTAGTAGTGGTCCTAGGTCAAAATTTTATATTTTCAAGTCAGTTTTCAAATAAAATTTTATTCGCTGGATATGTCTAGGTATTAAAAGCTACTCCCTCTAGTCTATTCATGGCCATTGTCATTTCATAGATCATTTCCTCCATTATCATATAGAGTCTTAGGTCAGTCACCATACTTTCACCTAGGTCAATGTCTAAGTGTCTTTTGTTTCGCCACCATAAATCTCCAAATTATGTCATAAAGAAGGCGAAAAAAGAGCCATTTCCACCATACAAGTTATCTTCAAAAGGTGAGTTAGAATAGGTAGAAAAATAAAATAAGACATTGTTTCTTTGCTCAAAATATTGTTACATTGTCAAATTTTTCAAAAAAGGAATTTTTTCTCAAAAGATCATGATTTCACTAAAAGACAAAAAGGTGTTCTATAATGTTATAAAGGGAAAAAAGGGATTTCCTCCACTCATTTTATCCTCTATTTTTCGATAGAGTTGTAGAAATTATATAACTAATGTGTTATACATCCAATATTCTCCTGATCATACACTATTTGACTTCATGCACAATATAGAATCTATTCCACCATTGATCATCACATGCGGAAATTAACACAATTGCAATGCACACATGAAACCATAAAAATTCACACACATTAACACAATTGTTTTTACGGGAAAGCCTGAAGCTAAAAAACCCAACTATCTGTATATAATATATGTCATAGAGATCATGTAACAATCCTCGTACAAAGCTTCTCACAAGCTCTCAGTACAATCCAATAGCTACACACTAATCAGGCTTGATCTTGCAAATCCATGCACCGATCTTTGCCACCTGCTAGCCTGCCTCTACTGCGCAATCCCTGCTGAAGAATGGCTCTAGATGAACTCGAATTTCCCCAGCCTTTCTCATGCAATCCTCATAGGCATCTCCAATCACTGGGTGTTGCAAATCATGCAACACTATAGTCACAATTGATAGTCAACCTGCTCTTTCACCTACCTCTCCACTGGTCTCCACTGAACTGTCCATGCACTGTAGTTAACTGATGTATTCTTCAGTTGATTAATGAGTTAATATTTATTGAATTAATTAATAATTAATTCACACCACTCTCACTAGTGTATCAATCAGTTAGATTAGATACAACTAGCTCAACTGTGTCTAACTGAGTTAAACTGAACACAACTCCACCAACTACTTCTACAACTCCACCAAACTCTGTCACATGAGTTCTATCTAAAGTCTCCATGCAATAGCTTCACTTAACCCTCAAGAATAGTGTAATTCCTTCTGTCAGCTCCTGTGCCACATCTGTGCACTTAACCGAAGTGCTCCAAGAGAATAAGATAATGTTTATAGTCCAAATATTATTAAGAGCTAATAATATTCGACATATCTATTTTTAGACTGGCAATCTAAAAATAGATTCCGCCCAATATGTCTAAAAATAGAAATCCATATATTTTTCCAACTTGACCAACCATCCACAAATAGCATCTTGCAACTCATAGAATATGATTGACATGTCTAAAAATAGTCTTTTCGACAAAAATCACCTGTGTGGGCCCCACCTAGTTTATGTGATTATTTTCCAACTAGGATCAGGAATGATGTTTCAGGATGCCTCCTTCACTATTTCTTGTTGCAATTTTCAACACTCCCTCTCAACAAGAAAGGATTGTCTTTGCATGCGACATGAAACTCCACGCATTCACCCTGCAACCTTTGCAAGCACCATGCAACTCCATGCATCTGCTCTGCAACTCTTCTGAAACTGAATAGGCTCCAAACAACTCAATCAATCTGATGCATCTATCATCAAATTCTTTGAATTCTGCTTAGCTACTGCACATGTCTTCAGGAACCACTGCGTTTTTGAACTCTGCACCCATGCACTCTGCACTTGCTGTCAACTCTAAACCGCACTCCAGTATCCGACACTGTCACTTCGATCTTCCTACATCAATCCAATTGATCATGCTACTGCTACTCTGTGGGCACCTCGTAGCCAGGTTCAATTCATGAGATCCACACCATCTCAATGAATCATGCCCAGAAATCTACTCTTAGGATTAATCATGCATGTCGCCCCACCTCTCACCTGGTGGTATAGCCGCATGCACTCCCTCTGCCCATCTGGCTCGAAATTTATCTTCATGAGTGGTCTCTCCCACTCCATGATCCTCATATTTTGGTTGCTCCAAATCCCGAGGTTCACACTTACCTGCATGCAAATCCTGCTCCCTCTCAATCTTCAATTTCATGTCTTTCTTGCACTTCCCAACAGTAGGAAGCTCCGTAGACATCCCATCTACTTCATGTCTGTAGAGATTCTTTGCTCGAATCCCAACCTTATTGAATTGTCCTATTTCTTTGTGCTGAAGGAAAACTTTTCCTTCACTAAATACAACATCATAGCCTTTATCCTCTAACATTGCGACTGATATTAAATTCTTCTTTAAACCTGGAACATGCACTACATCTTGTAAAAGAATGATTTTACCTGACTCCCTCTGAAAGGTAATGGTACCAATGCCAGTCACATTGTATCTTCCATTGTCACCCAACTTAACATGAAACTGGAGATCTTTCTCCACCAAGTCACTGAAAAGGTTCACATCTCCCATCATGTGAAAGGAAGCACCACTATCAAAATACCACCCCGATCCCAATGCACTAGACACCATGCATGCAATCAATGAGAATTCCAGCTCAAATTGTGAGGTAAGAGCCTCGCTAGCTGCAGCTCCAGCAGCCTGCTTGTTCTTCTTCTTCTATGGACAATGTGTGGTGAAATGCCCATGTTCATGACAATGAAAACACTTCACTTTGGACATGTCACGCTCTTTGCCATCCGCACCGGATTGAGAAGGATTTTTCTTCCCCTTCCCTTTCCTTGCTTTGGAAGCCAAAGCGCAATCCTCTTCATCATCATTCTTTGATGAAGATCCATCCCTGGTACTCCGCCTTATCTCCTCCTACACAAGATCCGACCAAAGTCGCTCCCATCCTGGCAGTTTCTCCCGACCATTGACAGAGTCCTCGTAGCTATGCCAACTCTTCAGAAGCCCAAGGAGAGCCAAGCTCACCAAGTCTTCTTCATCCACACTAACTCCTACACTCCCAAGCTCATCCCTGCAGTGGACAAAATTTTTCAAGTATACCGGAATAGTGTCATTCTTCTCCATTTTTATTTTCCTGAGCTTGTCTTTAAGCGCCAACTTCCTCTGGTCACTTCTGCTTTGGAACAATTATGTCAAAGCCTTCCACATCAAGAATCAAGTGGCTTTACCATGAAGGTTGGACATAATTTGATCCTTCACACCTTCCAACAGAATCCTTTGACACCTTTCTACCTTATTTTTCCATGCGTCAAGTGAGGTTGCATTGCTAGAACCCGGTTTAGGAATATCAGCATCTATGAACTCCTTCAACCCATTATCCTCCAGCACCACCTCCATCCTGTCCTTCCATGAAATATAATTCAAGCTACCCTCAATGGCATACTCCAATCGCAATCCGTTGAAAGACATTTCAATGAATGCTCAACTTTGACACCAAGAAAACATTGTAGCAAATTCGAATTCCACCAGCACAAAACTCAACTGTTTCAATAATTTCAATCTGCTCCAATGATCAACTGCTTTGATACCATGTAGAAATTATATAACTAATGAATTATACATCCAATATTCTCCTGATCATACACTATTTGACTTCATGCACAGTACAGAATCTATTCCACCATTGATCATCACATGCGGAAATTAACACAATTACAATGCACACATGAAACCATAAAAATTCACACACATTAACACAATTTTTTTTACGGGAAAGCCTGAAGTTAAAAACCCCAAATATATGTATATAATATATGTCATAGATATCATTTAACAATCCTCATACAAAGCTTCTCACAAGCTCTCAGTACAATCCAATCGCTACACACTAATCAGGCTTGATCTTGCAAATCCATGCACCAATCTTTGCCACCTGCTAGCCTGCCTCTACTGCGCAATCCCTGCTGAAGAATGGCTCTGGATGAACTCGAATTTCCCCAACCTTGCTCACGCAATCCTCATAGGCACCTCCAATCACTAGGTGTTGCAAATCATGCAACACTATAGTCACAACTGATAGTCAACCTGCTCTTTCACCTACCTCTCCACTAGTCTCCACTGAACTGTCCATGCACTGTAGTTAACTAATGTATTCTTCAGTTGATTAATGAGTTAATATTTAGTGAATTAATTAATAATTAATTCACACCACTCTCACTAGTGTATCAATCGCTTGACTAGATACAACTAGCTCAACCGTGTTGTCTAATCGAGTTAAACTAAACACAACTCCACCAACTACTTCTACAACTCCACCAAACTCTGTCACATGAGTTCTAACTGAATTCCTCCATGCAATAGCTCCAGTAAACCCTCAGGAATAGCGTAATTCCTTTTGTCAGTTCCTATGCCACATCTGTGCACTTAACTGAAGTGCTCCAAGAGAATAAGATAATTTTTAGAGTCCAAATATTATTAAGAGCTAATAATATTCGACATATCTATTTTTAGACTAGAAATCTAAAAATAGATTTCGCACAATATGTCTAAAAATATAAATCCATCTATTTTTCCAACTTGACCAACCATCCACAAATATCATCTTGCAACTCATAGAATATGATCGACATGTCTAAAAATAGACTTTTCGACAAAAATCACCTGTGTGGGCCCCACCTAGTTTATGTGATTATTTTCCAACTAGGATCAGGAATGATGTTTCAGGATGCCTCCTTTATTGTTTCTTGTTGCAATTTTCAACAAGAGTTCCTCTTTCACCTTCAGAACACTCTACAACTGCCAAAGGTGGAAAAAGAAAAAATAAAATTACAAGAAAACTCATTATGCTACGCTTCTGGGAGGCAGCGCAATGTTTCTGAGATTGGCCCAATGTTTTTGAGTGATAGTGCTACGTTTTTGCCACTGCACTATGTTTCTACCAAAGGCACTACGCTTTTGGGTTTTAGCCTGCAAGTCAGCCATTCAAGGTTCAAAACAAGTGTGCAAAGCTTTTGTGGCCTCCAAAATTAGTAAGTGGACACTCTTAATGCCTTTTCAAGTCAATTCATCAGTGTATGAGTGATTTTTCACCTTAGGGTTTTTCTCCATTATGTTTTTAGGGCCTCCCATTCTTGAGTGGTTTCAGTCATTAAAATCCCTCATCCCACCATCTAAAACCTTCACATATCTTCCACAGACCCTAACCTAACACTCCCTATCACTCATAGTCCTCTTTAGCATTGTTTCCATCAAAACCCTAATTTCTACAAGAAAACAAGGAAATCCCTGTGTTTTCACATTTTGGTAAATCTCCCCATACCTATTTCAAGAAATTTCAGTTGTAACCTCACCCTACCTCCTCAATTTTTTGAGGAATTTTCCTTAGATTTCTTATACCTCCTCACAGCCCCTAAAGTCACCCTATCCTTGTCACCTGTTTTCCCAAAATTCGTTGTCCCTACCCACTTCATCTAGCTAGGGTTTCATCATGTTCACAAGCATTATGGAGGGTGAAAATAAGGTTCACAAGTGAGGCCGCCATTCCAAGTTTGAGCCATCCACTTTGCAAGAACTCAATGCTTCCCCTTATGCTAAGAGATGTTTTGAAAACAATGGATGTTTTAGATTTTGTGAGAGAATCATGGAGGTAGGTTGTCATGCTCAATTGACTAGCCTTTTTGCCACCAAATTTAGCAGAGACAAGGCCATCATAGAATGCATTGAATTCACTCTATCAGCAGATGCCATCACTTCAGTAACAGGTATTCCAAATTAAGGAGAAGTATGGTTCAAAGGCATGGAATTAGACCTTGAGAACTACCCAATGTTCCTAAAACCTCATTGCAAAGATGAACTTGAGCATGTTTTCCCTTTGAAAAATTTACTTGATAAGTATGCCCAATTAATGAAGCTAATCATGAAATATTTTACATGAAAAGGTATATTTTCAAGATTGTACCAATAACATGTCAGGTTACTAATGCACTTCACAACCACAAAATCACTCAATTTTTCCAACTATTTATTCAGTAGTTTGGTCAAAATGGTGGAGAAGGTTCAGAGCAAAGGTAAAAATCATCATCCTAGTTTATTCCACCATGCTTTAGTCAAGATGGTTGCTTTGCACCAACTCTCAGCAAACAATACGACCTAGGAAACTTTCATGGAGAAAGTAGCATCAACACCTGCTACTATTCCACCTATTGTTCATAACAAATCATCAGCATCAGTACGGCCAAAGGAGGTCGGCTCTTCAAGCAAACAATTAGAGGTTTCAAATGCACCTAGGGTTGATATCACTCAAACCTATGAGAAGGGTAAGATGATGGTTTTTTCTCCTAAGACCATCAAAGGTTTACTGGCACCTGAAGCTACACCTGAGCAAAAAAAAATAGTAGATCAACCACCTAGTCATGATGGTGAGTCACCATTACAGCAGCATGATGAACAAGCACTCCTAGAGGTTGACATGGTAGAGAATGTGAAGGATAAGTCAGCTGAGGGGAGATTTTATCAATAGAAAATAATCAATTCACCTTCCTACAGCAAGAGAATCTGCAGCTAAAAGTGAAACTACTACTCCAAGACAAGCCAAAGGCGCATATTGATGAATAAAAAGGTAAAGGTAAAGAACTGGTAGATGATGATCAGTTGGAGGATGAAGAATTTGAAATAAAAGCAAGGATGCCAAGGACAAGAGGTCTCAAGAGGGCGCTTCAGAAAGAAAAGGAATCATCTCCTAAATCAGGTTGGAAAACTTTTGATGAATCAATTATTGATGAAATCAATCAAGATAGAGAGTATTGGCTTGACAGGGTGAATGGAAATCTTGAGAAGCTTCTAAAGAAATCCAAAAATAACAATGACCTCCAGAGGCATATGGAAAATCATTATTGCACCAGAAACAAAATCGCCCAAATCAGGCTGAAGCAAATGAAGAAAAAACTTAAGGAAGCCCAAATGAAGCTGAAGGAGAAGGATAAACTAGACCTACTTGTTGAGGCATCCTTGGAATTTTAGCCTATCATCCACAGGTGTCATAAAACAAATTTTGAGATATTTTGAGTATTTTGAGCATTTTTTATGATTTTTGGAAAATTCTGGAAATTTGAACTCCACACAAGTGTCGCGCAGTGGTGCGACACTTTCTCTTAGGGCACTCAAATGAAGGATAGATTATGTTTTTGGATTCATTTTGACTTCTACATTCCATATCAGGTCCTGTTTTTTCATGACACCCCTTGTTTATGGATAAAAATCCAAAAAACTACCTATTTTCATGTTTCTACCATTGATTTTGACCAAGTGCGGCGCTTCTGGAGTGAGGTTGGGAGAATCAAGTTTTGGAGGTCTTCCCGTGGGTATTTTCTCAATTTTGAAGGTGAATTGGAAAGTATACACGTAGGGATACCTATTGCAACCTTCATAATTTCAATTGGATGCTTTAAAGTGGGTTAAATTCACCTTTGAACATGCATGATGCTTCTGCTAATGGCGCTACTTTTCTGCATTGGATTCCCTTCAGACAGTTTTCCAGCGAAGAAAGCTTCAGAATTCGATGCTAATTTGTCCCATGAGATGTCTTTTTAGTATTTGAGTTTATTTTTGCCTCTTGTGATGATGAAATGTGTAATTTAATGAAGGAGACACACACTCCTAATCTTTAGCTGAATTTTAGGGAATAGTTTCTAACTTCCCTAGATTCTAGGAAGTGACTCATCTGATTTAATTATGATACTTTTTGGATAGGATTTCGACCCCATGATGTGTCATGAGCTCTATTTTCTATACATAGTCCACCTCATGCCATTTTAGAGGTTGGATAGTTGTTATTTGCAGTGGAGCTATTAGACAAGATTTTTTCTAAATGAAATCAAAGACAGTATTGCAAACATAGTGTTGAGACTCCAGTGGTATGCCTTTGAGATTTTTTTTTTCTCTGTAATCTTATCATGTTGAATGTTATGTTATCCATATTTCACATATATTCTTCTTTATGTTAATATTATCGATTTATAGACATAAATCATGCTTTCCATGCTCTGTTTTTATAAGATTTACATGAACATGTTACTGCTCTCCTGATGAATGAATTCATTTTAATGCTCATTTTGACTCTCTCTCAGTTCCCCTATACACAATGAAAAATTAATCATGCTTATACGTTTACCTACCTGGCCTCATCCTTTCCTCTGCAATATAACCTTTGAAATCTGACCTAAACCCTAGACCTAGTTCCATAACTGTCATTCCTATCCAGTAAAACTTCAAACAAACAAAAATCGTAATCTACTGAGCATCCTAACTAGCCTAAGATAATTATATCCAGACATCTCTTTGGTTGCAAAGTGACATTGAGAGAGCCCTTTCTCATCTTGGTAGGGCTATCTACCTGACCTAAAGGTTGGTTTGTGGTTACCTTCCTTCAGTTCCATTCTCAGCCTTGGGAAGTGGGGGGAGTGATAACAGGGTGAAAGCACAAACCACTTATGCCCCCCTCCCAACCAACCTCAACCCATATTCTTTCCATCCTTGGGTTTTTTTTGGATGCCCCATTGAAGCACATTACATATGTATATTATGAATTGAACCATTAATGAATTTATTTTTTGGAGAAGGAAAGTTGTCATCTCTTCTTATGAGGAGATGAACTATAAAGCATAGGTTGGAGGTTGAATTGTGAAAACCATATTTCTTGTGGCTAGAATAGTTTGGATTTATAGAGAAATTATGCTCAACCAACAATGATTCGACACACTCTACTACTATTGAATTCTATCTTTGAGATATATGAAAATTGGTCTTGTTGTTAGCCAGCCAAATCCTCCAGAAAACATACTTTGGGAGAGAAATCCAAAGTATTTTAAGAAAAGACTTTCATTTAAGGGAGCTAAGATAATTATTCTACCATGACGATAGATATATGGAATTTGTGCATATATGATAGATGCATATACATAGAAGATGTGCATATACAAAGGATATGCACATATACATAAGCTACACTTATATAGAAGTTGCTCATCTACAAAATTCACACAGCTTTTATATATGCACATATTTTGTATCGCATATCTTTTGTATATTATCATATACGGAAGTTGCGCATATATGAAAGATATTTGATACGGAACACACACACACACACACACATATATATATAAGTTGTGTGAATTTTGTGCATATACAGAATTTTCGCAATACAGAAGTTTCACATATGAGGAATATATGCACATATATGGAAGTTGTGCATAGACGAAAGCTCTGTATATACGGAGGTTGAAGTTGTGCACAACTTCTGTATATGCGCTTATATGGAATTTTTGCATAAGAAATAAATGCACATATATAGAAAATGTGCATATATGAAATTTGCGCATATGCAGGAGATGCACATATATTATGTATATGCACAACTTCCGTATATGTGTATATCTTATGTATATGTGCAACTTCAATATATGTAAGTTTTGCATATAAAGAAGTTGTGTGCAACTTCCATAATATGCATCTACAGAAATCTCCATATATGCACAGCGTTTGTGTATGTGCATATCTTCCGTATATGAACAACATTCATATATGTGCATATCATTTGTATATGTGTAACTTATGTATATGTTCATATATTTTGTATATGTGCAACTTCCATATATGTGCATATACAGAAGAAGTGCATATACGGAAGATATGCGCATATACAAAAGACATGCACATATATGAAAGATGTGCATATATGGAATTAGATGCACATATACAGAAGTTGAACATATATGGAAGATGCACATCTATATAATTTATGTGCAACTTTAGTCATTGTATATGTGGAGCCTATATAAGTGTGCAATTTCTATATATGGGTAACTTTCGTATATGTGCATATATGGAAGATAACAAAGATATGTGTATATACATAAGATGTGCATATATGGAAGTTGTGCCTATACAAAGGTTGAAATTCTACACAGATTTCGTATATGCGCATATCTTCTGTATATGCACGTATATTTTGTATATGTTCATCTATTCCTTACATTCGCAACTTTTGTATATGCACATATACAAAATAAGTGTGAAACTTACGTAATATGCATATACGAAAACCTCCATATATGTGCAACTTTCGTATATGCACACATCTTTTGTATATACACAATTTTTATATATGAGCAACTTCTGTATATGCACATATCTTCCATATATCTATAACGTATGTATATATGCATCTTTTGTATATACAGAAGACATGTGCATAGACGAAAGTCACGCAACTTCTATATGTGTTCATATTTTTTATCACATATCTTCTGTATATGCACAACTTCCAGATATGCACATATATTCTGTATGTGTGCAACCTTCATATATGTGTATATATGCAAGTTGCACATAATGCATGGAAGATTTTAGATATTCCATGCATTATGTGAAATTTATTTAAATATGATATTTTTCATTTTCTCCCATGGAGGGTATCCATCTTGATATGTGTGTAGAGAAAATAATTCATGGTGGCAGTACAACATCCAATTGGTGGTTTACATGCATGAAGGTACAAAGGAAATTAAGGTTTTTTGTGGTTGAATCATGTGAGGCTATAGAAATGATGGATATTTTTTGATGGGATCCTTTGGAAGGACATGTAGCCTTATTTTCTGCCTTCAAGCTAGCTTCAAGATTAATAATGGAAACTATTGGGGTGATGGTGGCTTATCATGACATAGGATGGCATAACTAGGATATAGTTTCCCTTCCAGCTTGTCGAATGCATTTTTATGTTGGTTTTATATTTTGTATTCATAAAAGTTTGTGTTTGTTTAGCGTAACTCCTCAACAATTTTTTTGGTAACTTTGTGGTCATTACCTTTACTTGGAGCTCTGGATGGATGGGAGAGGTCGTCAACGTGATGCAATACTCTCAATAACAATTCCCCTACTTTCAAGCTTGGTGGTGGCTCTCAGTTGGAAGATAGAAATCTTTAGCCTCACGGCCTTTGGCTCCTAGATTGCTTCATATTGGGTCTTAGGTTTGGATTATTGGTTTTTTTAATGTTTTCCAACTCTTCAACTATGAATTACGTTATTTTTGTCATTTGCATGCGGATTTGTTTCATCATCCTTTGAGTTTTATTTCCTTCTCTGGGTATATTGGTTTTATTCAGGTTGTTTTTCCATTATTTTTCTTGATTCAAGCTCCTAAATGTTGTCTAATATGATGCTCTCAATCCTTCATGTTTATTGGCATTTTCTCTGCATCTGCACAAATATCATAGATATTTCTCCTCAGTTTATTTTTGCTGTGGTGGGTTGGTATTTTCCTTAGGACCCCCCCTTTCTTTATTGGGTTCAGAGGCCCTGGACATTTCATGTTAGCTATAGGAACCAGTGCGATGGGTCACACTTATTGAATTGGAAAATTGAGTTAGGTCATAATGTCTTAGAAGAACAAGTGTGATGGGGATAATTCCCAAAAAAAGCGAGAAACAAACATTGTTGAGATTGCAACAAGATGATGAGCTTAGTGAAAAGAGTCGCCTTCACTAAGTGGGCCCGCAGGCTATTTTTGGTGCAAGTCTATTTTTGATAGGTTTATTTAGACATGTCGATCATATTCTATGAGTTGCATGATGTTATTTGTGGATGGTTGGTCAAGTTGGAAAAAATATATGGACTTCTATTTTTAGACATATTGGGCGGAATCTATTTTTAGATTTCCAGTCTAAAAATAGATATGTCGAATATTATTAGCTCTTAATAATATTTGGACTATAAACACTATCTTATTCTCTTGGAGCACTTCAGTTAAGTGCACAGATGTGGCACAGGAGCTGACAGAAGGAATTACGCTATTCCTGAGGGTTAAGTGGAGCTATTGCATGTAGACTTCAGTTAGAACTCATGTGACAGAGTTTGGTGGAGTTATTGAAGTAGTTGGTGGAGTTGTGTTCAGTTTAACTTAGTTAAACATAGTTGAGCTAGTTGTATCTAGTCTAACTGATTGATACACTAGTGAGAGTGGTGTGAATTAATTATTAATTAATTCACTAATTATTAACTCATCAATCAACTGAAGAATACATCAATTAACTACATTGCATGGACAGTTTCAGTGGAGACCAGTGGAGAGGTAGGTGAAAGAGCAGGTTGACTATCATTTGTGACTATAGTGTTGCATGAATTGCAACACACAGTGGTTGGAGATGCCAATGAGGATTGCGTGAGCAAGGCTGGACCAATTCGAGTTCATTCAGAGCCATTCTTCAGCAGTTATTGCGCAATAGAGGCAGGCTAGCAGGTGGTAGAGATCGGTGCATGGGATTTGCTACATCGGACCTGATTAGTGTGTAGCAATTGGAGATTGTACTGAGATCTTGTGAGAAGCTTTGTATGATGATTGTTACATGATCTCTATGACATATATTATAAAAATATTTGGGGGTTTTCAGCTTTAATATTTCACATAAAACACTGTGTTCATATGTGTGAATTTTTATGGTTTTAATGTGTGCATGCAATTGATTTTATTTCCGCAAGTAATGATCAATGGTAGAAGAGATTCTGTATTGTGCATGAAGTCAAATAGTGTGTGATCAGGAGAATATAGGATGTATAACACATTAGTTATATAATTTCTACACGGTATCAGAGTGATATTGATCATTGGAGAAATTGCAAAGCATTGAAGCGGTTGAGTTTTGTGTTGGTGGAATTTGAATTTGCAGTAGTGTTTTCTTGGTGTCAAAGTTGAGATGTCTTTCAACGGATTGCGATTGGAGTATTCCCTTGAGGACAGCTCGAATTATATTGCATGGAAGGAAAGGATGGAGGCGGTGCTGGAGGACAATGGGTTGAAGGAGTTCATAGATGCATAAATTCCAAAACCTGCTTCTAGCGATGCTGCCGCACTTGACACATGGCAAAAGAAGACAGAAAAATGTCGAAGGATTCTGTTGGAAGGTGTGAAGGATCACATAGTGTCCATCCTTCATGGTAAAGCTTCTCCATTCTTGATGTGGAAAGCATTGATAGACTTGTTCCAAAGCAAGAGCGACCAGAGGAAGTTGGCGGTCAAGGATAAACTCAGGAATATAAAAATGGAGAAAGGCGACAGTGTACCCAAGTACCTCACGAAATTTTTCCAATGCATGGATGAGCTGGGAAGTGTGGGGGTTACTGTAGATGATGAGGACTTGGTGAGCTTGGCTCTCCTTGGGCTTCCGAAGAGTTGGCATTCCTATCAGGACTCTGTCAATGGTTGGGAGAAACTGCCAGGATGGGAGCAACTTTGGCCGGATCTTGTGCAGGAGGAGATAAGGTGGAGTACCAGGGACAGATCTTCATCGAAGAATGTAGATGAAGAAAATTGCGCTTTGGCTGCCAAATCAAGGAAGGGGAAGAGCAAGAATAATGCTTCTCAATCTGGTGCGAAAGGAAAGAAGCAGGACATGTCCAAGGTGAAGTGTTTTCACTATCACCAACACGGACATTACGCCACTAATTGTCCACAGAAGAAGAAAAATAAGCAGGTTGTTGGATCTGTAGCTGGAGAGGCCTTAGCCTCACAGTTTGAGCTGGATTTTTCATTGATCGCATGCTTGGTCTCAAGTATGATGGGTTCAGTGTGGTTTCTTAACAGTGGTGCATCTTTTCACATGACCAAAGACAAAGATTTGTTTACTGATCTGGATGAGCAAGATCTTGGAGTGCACATCAAGATGGGCGATGATGGTAGATACAGTGCGACCGGTATCGAGACCATTTCCTTTGAGAGGGAGTCTGGTAAACCCTTCGTATTGAAGGAATTCATGCATGTTCCAGGATTGAAGAAGAATCTTATCTCTGTGGTGATGTTGGAAGACAAGGGATATGATGTTGTCTTTAGCGAGGGAAAGGATTTCCTGCGCAGTAAGGCAACTGTGAAACCCAGAGGATAGGGGTTCGAGTTAAGAACCTTTATCAGTTGTAGGTAGATGGTTGTGCAGCAATGGCAGGCAAGGCAGAAGGAGTGGTGAGTCGGGATGAGGGCGAGCTATGGCACATGAGATTGGGCCATCTTCACCATGGTGCTTTGAAAATTTTGCAGCAGATTTCTACCGGGCTTCCTAAAGGTACACTTGCGCAGTCAGATCAATGCAAGGGATGTTCTTTGGGAAAATTTGTGAAAGCCACCTTTCACGAGAAGGATATTCGTGCCACGACAATATTTGAGAGAATTCACACAAACGTGTGTGGACCTTTCTCAGTAGCTTCGACAGCAAAGCACAGGTATTATGTGATATTTTTTGATGATTTTTCTCATAATTGTTGGATCTTCTTCATGCAAAAGAAGAGCGAGACATTCTCTAAGTTCTGTGAGTTTAAGGCACTGGTGGAGAAAGAATCAGGGAAGCAGGTGAAGTCTCTTAGGACCAAAAATGGTGTTGAATTCATCTCTGACGAATTCAAATACTTTTTCATTGTAGAAGGAATTCGAAGAGAGCTCATAGCGCCTCATAACCCACAGCAGAATGGGGTCGCTGAGTGAAAGAACAGAACGATAGTGGGTGCTGCACAGGTGATGTTGCATGATCAGGGCCTTCCCATACACTTGTGGGCTAAGGCATGCAATACTGTAGTTTATGTGAAAAATCGTTGTCCTCACAGAGTACTTGGCATGAGTACACCCGAAGAGGCATTTTCTAGTAAGAAGCCTGATATTTCTCATTTGAAGATTTTTGGCTCACCTGTTTACATTCATGTGACGAAGGATGCCAGGAAGAATCCGGATCCGACCGTAGAGGTTGGGATATTTTTGGGGTACACTGATACACCCCACAACTATCGTGTGTATTTTCCAGACAGTCAGAAGACTGTTGTGCAACGGGATATCAAATTTCATGAGGAGAAAGCCATGAAGTCTTCGCTTAAGAGGGAGCCACACTTGCATGCAGATGAGGAGCTATTAGTTCCTAAGGATGAGCCTCAAGATGTGGATCATCCATAAGAGGAGGTTCATGGAGTGGAAGAAACCACTCATGCAGCGCCAACCATCAGAGGGCAGAAGCGCACTACACAAGATGAACAACTGAATCTTGATGCAAAGAAGATTGTAGGAGCACCTGTCGAGTCATAAAAAGGTATCTTTTGAACACCTGATTAGCTTACATTAATCATCAATCTGAGAGTGACTTTTTATTTCAAGAGTGTACTCTGTCTGAGGCTGCAATTATCTAAGAGCAATGCTGTGAAGATGTAGTACAAAATAACAAATGCAAAAGTAACAAATGCTTGTAGAGAAACCTAATTATAGTGACATGAATGGAAAGATTAAACTACATCAATCTTGCAAAACATCGATCAGGGATGCAGTAGCAGTAACTCTTTCCCTTAGAAATCGATGCAAGATGACCAATCTGGGGACTTGGAAGCAATGACCTCTATCCTCTACAGTTGGTGATCTTAAAGTAATCGAAACAAAAGCAAATTCAATGAACACAACTTAAAAGAGACGAAATCTAGAAAGGAACAGCAGCATGTAACTATAACTCATCTGTTTGATAATCGAAGACTATGAATAAATAATGAACAGAAATGGAACATCAACATGAAATGAACAGAAATTACAATTCTAACATAATCAAGCAACTAGATTTCCATGCTTCAATCCTATCGACAGCGACTTACCACGCGACAATCAATTATAACAAATCATAAACTGATAGAACAACAACTCAAATCAGATATAGAACAGCAAAGCTTTATAATGATAACAAGATAACTGAACGGCAGATGTGCTTCTTGTAAAAGATGAAATAGAAATGACTCTGTATTTGATCTAACAACAATAAACCAATTATGTAATTAAAACAAACATTAAAAAAAGATTAAAATAAGATCTCTAATAATTCAAAACTTTATAAGATGGTTGAAATGCGTGTCTTATATTAAACCAACATGAATTATTACAAAGAAGGTTCTCTCAAAGCCGAGAGTTAATAAAACATTATACTACAGAGGAAATGTTTAAATGTAAAGCCGTTCAACTAACTCACTGACTTCAACAACATCGTCCCCTTTGTCACTAAAGGACATTGCTTTATATATCAAATCTTGACCGAAAAATCAAGGAATAAGATGAGTTTGAATAGCAATCCCTCAGGATCAAAGGATCCTGAGGGATTCTCTCCTCTTCGTTTAGTCATCATCCTGTTTACTCTGACAGAGGCCGAGCTGTCCCCTGCCTTTTCTGGGCTATTCATTCAGATCTTGCCTTTGACTGGATATGGTTCAACGCTGATGGAGTAGCAGTTAGATTATTTTCAACCCCGCCTTTGGTACAGTTGTTCACCTCGTTGAATTCATGTTTTGTTAATCAAAAAGTAACCTTTAGTCATCTTTTTGTACTAAACATCAACCTTTCCAATTCTATTGTAATTCTCATGATAAATTACCTTTCCAAGGCAAAAAGGAGTATATCTATTGTAAAAGAATGAGTAAATACATATTAATTTCATACCTCTTTCACTGCCCAACATACCCCCCTTCTTAATCTTTTTCATGCTCTCATGAAAACTATAGCTCACATGGAGAGCAGTCAAAGAATAAGCCGGACAAGGTTTGTCATCAACAGGCTTAAAACCACGTAGTGCAGCTAATTCCTAAAAAACATGTTTTTTCTTTCCTTCAGGAAGTTCATAAATAGCTTTGTATTCCGAAGCAGGGTACCATGCAATAGGGCTGCGGAACCTACATCCTAACCAGTATGGTCATTCTTTTAAAATGAGATGGCTATAGGAAATCAAGCGGTCTGAAGCTAGCCCAAAGTTTCTATAATTAAATGGTTCCCTATTTTGCACATTCTGATTCGAGGTTCTCTACCGGACCTTGGCTGCTATATAAGCTTGGTTTCTAATGGATGATAAATAGTCTGTTCCATTCAAAATAGTTAATTTTTGGATAGGCCCCAGGGTTTTGGTAACGCCTTCCTTTGTCATCAAAATTTTCTGTCTAGCCCAAAATTGAAGTGGGTCCTGAGGTTCACTTCTGACCCATAGATCTAATTCATTTTCCTGCCTTTGAAAGGCGTTATAGGCTTTTAGCCATTTTAATTGATTTACAGCAAAGGAAATGAATGCCTGAAACTGAACATCTCCAATAAAAGGGCTAGGGTTTGATTCACAGTCATTTTCAAGTATTAGATTATGCAAGTAAAATTCACACAAAAGGCGTTGTACTTTGATCCCATAAATTTTGCAGCACGATATAAAGTCATCTATGGTTTTTAGCTCTATGGATTTCCCTGCCCTAACTGCCTTGATCTTTAATTGTAAATATCTTTCTAGTAAAAACAAAGCATAGTTTTTAGCGGGGCATCTACAGGCTAAGACATCAGTATACAAGGAGAAGAGTGTGTCCATTTGATTGTAGGCTAGTTTTAGTTGGTTCATTACCTTGTCACCCTTTACCTCTGCTTTCTGACATTTTTCATGAGCTTCAGGTTTTGCTTCATGAATAATTCTCATTTGTTGCTACAATTCCTGATATCTCTTTCTTGGGACAGTATCTTCCTCCAATCTCTGCCTTTTTATTCGGGCCTGTGTCAATTTTTCTTGAAGTCTGACCAGTGTCGGATCACTAAAAGTGTGCTGACTGCTAGATTGCATATTTTCACTTAGAATAGGTTCCTCCAGAACAAATTGTGTGGGAACAGCCATTTTTTGCTCTGCATCCTCATAATTAGGCTCAGGTATGGTTTCTTCTATAACTTGGGGGTTCCTATTAGTGGTCACCTTTCTCTTTTTCGAACTTCTTTTGATAGCAATGCTTCTTCTCTTAGGGGCTCGCTTAGGCATTTGTTTCATTCTCAGAACCCTAATGGTTTTCCTAAGCTGTTCTACTAGTTTATGAAGCTTTATTAATTCCCTGCAAAGCTTCTCAATCTCAGTTGTTTTCCTCTTCTTTCTTAATGGAACAGCCGCTCCTTTATCTGAACCTGTTTGCTCAACAGAGTTTTGGCCTATATCAGTCGTGCCTTCAGTAAAATTCTCTTCTTGATATCCTCCTTGGGGTTCTTCTTCTACATTCATACGCCCTTGGCTAAATTATTTGGGAATCATATTCTCAGTTAACTCTGTAGTCTCCTGGGGGCTTCCATCTTCGATGTTCTTTTTCTCATGTTCATGCCTCTCAGGAGAAGCAACCCTAGCTTCGCTAGGGTTTACTGTTTCATTCAGCATTTCTCTAGTTGTTTCTTTATCGATAGCAGAGTACTCTGGTAGTTGATTAATATCAATATTGAGGTCCAAGGGGCTATGAGGCCGTGCATAATCACTCATATTGGCCAAAATCTGGGCCAATTGGTCTTCCTGTAAAGGGCTTACGATAGCATTTTCGGGAGGCTCTGTTTCATCCTTATTGCTGCTATGATTGTCCTCATCCTCCTCACAGGTATGATAACTTCCTTCCTCCTCATCCGAATACTGAATTTCTCCTTCAACTTCTTCTTCCCTAGTATTTCCTTCGATTTCTTCTTCCTCATTATTTCCTTCCTCTACACTGGATTGTTTTTCACTATTGGTGTGGCAACTTATTTCTTCTTCGTCCAAGTAGAGAACGTCTCCTTCCAATTCTTCTTCCTCATCAGTACGAGGACTTACTCCCTCCAATTGTGGAGGTTGTTCCCCCTCTGAGCTGTGCAATTCCAGGGGCTGGCTGCTGCTACCCGGAAGTCCTTCCACCATCCTCCTACTTCGTTTTGATCGGAGGGGTTGTCTATGAGTAGAAGGCTCAGCTATTGAGCCAGCCATCCTCTTCCGTTTTGGAGCAGGTAGAGATAACCCTATGTCAATGGAAAATATTAACTCTTCCCAGCTAGTCTTTTGTTGGGCGAGGCTACGACTCACCATTAATCGAATTAGACAATGGTGGCTGACCACCATATCTGCATGTTGAGCTTTTCTTATACCACGAGCAGTATCATGCAAAAAATAATTTAAAAATGCAGGCAAATTAATGGTGCATTTCTGTTTTAATACATCCATTGGCTTAAGGTGGCGAGGTCTTACCACATCCTTTCTTCCGTCGCACATTATGTAAGCCTGCACAATCTTGGCCAACTCTGTCCATGGTTCTCCTAATGACGTTGGCTGGACTCCTTTACCTTTGATAACTAACGTCTGTTTGTCATCTTGAAAAATATTCATGGCTTCTCGAATCCTAATCTTTTTCTGAGTCCAAATAGTCCCTTGCGCGGGGATGCCAGACACCTCTGCAATTATCTCATCGGATACAGCTATTTGTCTTTCTCTTACCATGGAGGATCCTTCCTGCAGGTTCAATAAAAATTCGGTGGCCACTACTTCATGGGGTTGTTGCATCCTCATGAAATATGTAATCCACCCCAGTCTTTATAAAATTTCTCGTGCAGCATCAGAGACGATCAGCACCTGTGGTTCACCGCGAATTTTTCGTCCTCCCATTTCTGCGCTTTTTTAATTTTCTTCAACACACAGTAATCACAATGGAACAGCACAACACAATTCATTGAAATTTTGTTATTTCCTAAAATGTAGGGATTTGGTTCAAATACAATAAAGAAATCTTGGGGTTTGATCTACATGCAGACATCCGCGCCCCCCGAATGAATGATAGGTCGTCCTCGACCGTCAATTGAGAGAAGCAAGTGTGGGACAGCAGTGGTACAGTAGTAAAAAGTAGGTGTAATTATGATAAATTCAATCAAATTATAGCAATTACTGAAATCAATTCATGTGATGAATCCGTAATGAATAGAAAATCATTTTGTAATGAGTCAAATACGAGGAGAAGGGACAGCATAAGATAAACATAAGTACAATTGCATTATTTACCATTTCGAACTAATGTGATCGATTTGTAATGATTTTCATGTATAATAGGTTCGGAGGTAAAGGTAAAAGATTCATATTTTCATTTGAAATTTAAATAGAGATATAGGAAAAGGGTTAAATATAACTATTGATGTGTATAAATGTGACTCCAATACCATCAGCAGAGCTTTGTTGCCCACAGGTGTCCATAACCTTGACAGAGTTGCTTTCTTACCCACGGAACCATTGTCCTTTATTTATACTGAGGAAGTGTCTTTTGTTGAATATCATAACAGAGGCCATTGTGCTGGCTTGGTGACCAGATAAACCATAATGCCATTCACCGGGAAGAATTGAAAGGTGGGCAGGCCAGCTCGTGATGAGACCTCCTATTCCAAAGACTTCTTGATTTTTTCAATTGTCTATTGGACCATTTTCCTGGTTTGGTGGCCATGATGGGAATGCCACTTCACTGCCTTCCCTATGATCACGGTAGACTGGCTCTTGATGAGACCCCTTATCCTCCATCTGCAAAATCATAAGATTATTAGTAAATATTTTTTCTTTTTCATACAGCACTTTTCCTCAGTTATTCATAAGGGATGGCTCAACACTCCTTAAGAGTAGGGATGGTGGAAGAAGTCTGAACATCTCAATAGAAAAAAAATGCCCTTATTCCTATTCCATAGATAAACATCAAAGAAAGTTATAACATGTGGGAAAGAACCAATCATGATAAAAATAATCGATCAGATTTATTCAATGGTAATAAAATAGAAAAGTTATGTTATTGATCATGTCCCTTTTTCCTTTTTTCTTATCATTACTAGACAATTTTCTTAAAAAAATGACGATTTATTTTATTTGCTGATTGCAGTAAGCTTTAATTTGTATGATTGTATATAAATGATATATTTTCCTTTATAAAAGCGATCAAAAATTTGAAATGCTGGCTTAAAACAAAAAACAATCCACTCAAAAAAGTGTTGTTCCTTTAAAAAGAACAGCAAAACAATCTGCGGAACTGTTGTTCCTTTCGAAAGGAACAGCAAAAAAAAAAAAAAAAAAACTCTGCAAAAGTGTTGTTCCTTTGGAAAGGAACAACAAAGGCACTCTGCGGAACTGTTGTTCCTTTCGAAAGGAACAGTAGAAGTGCTGTTTAGAAAGGAACAGAAAAATAAATGAAATAAACAGAATTTTTTTTCTCTTTTATTCTCTTTTAAAGAAACTGAATTTCATGAAACAAACGATGAAGAAATAAAGAAGTAATATTAACAGAATGTTTAAAAAAAAAATTCCATAAAACAACAATCAAGAAACGGAAAAAAATGCTTTATGTACAAAATAAAAATAAAAAACGATTTATCAAACTGGTGCCGAGGAGGATTTCTCCCCTTCAGCGATAATTTCCATGGTAGAATCTTCCCGTAACTATTGGTAAAAGGATTCCCGGGTAAGAGGTTTATGATACAATCATACTTGATGACCGTTTACCTTAAAGGAATGTCCAGATCCGTCAATGGTAACTAGTAATAGTGCCATTATCATGCACTTTTTGTATTTCATAGGGTCCAAGCCATCGTGTCTAGAGTTTTCCTGGGAAATCCTGAAACCTAGAATCATATAGGAGTGCCCAGTATCCTTCGTGGAAGATCTTTTCTTTGATATGGGCGTCATGCCATTTGGCTCTCTGTTGCTGAATTAATGCTGTGTGCTGAAGAGCAGAGAGCCTAATTTCATCTAACTCATTGATTTGCTGTAGTCTTTTAGCCTGGGCTTCATTCAAATTTAGACCCACCTTTTGAGTTGTTCTTAATGTTTGAATTTCGAATTCTATAGGAAAGATGGGTTCTTTTCCAAATACCAATTGGTATGTTGAATATCCTGTAGTAGGTATCCATGTTGTTCGATATGCCCACAATGCTTTTGGCAATCTGTAGGCCCAATCTCGTCTATGTGAGGCAATGGTTTTTGTTAATATAGATTCGATTACTTTGTTCGTGCTCTCTACTTGGCCATTGGCCTGTGGGTGATATGGAGTTGTAATCTTGTGCTGAATGTGGTAGGTTTGAAATTTTTCAGCTAATTTATTACCTACAAACTGTGGTCCTCCATCTGCGATTATGTCCCTTTGGAGGCCATAGTGCACAAAGATTTGGAAAAGAAACTGTATTACAGAGTCCTCTGTAGCTTTTGAAAGAGCCTCTGTTTCAACCCATTTGGTGACATAATCAGTTGCAACTAGGATTTATTTTTTTTGGTTTTATGGGGGGCTAATAGGACTAACAAAGTCAAGGGCCCAATGTTCAAATGGTTCAATCACTAGTTGAGGGTTCAAGGGAATTTCATCAGACTGCCCAGGGCGACCTTCCCTTTGGCAGCTATCACAAGCATGCACGAATTTTTTAGCATCTTTAAAGATAGTAGGCCAATAATAGCTTATTCATAAAACTTTATGGGCAGTTCTACGATCTACAAAATGTCCACCACACTGTCCATCATGGCATGCTTTCAAGATGTCAAATACCTCATCCTCCCTAATGCATCTCCTTATTTGCATATCTGCACCTGTATGAAATAGGTAGCCCCGAATCCAGGAAAAGAGGTTACTACGGTGTATTATTTGCTTACGTTCATTAAGGGATAGATGTTTAGGTAATTTACCTATTGCCAAATAGTTTGCTATATTAGCATACCATGGTGTTCTGGTAGTAACAGCGAAGAGATGTTCATCCGGAAAATGGTCTTCAACTGCTTCTATATCTGTTGGCTTTGGCATTCTTGACAGAAAGTTAGCTATAGGGTTCTCTTTGCCCAGTCGATCTTTGATTGTGATATCAAATTCTTGCATTAAAATCAACCATCCTGTCACTCTTCCATTTGTAACAGGTTTATTTGCTAAAAACTTAATGGCAGAGTGATCATTATATAGTACTACAGGATACCCAGTTATATAATGTCTAAATTTGTTTATAGCATGAACTATAGCTAAAAATTCTTTCTCAGTTACAGTATAATTTAATTCAGCAGGGGATAGATTTTTGCTAATATAATAAATTTCATATGGCTTCTTGTCTTCCTCCTACCCAAGTACTGCTCCAATTGCTATGTCTGAGGCATTGGATGAAATTTGGAATGGAAAATTCCAATTTGGGCCCCTCAACACTGGGGCTGTTGAAACAAGATTTTTCAGATCATTAAAGGCATTGTCACATTTATCTGTCCAAATGAAATCAACATTTCCAGTCAGTGCATATAAAGGTGTAGCTATTCGAGAATAATGTTCTATAAATCTTCTATAGTAACCAGAAAATCCAAGAAAGCTACGTACCTCTGTTTGTGTGGTGGGTGTGGGAATTAACAAGATTATTTGAATTTTAGCTGGGTCCACTTGAATTCCAGTTGCTGAAATATAATGTCCTAAGATAACTCCTTCGGTCATCATCATAAGAAACTTTTCGTGGCTTAAGCAAAGCCTAGTGTCAATACATCTTTGCAATACCTTTTCTAGGTTTTCCAATGCAGGCTCAAAGTCATCCCCATAAGGTGTGAAATCATCCATATATACTTCGAGGCCTTCATTTATTAAGTCTGCAAAGATGCTGAGAATTGCCCTTTGGAATGTAGCAGGGGCATTGCATAGGCCAAAAGGTAGGACTCGGTAGGCAAATGTCCCCCATGGACAGGTAAAAGTAGTTTTGTCCTGGTCTTCAGGGGCAATCTGTATTTGATTGTACCCACTGAAGCCATCGAGGAAAGAAAAGAATTTCTTCCCTGCTAATGTGTCTAATACCTGGTCAATGAAAGGAAGGGGAAAGTGGTCTTTCTGTCTTGCCTTGTTAAGTTCACGGTAATCTACACATATTCTCCACTTTACGTTCTTTTTTGGTACCACCACTAATGGAGAGACCCACTTGCTATCATATATTGGGTAGATGAAGTTAACATCCAATAGTTTTTCTATTTCAGCTTTCACAATATCTTTAAGGTGAGGATTTAGTCTTCTTTGAGGTTAGCGAATGGGTCTTGCATATTTTTCAATATAAATGTGGTGAGTACACAATTGAGGATCAATTCCTTTCATATCGGGGTAATCCCATGCAAAGACTGCTTTGTATTTTCGTAATAATTGGACCAATTTCTCTTCTTGTTCAGTAGTGAGATTTTTGTTAATGTTTATAGTCTTTCCCGGCTCAATTTCTACAACCTTACTATTGTACACAGAAGTAGTAGGTATTGCTTGATCAGGAATATCTTTGAAAGGATCTTCTTCTTCTTTATTATCGAATGTTGCCTTGATCATGTGACATTGCAAATGAGATCTGGTTTGTGATTTATTGATAAAACTATTAATGATATCATCCTCTGTTTGATCTTTAAAATCAAGAGCATTTTCTATAGTTAGAGGTGATCTCATATTTTCCATAAGATATGATGCATGTGGTTTTCTTGTTTTGATTATTGATAGACTTGGCTAGGCTGGGGGATATAGGGTTAAATTCTTGACATAGTTTCCCCTTGTTATTGTCATGTTGCCTTGTCGGCATCCAATATAAGCATCAACAGTTTCCAACCAATGTCTACCTAAGATTAACAGGTGTCCATCTAGTCGGTTCTTTGGGTTGATAACCAGGAAGTCAGCAGGGTATTCCCAGGAATCTACGGATACCATTACATCTTGTAGTATACCCTCTGGTTTGACTATCGATCGGTCAGTCAATTCCAAAAAGGTTGTTGTTGGTTCCAGTGATGTAATGCCAAGTTTTTGACAGGTGGTGGTTGTTAAAATATTGATTTCTGCTCCCAAATCAACTAAGGCATTTGGAAATGATTTCCCATTGATCTGCACTATCACTATAGGATTTCCTGGGTCTTCATATTTGATAGGTGTTTCCATTCCTGATAATAAGTCAGATAAGGTACCGACTATTTGGACAATAGGATTGGTTGTTGTTCTCCTCTTTGGCTTCTTTATGCATAATTTCTTAATGGTTTTTGCATATATAGGAATGTCTTGAATAGCTTGGAGGAGAGGGATTTTTATACATAAATTTTTTAACTCTCCCAGAAGATCAAAATTAGGTTGTTCTAATGGACGAGGTATAATTAATCATTCTGGGAATGGTGGAGAGGAATTTGTTACTTGTTGTTGATTTTGTTGTTGAACTTCCTTCTCATTTTGTACTATTTTTTCTATAGGTAACGGATCTTCAATATGGACATCATTGTTTCTCTCTGTTTCCTATGCGCCCAGACCTTAATTGAAGATCATTGCACTCCCTCAGTTCAGTTTCTATTTCTGGGGGTTCCATTATTTGGACAGACTGAACTAGCCTATTGTTTGGGTTTGGGTTGGGTTGGGCTGGGATTTGTGGTCTTAAGTTGTTCTGTGGGTTTGTATAAGGAGATGGCAATGTAGGTTGAGAGAGAGGAATTGATCCAACTGGCTTATTGGTAGGTTTTTTCTAGTTTGACTGCCAAGCCTGACTCTGGGAAGTAGAGGGCGACCATTGTGTAGGCAAAAATGGTGGGTAGAAAGCAAATCTAGGCCAACTATTTTGGTTTGTTTGATTTGGCCAAGATGTGGGAGGAAATGGTTGTTGTGACCAATTGGGGAAAGGTGGTTGATTTTTCCACATCCCACTATATTTTTTAGCATTATACTAAGGAGGCTGAAAAGAAAATGTATCATTTGGCATACCTGATGGTCGCGGCTACCATTGTCGGCGCTAATTAAGCAAACATACCACTTCTGATTCTTCTTTTGCCTCCTTATAAACTGCTTTTAAGCCAAGAAACGAAGGACATCCCTCTGTAGGGTGATCTTTCATGCAAATGACGTAGACTTTAATCACATCCAACGGGCATTCTTTGTGGTTGTGTTTCTTTCTACATCTGGGACAGAATATTGCCAAGTTTTGCTCTGCTTCTCCCTATTTTTGTTTGGCTTGTATAATATCGAACTGCGTTGTTAGAGTCCCAAGTATGTCTGTCTTAAAGCCTTCTAGCATATTTCCAATCTTTGCACGAGTCACACCTTCATTGGAGGTCTTATTTTCCCTTGTAATTATATCACGTTCTGCTGATTTCAACCTTGTATTGCCCCTCGAACTCCTGATACACAAATCAATGATGTTAGGATAACTTTCCTGATATATATCACCTTTTCCCATAATATTCAATGTTTCAACCCATTGATCTTTCATTCCCCTAATTAATGTGGTTTTCAAAACATTATCAGGTAAGGGTAAAGATGCATAAGGGGATCTCTGAAGATTGTATTGGAACCGTTCCACATACTCTTCCAAGGTCTCATTTGGTTTTGCTATCATTTGGAATATTTCATCTTTTAATTCCTGAGACCTGCAATAATATTGATACTTCTTTAAAAATGCAGCCTTCATATGATCCCAATCAGTTATGACACCCCCACCTAATCCCATAAACCATCGCAAGGCTACCCCTTTTAATGTAGAAGTGAATAGTTTTAGTTTTTGGGCGTCGGTGGTGTAATCATATCCTCTGCACAGCACATCAAATTCAAAAAAAAACGCATCTGGGTCCTTTGATGTTAAGCCATGAAATGTCAGAATATGTTGAAGGGGGATAGCTTTCATAGGTGCATTGACTGCAATATCTACTATAGGATATTGCAGCATAGAGGTTTTTTGGGGTGCCTGTTGATTCTGATTTTGGTTCTGAGCCATTTGATCGAAGATATGCCAATATCCCTCTGGGATTTCCAAGGAATTTCTAGGTTGACAAGCAGGGGCAGGAATGGCTTTGACAGCACTCCCTTTGTCTGGAATAATAAAAATTTCCTGTTGACCTACTATTTGAGGTGATTCAGGACCTTGGTTCTGAATAAGTTGAACAGCAGTTCCCTTATCTAGGCTGCTTATTGTTTGGGAAATTTTAATAGGATATTTTGAGTCTCTGGTTTCTCCCGTTTCCCCTTCTCCTTCTCGGAGATTGCTAGAGTTCCCTTCTTGAAGGAAACTTATGCAAGGATTCTCAATTTCTTGGGAATCTTGCTCAATTCCCTCTGTTTGACTGTGTATCTCAGCAAGGGCTTCAGATGGTGACTCTGTAGCCTGAAGGGAACTAGTAGGTTGTCTGGAAGTAGTTCTTTTAAATCCTACTGGTGGCTGAGATTCAGTTCTTTTAAGGATTTCGTCAATAAAGGTTGTGCGCCCAAGGGTCACCAGTCCCTTAGGCTTTTTAGTTTTAGGAGGAATTTTGTTTCGCTTAGTTGGTTTATTCATTCAAGGAAACAAACCTTCATTCCTACCTCGAAAAAGAAGCTTACCTACTTCTTCTGTGAAGCGGGCTGTGAGCAAGTGTGTTTCTTGCCCAGTGCGCAGGTTCTTACCTTCCGTCTTTAATACCCAATTCTCCGCAAGCAGAAGATAATCAGCTGTGCGTCACTCCTTTAAAATTGCATACACTCTCCCCGGCAACGGCGCCAAAATGTCGAGTCATAAAAAGGTATCTTTTGAACACCTAATTAGCTTACATTAATCATCAATCCGGGAGCGAATTTTTATTTAAAGAGTGTACTCTGTCTGAGGCTGCAATTATCTAAGAGAAATGTTGTGAAGATGTAGTACAAAATAACAAATGCAAAAGTAACAAATTCTTGTAGAGAAACCTAATTACAGTGACATGAATGGAAAGATTAAACTACATCAATCTTGCAAAACATTGTTCAGGGATGCAGTAGCAGTAACTCTTTCCCTTAGAAATCGATGCAAGATGACCAATCTGGGGACTTGGAAGCAATGACCTCTATCCTCTACAGTTGGTGATCTTAAAGTAATCGAAACAAAAGCAAATTCAATGAACGCAACTTAAAAGAGACGAAATCTGGAAAGGAACAGCAACATGTAACTATAACTCATCTGTTTGCTAATCGAAGACTATGAATAAATAATGAACAAAAATGGAACAGCAACATGAAATGAACAGAAATTACAATTTTAACATAATCAAGCAACTAGATTTCCATGCTTCAATCCTATCGACAGCCACTTACCACACGACAATCAATTATAACAAATCATAAACTGATGGAACAGCAACTCAAATCAGATACAGAACAGCAAAGCTTTATAATGATAACAAGATAACTGAACGGCAGATGTGCTTCTTGTAAAATATGAAATAGCAATGACTCTATATTTGATCTAACAACAATAAACCAATTATGTAATTAAAACAAACATTAAACACACTTCACATGATAATAAGCAAGGATTAAAAATACAAACAGTGAAGTGATTCCACCAGAGCCGGGCCCTTAGCACCAGTGAAATACTGCTGGGCTAATTCAGAACTTTAGAAGATGGTTGAAACGCGTGTCTTATATTAAACCAACATGAATTATTACAAAGAAGGTTCTCTCAAAGCCGAGAGTTAATAAAACATTATACTATAGAGGAAATGTTTAAATGTAAAGCCGTTCAACTAACTCACTGACTTCAACAACACCGTCCCCTTTGTCACTAAAGGACATTGCTTTATATATCAAATCTCGATGGACAAATCAAGGAATAATATGATTTTGAACAGCGATACCTCAGGATCAAAGGATCCTGAGGGATTCGCTCCTCCTCAGTTAGTCATCATCCTGTTTACTCTGACCGGGGCCGAGCTGTCCCCTACCTTTTCTGGGCTATTCGTTCATATCTCCTTGCCTTTGACTGGATATGGTTCAACGCTGATGGAGCAGCAGGTAGATTATTTTCAACCCCGCCTTTGGTACAGTTTTTCACTTCGTTGAATTCATGTTTTGTCAATCAAAAAGTAACCTTTAGTCATCTTTTTGTACTAAACATAAACCTTTCCAATTCTATTGTAATTCTCATGATAAATTACCTTTCCAAGGTAAAAAGGAGTATATCTATGGTAAAAGAATGAGTAAATACATAGTAATTTCATACCTCTTTCACTACCCAACATCACCTACATCACAGTGCAGACAGAGACAGTCACCTCACTGATATACTGGATACATGGCTGTGATGAGCAAGTGTATCATGACAAAACCATTCTCTTTCGAGGAAGCTGTAGAGGACCCTGCATGGGTAGATGCCATGGTGGAAGAGTATGATTCGATTGTCACAAACATTGCATGGGAGATTTTCCCCAAGGCCGAAAGGGAAATCAGTGGTAGTTTCGAGATGGATCTACAAAGTGAAGAAAGCAGCTGACGGGATCATCGAGAAGTACAAGGCAAGATTTTTTGCTTGGGGCTTCTCACAGATTGAGGGGATCGACTATGAGGAAACTTTTTCACTTGTCGCAAGGTATTCTTCCATACGGACGATTCTTGCTCTCTCAGCGCAGATGGGGTGGCACATTCATCAGATGGATGTGAAGACTATGTTCCTCAATGGAGTCATTGAGGACGAGGTGTACATAGAGCAGCCCAAAGGTTTCGAGATCTTCAGCAACGATTCGCATGTGTGCAGGCTCAAAAGAGCGCTATATGGGTTGAAACAAGCACCTCGTGCTTGGTACACACGGATAGACAGTTATTTCACCAGACTTGGATTCTCCAAGAGTGAGGAGGATCTGAACCTATATCAGATTCTGGTGGAGGGTAAGTTGTTGATCATTGTACTTTATGTAGATGATTTGATTCTAGCAGGTGATGAACTATTGATACACTCATGCAAGGTTGATCTTGCAAAGGAGTTTGAGATGAAGGACTTGGGCCTCCTTCATTATTTCTTGGGATTGGAAATTTGGCAGCGCAGTGATGGATAGTTTGTGTCTCAAGGCAAGTATGCTCAAGAGATACTAGAGAAGTTCAACATGCAAGGCTGCAAGCCTATCGACACTCCTCTTCCTAGTGGATGGAGGAAAGAGGATGCTACATCAGCAGAGGTAGTGGATGCCACTGTTTACCTAGAGTTGGTGGGGTCGCTTATGTATCTAGTCAATACACGACCTAACATATGCTACGCTGTTAACCAGCTTTCACATGCTATGGTTAAGCCTACAAAGCTATTTTGGAAGGCAGGCAAGCATGTATTGAGATATCTCAGAGGCACATCGAGATATGGATTATGGTACAGACAGTCGGATGAGGTGAAGTTGTGTGGCTTCACAGATGCAGATTGGGGAGGGAGCCCAACGGACAGAAAGAGCACATCTGGAGGGATTTTCAATATCGGGTCGACAGCAGTTTCTTGGTACAGTAGGAAGCAGAGATCCATGGCACTCAATTCCGCGGAGGCTGAGTACATGGTAGCGAGTTTGGTTGCATGCAAGGCTATATGGATGAGGAAGATCTTGGTCGGGTTGTTCGGTTCACACTTATATCCTATTGTGATATATTGTGATAATCAGAGTTGCATCAAACTCTCTGTTAATCTAGTATTTCATGATAGATATAAACACATTGACATCCAGTATCATCATACCAGAGATTGTGTGCAGCGGAAGATCATGTTACTTTCTTACATTCCTACAAAGGATCAGGATGCTGATATCTTGACGAGAGCGCTCACCAAGAGAAAATTCGAATACCACGGCGGCAGGATAGGGCCTTTCGATCCCTATCTTACTGAGGAAGACTAAGGGGAAAAACAAGATGATGAGCTTAGTGAAAAGAGTCGCCTTCACTAAGTGGGCCGCCGAGCTATTTTTGGCACAAGTCTATTTTTAGACTATGTCTATTTTTAGACATGTCGATCATATTCTATGAGTTGCAGGATGCTATTTTTGGATGGTTGGTAAAGTTGGAAAAATAGATGGACTTCTATTTTTAGACACACTAGGTAAAATCTATTTTTAGATTTCCAGTCTAAAAATAGATATGTTGAATATTATTAGCTCTTAATAATATTTGGACTATAAACATTATCTTATTCTCTTGGAGCACTTCAGTTAAGTGCACAGATGTGGCACAGGAGCTAACAGAAGGAATTACGCTATTCCTGAGGGTTAAGTGGAGCTATTGCATGGAGACTTCAGTTAGAACTCATGTGACAGAATTTGGTGGAGTTATTGAGGTAGTTGGTGGAGTTGTGTTCAGTTTAACTTAGTTAAACATAGTTGAGCTAGTTGTATCTAGTCTAACTGATTGATACACTACTGAGAGTGGTGTGAATTAATTATTAATTAATTCACTAATTATTAACTCATTAATCAAATGAAGAATACATCAGTTAACTACATTGCATGGATAGTTTCAGTGGAGACCAGTGGAGAGGTAGGTGAAAGAGCAGGTTGACTATCAGTTGTGACTATAGTGTTGCATGAATTGCAACACACAGTGGTTGGAGATGCCAAAGAGGATTGCGTGAGCAAGGCTGGACCAATTCTATTTCATTCAGAGCCATTCTTCAATAGTGATTGCGCAGTAGAGGCAGGCTAGAAGGTGGCAGAGATCGGTGCATGCGATTTGCTAGATCGGACCTGATTAGTGTGTAGAAATTGGAGATTGTACTGAGAGCTTGTGAGAAGCTTTGTATGATGATTGTTAAATGATATCTGTTATCAAATGGTGGCTAAAACATTTTGGGAGCCTTCAAGGAACAAGTTTTATTGCTAAAAAGTGTTATCTCTTGAAGACTCTTGAAGACATCATGTCCTTTGTTCATATCTTCTCTGTTGTTTCCTTCTTCAACTCAGAAAATTCTACTATTTTTCATAAAGATAATATTGCTGCAAACATCATTTTTCCCCTTCCCCCACCTCAAAACTAACCTTCATTTTATTCCCTTTTTCCCCATCATTTTCCTCTATTTTCCATTTTTCCCCATTTCCCCTTCATAAAATATCCTTTACAGAGTTTAAAACTCCTTTTTTTTACTCTGCCGAAACCCCCAAATCCATCAAAAAATCCTCAAAACTCATAAAAATACACTTTTTTGTATTACAGACTTAAGCCCCCTTGGGCTAAGTCTTAAACCACTTCCCCACATACGCCTTGGTGCTGGAACCAACCGCTAAAGGTCCCAAGCGCTTATCGCATCGGAACAAAACGCAGCGCACAAGTCTTTTTGCCTCACAAAGTTTTCCGATGCATTAGCCCTCTGTTTTATAACCCCCGATCATATTATTTTTCCATATAACCCTTTTGCCCACAATCAGGTGCGAAAACTTGTGAATAAACCTTTCTGATTGATATTTTCCTTTGTAAAGTTAAAAACCCCTTTTTCCTAAAAAGTTTGGTCTAAACGCGCCCATGCCATGTTTTTTAATATAAATGGGTAGATCGAAAAGCCCGCATCAAAAGTTCCAATGCGATTGAAGCCCCGTTGTATTAAACTCCACCCACCCACCCCCCCCCCCCCCGCTTTACTCCATATAACTTCGCCCAGGACCAAGAGTTAAAGTCCCAAGCGCCAATCGCATCACAAAATCCAAAATGGTTAGATTGAAAGACCGCACCAAAAGTTTCGATGTGATTGGCCCTTATTCATAAAGCCTCGGGCCTTCGCATTCCATATAATAAAAGGCCCCACAGACGGGCACATATTCACTTCTTATATATAAACCCGCCCCCAAAGCCAAACCTTTTTGTTTTATAAAAATTTTGGTTTTTGTATGTTATAAAGGGTTTTCCGCCGGTTCATTATTTGGGATAACCTCTGTCGTTGATCTTAAGTCGATCAAACGGCCCGCGGTACATCGCATCGCAAAGTTTTCATCGGGCGCATTTTATTTCTATCCCCGATTGGTCATCCCCCGATAAATCAAGGGTCGTTGATCTCCTCCCCGCCTTCCCAGATCTAACTGTCCATATTCGCCCCGATCATTAACCTTTCCTCTGCCTTTGAACCCCTCCGATTCACTCCCCACTGTTGATCTGATCCTCAGATCAATGGCCAGCGCTCAATCGCTCTGTCGCACTCCAAGTTCTTTACCCCACTGATTGTCAAGCCCCAATTGCATCTGGGCCGTCCACGTGTCCAGATTGGACGGTCCGGATCGATCCTCCGACTTTGGTTATATTTTATACACCCTGCTCATAATGTTTTTTCGGCCCATTATAGTCGTTGATCTCTGCAGATAAACAGTCTTTATTGACCCTTTCTCCGCTTTGTTATTTTTTCATCCAACCCCGAGATTCAATCCTGGCCGTTGATTTTCTACATCCAACGGCCCATATTAACCTAACAGGCTTGCCTCCTGTGGGTCCTGCCTTTTTTAAGATCTGATCTCAGCCATCCATTTCAGATCTGACGGCCCATAATAAAACCGCTCCCCTTGCTTCCGCCCGTGCATCTATCCATTATCGAGCTCATTCTCTACCTTCAAATCTAAGACCCCAGATCCAACGGCTCACACAGGGTTTCGCGTAACTTTCAGTGCATAATTTAATTTCTCAAAGGGCACACGATATAGGTGGTTTTCTGATACCACGTGTCGAGTGGGGACGCATATCGCGTTCCAAAAGGCAAAACTGCCTACCCACCTTCTCTCCACGCGAAACTCGTGGTTTTAAGTCCCGAAACCACTTTCCCTCTTTCCATTTATGTTTCATCGCACACCTCCTCAGCCGTCGATCTTTATGAGCCAATCTCGTCCAACGGCTCACATTCCTCCCAAAACCCATTTGGTGTTTTAATTCATTTTTCCTCCGCCTAAGGTTTTTAACCTTATTTCTTTGTATTTTTGCCATTTCTCTATTATACGCCCTGGATCGCTCCCGACCATCGATCTCTGCAGATCGACAGATCTAAATTATTGCTTCCCACCGCTCTCCTTTCGACTATTATACGCATATTTCCACCGTTGGATGCTGCCATCCAACGGCCACACTCCTCCCCACGCCCTCTGAAGCAGTTTTTCCCAAAAAATGCAGGATTTTATTAATGTTTATTGTTTTATGCAGGACTTAATGGTTTTTTCCATTATATTGAAGAAAAGCCGAAAGATGGGGATTGCAATTCCCATGCCTTTTATTCATAAAAGAAAAGTCATTCACAGGGTTCACCTCCACGTTTCATCCGTGCTTCATGGGCATTGATGCCATACGAGCCCTGTGCGGCCCTGCACATCAACAAGACACAAAGAATCAAATCAAGACAAAAAGTATCAATCTTAAAGATTCAAACACAGCATAACAGAGGATTGAAGACAATTTTGGGGGGTTACAGCTAAGATTGATTATCAAAAGCCTAATCCTCCAAATTAAAACACAGTTAAAGAAAATCATAAGTGATTATCAGACAGAAAAGCCTCCACCGCCACAACAGAGGCCAATTGATTCCTCTCAGCTACCACAAAGCCATCTGTTGCCTCAAAGCATTCAAACAGAGGCCGAATTTATTAATCAGAAAGAAGATATTTTGTCTCAACGCAGCCAAATAATTAATTCTGCCAAAGGAACTTAATGCAAAAAATATCAGCAGAGTTACTATAACATGACACAAAGCCTTCAAAGTCAACAAAAGCTCCCACCGAGCTTAATTCTTAATGTAAAAAATTTAATACAGAGGACACATATGTAATCTTCTTCATCGATCCCCTCAAAGGCCGAGAAGCCTTACGTCTGTATTAATTTCCATGGGAGATATTTTATCCTCTCCCACCTCCTCACTCCTTCTATAAATACTGCTATAGAAGATGAGAAAATTTTGGTTGCAGAACTTTGAAATATACTTGTGCTCGAAACTTCTGATTGTAAATAGTGTTCAAAGGCTCTTGGAGCTCTGCTTGTGATAGAATAGTTAGGCTGAGAAGTGAATATGATTGATAACCTGAAACACTAGACTTAAAGCTGTAACTGGTTTATGGGATCCTGGTCTATGTCGACGGTGATGTTATTTCTTATTGTAAATTGTTATTTTATTTCTGTTTCCACTTTGTTCATCTTCTCTTATAAATAATAGCAAGCATAGAGTTAGGATTTATTGTATATTAGTACCCTTCTCTGACTGATAAGCTTTATCTAAATGTTTTCTTCCAAATTGTGTTATTTAGGAATGATTTAATTCAGTTTAAGCAGTTAGGAATGTTGGCGTTCCCTCGTCCTACTGTCTAGGCTAATTGTTATTATTGAAAGTTATTTTCAGTTTATGTTAAGTAGAGATGAACTAAGGAAGATATGGTGAGCCCTGGTCCTATTTTTATCCCCAAAGACTATCTGAAAGTTTCCGTAAGAGTGTGTTGAAAGCTGGCTAGTTTCAAAGTACTTACCAGATCTTAGACCATTCTTTGTTATCATTTGTGTTTCCCTTTTGTTTAAATGTTTTTCTATTGAAAGTATATCAAAGGCTGGCTAGTTTCGAAGTACTTACCAGATCCTAGTTTACTTTTATGTTTTTCTTAAGTGTATGTCAAAAGATGGCTAGTTTCAAAGTACTTACCTGATCTTGGGCTGCTCTTTGTTCTTCATTTGTTTAATTCCCCTTCTTGTTGTATCATTTCATTCCATAAATCAACTTTGAAGATATCCTTAGACATAGATGACTTGCCCCATAGACCACTCTTGAACCTGGTTGTTTCAATTAAAACCCTATTATGACTCCATAGCCCAATGGACTAAAACCAGCAAAACATCCATCTTTTTGGCCAAAGCTTGTTCTATTTGCTTGCAACTTCTCACCTTTGAAACTCTTTGTATTTAGAAATTTCCACTCAAATAATAATCATGCCCAACCATCCAAAACAAAACAAAACCCTTGGACTTCATAACTAGCCTAATATCATTACCCAAAACCTCAAAGATAAATCCATCTTTACACTTATTGGAGAGATCCCTCTCCGGATTCAGGAGGGCTAGATCCTAGAATCCCAAAGTGGTTGAAACAGTGTTCTCCCTGTTGTCGGACTTTTCCAATCTTGTTGATTACAGGGAGCTAACAATCTCTATGACATATATTATACAGATAGTTGGGGGTTTTTAGCTTTAAGCTTTCCCATAAAACATTGTGTTCATATGTGTGATTTTTTATGGTTTTAATGTGTGCATGCAATTGATTTTATTTCCGCAAGTAATGATCAATGGTAGAAGAGATTATGTATTGTGCATGAAGTCAAATAGCGTGTGATCAGGAGAATCTCGGATGTATAACGCATTAGTTATATAATTTATACAAACACAAATCAAGCTCAAAATTCAGCTTTCTACAGTCTAAGTACAGTCTAAACAAGACAAAAAGATTCAATTTCATGAGTACTAATAGGCCATGGCAAAGAAAACCACCGAAGAATGCCTCGTTCCTAAGTGGAGTCACCAAGTTTTTTTTCTAAACAAATCCCTTCTACAGACAAAATCAATCTCCCTAGGTTTAGTAGCTTAACCTAAAAACAACCAAACATAATATAGTATATTTCGCTAGAGATATTTTAAATATAAGAAGAAGACTTGCCTAGTATTTGGTGCAAGCTTCCTGCTTCTCTCCACCTACTCACTTCAGCTCTAGATTTAACTATCAAAAGAAAGATCTGAAAATCAGCCAAGACAAGCAAAGAGATATCGATATACAACATGATATATTCAAATAATTGTAAATAAGAGATCAAGGATTCGTATTCTACACATGTATAATTGAAAACATGATTTATGGGAAAAACAATGCACTTCGTATTAATGATAAAAGAAAAATATTACAACCCTTGTTGAGGCCTTGATGTTGTGAATCTCTCCTGAACTTCTTGTTTGTTCTTTGTCACAAATATAAAGCCTCCAATATTACCAATACATACGGATGGACTATGGACCTCCAAACTCAAATTGGCAGCATAAGGGAAAAATTAGTGTCTCCAAAATCCAACCTAAACTCTATAGCAGGTACTACTTCTTTTATAGTGAAAATGATGAAGTTTCAAATCCACTATACTACGGTTAGGTCCACTTTGAAAGGAGGTAAGTTCCATGGGATAAGGGATAAAGCCTCATTAGTAGGAATTCAAGGTCATATTTAATAGAAAATGGATGAATCATCTATTGAATCTTCTAGAGGGAGAAGCTTCGAAATTATATTTTATTTTTCTTCAATTCCAGGTGTCATCGCACTTTTAATAAAAGCAACATGCGATGAACAGTGCAAGTTGCATGGGTACAACTGATGCAATCGCAAGTTGTCATAAGACTAAGTGGAATGGAGTATTAAATTAGGGTTTTGATTCAATGTAATCCAGGATTCTTGTAACTTTTGGAAATAGTTTTTCTTTTGGCATTGCAGGGGATTGATGCAAAGTGTGACAGATGATGAGAGATCTGGGTTTAGGGCCTTTTTCTTAAGTGAAAAAAAGTGGCCTGTAATAGGGGGTATTCGTAGAAAAAAGAGAGGAAATGAGATCTAGTGAAGGGGGGATCAAGGCTATGTGGATATCAGCATGTTGGGAAAGCTGCAAATAAACTATAGATTCATAGGCCCAGCTTGGGTTGTGGGTGCACATGGTGAAATGTGGGTTAGGAAAAATAGGCGGAGTTGCAAAGTGCTCAAGATTCTTGGTAAATGTTGGAGACTTTTTATACCCTGGATTCCTAGTTTGTATAGGGTATTCTCTATGTTTCTTTGGTTGTTTGTGGAAATCACAGTTGGATAGTAATGCACTTTGGATTCCCAATAAAGGGTGGAGCCATTAGAGGCAGTAATGCCTAGTTGAAGTGGACAAAGGCGAGTGGTCTCTAGATTCCCAGAAGCAGCTAAATGACTTAATTTTTATTCCCTTGAGAACTTCTCCTCATACTCCGAATCTAGCTTCGGGTTGGTTGACTACAAGAAATAATTATAGTACAGTCAACCTAAGGTTGGGTGTAGAGTCGAATTCTTACTCTCAGTTTCGAGTTGATTTCTTCATAAGATAAGTTTCTTACTTATGTATTTGTACATGTTGATGTATGTGAATGATTAATATTATTATATAGCATGTTCGCTTGATGAGATGTATTTTCCTTATTCTCATGTTATTGGGACTTGTGGATCTCAACATGATTGCTATAATGATGGTGAATTCTATGGCTTGTTAATTAGTTGGAATGTTAGTATGGTAATTGAAATTCCATGTCCTATTTTCTATGTTTCGTTTAAGAGTCTCCATGTTAGGAGGTTTCCCTTTAAAGTGTTTTCTAAGTATGTTATATGGCTACAAATAAGTTCTTATGAACTTGTGCATTCATTGTCATTCCATTTCTTGAATGCATCTTAATAACCCAAGGAATTGATTGTTTCATTAAGGCATGGTCAAGACAGAACTAGGCTCTTGGAAAACCCTGGTTGAATGCCTAGAAGGATTCTATCAAACCCTGAAAGTATTTTTTAATAATTAAGGTAGATAGCCTATAGGGCCTACTAAACAGTCCAGTCGTTCCTAAATTTTGGTCAAATGTGCACACACACATATAGTTATGTGTTGTAAAACTACGACGTGGAAAGATAGGTTGGGCCCAAACTTGGGTTAGTTTGGAGTATGGTCAGGTTCAATATTTCTAACACTACATGGTGGGGTAGGACCCACACTTTATTAAACTATTAATTTTGGCACGAGAATACAGGGTTTGGGAGTGTGGGGGTTTAGAGTGCATGAAGTGCACATGTTATTTTGAGGCCCATATGTGAGCCAGGGACCAAACTAGTCTAGAAGTTTAGGAGTCTGGAGGTTAGGCGTGTGAAGTGCACAGAGTTAGTTCAGTGCTTGGATGTGGGTCAAGGGTCGATCTTGTTTAGGATTTAGGGATTTTACGATTTTTTAGGTTCAAGGCACGTGAGGCATAGGGTTAGTTCGAGACCTGGATATGGGTTAGTGGTTGAACTAGTCCAGGGGTTCATGATTTCAGGGAGTTTTTTATGCAACCTTTGTAACTATGTCTGAACTTTTAACCACTAAACAAATGCATGTCAGGGAATTTTGTTGATCCAATGTGGGTAGGGTACATGAATACCACATGGGTGCCACTTGGTAGGTCTTGTCTACCTGGTAAGTCGTTATTGGTGAGATTTGAAAAGGACGTAACTTGAGATCTAGTTATTGGATTTCGATGAGATTTATATCATAGGAAAGCTCCTAACGAGTTGAGTGTGATGGGGAAGCCAAAGTTTAAATTTGCTAACTTTTGGGAAAGGAACAAATTTTATAACTCCATTTCCATGGTAAGACAATGGAGATCAAGTTAGTGATAAGTAAAACCTTACACTGATTTGGTTTAGGCTGAGGAGGTGGAAGGGAGCATTATAATGAGTTTGATTTTTGAACCTTGGTTGACTTACAAAATGAAAATAATAAAATCCAATGCACTAGCATGACTTGAGTTTTAATTAAGGAAGGACATGGGGGTGGGATTTGATTCAACCTTGGCCACCTTACAAAATGAAACCATTAGAATCCAATCGCACTACTAGGACTTGACTTTTAATTAATGAAATACATGGGTGTGGGCTTTAATCTACTTATGTGCGCATGAGTCACAAGAACAATTTAGTATTTCCTCTCTACTTGCAAATACAAAATCAACAACTACATCAAGGATCCCCCATGGATTTAAGGTTAGGCCTTCAAAGGAATTGAACATTTCCCATGGTAAGGTATCCCCATGGTTTTAGGGTGCAACCTAACATTCAATGACTACCTCAAGGTGCCCCCGTGGCTTTAAGGCTATCCCCTCAAAGGAATTGGAATTGTACCAATGGCACGGTAGTACATTGGCTTAAGGGCTAGAACCTAGCAGGAATTGAACTTTTCCCAATGGTAAGGTATCCCCATGAGAATTGAACTTTGTCTAATTGTGAAAACTCTTTGCTTTCCACCATTTGATCCCATTTTACCATTGAATTTAAATTTTACCAGTGATAAGGTATCCTCGCACTCTTAGGGGGATTGAACTTTCTCTAATGGTGAAAAACTCCTTGCTTTCCACCATTCGTGAAAAACGCCCCATCCATTGGTGGAAAACACCTCACTTTCCATAATTGTATCCAACCCCTTATGAAAAACACTTAGCTTTCAACAATCGGATCCAACACCTTTGATATTTTATGAATTGAAGGTGATGAGTATGGGCTTTCATATGATGCCATTTACAAACACCTCCCTTTCCACAATTGGGTCCAACCTCTTTCGACTTATTTAAATTAAAGGAAATAAGTGTGGGAATTGATATGAGAACATTTAATATAACCTTTGTGGGTACAATAATAGGCATTGAACCCATTTAATATAATATTTTTGGGTGAAATCATAAGAATTAAACCTTGACCAATAGTAAAAAACTAAACTACCCACTTTCCACTATTGGATTCAACTCCTTTGGAAGTAAAAATTGTTGGACATGCGGTGGGCTTTCACCATTAGATTCAACTCTATTGGGTTTAAAAATCGCAGGAGTTGGGGAGTGGGTTCTCATCCATTTATGTGTAGACATGTTATGGACTTACACCACTTGACTCAACTCCTCATTATTCAAAAGCATAAGGGTGGACTTTGATCCACTTATTAGGTTGATATGCCTTTATTTTGAATCAACACAACTTATTTTTTTGTCTATCATTTTCATATGAAAGTGGCATTTTTCCAACTACAATTACCTAGATATTTAGTATGGCCATGGCATCTGTGCAATTAGAGTTCCAGATATTCTACCCTGCCTTTTCTTATTATGCCCTATGTTACACTTATCCCATCGCTTGTCAGGGTTGATCCCTGCACTTGGAAATCCGTTGGATGTTCTCTGTCAGACAAGTCGTGTCCATTCAGTTACAAGAGATGAAAATGAAAGGAATTCTCCCAGCAGATATCAACACGCTGAGCAAATGAACATGGCAATATGTATGATCAAGTTGATAGTATTCCTCGCCATTTGTAGCGAGATTAATTGCGAGTCACAAATTTCCTGTAGCTCGATGTAAAGAGGGCCAGCAACCAGAGAGAAGTTCAGGGTGTTGTGTGTTAACAATATATGTATGTATCTAAGACGGAGGTGGCGGGGGGGACAACGCTCCCATCCCTTGCATAGTCTCATGTTCCAATGGATAGGCACATGTGTTCTAACATGTAATTCAGGGGCAAGCTTTACTCAAAAGTATGACTGTAACCCTAATGTGGTGCATCAAATTGATATAATATTTTTTCACGATAAAAAAAACTATAACTTATATAATGTGCCATTCAAAAGTTTTTTTTAAATAAACCTGCCATGCAGCATAGGTCTCTGATCAAGAAAAGAGAAGCTCCAAGTACCTCCCTAGATAGTCATTACATTCCATAAAAAAACAAAAACCCAGCCAGCAACAAAAAAAAAAAAACGAAGCCCGGCAAAAAAACAGTATTGATATAATATTTACCCTTCTTCATTGACAAATAATGTTTGGTCCGGTCAAAAATTAATTATAGGTCTTAAATAAAACGCGCTCTAGCGAGGTTATTGATCGATTCAGGAATGCCAATTGATCCAAAACCTAAAGTCGTTGGGAATTGTAGGAACAATTGTGAGATGTTTAAATGAAATGTGAGCTGTACGATTATTCAAGATTTCAGAGATATGCGACTAAGTTATTTTCATTACAAAATTATTATTTTTAGAATTATAATGAAATGAGTTTCTTTAAATTTATTAAAATTATTGATAATTAAAATTTTGTTTTTTCAAATTTAATAAAATTGTTTAATAATCTTAACACTCAAAAATACATTTGAGAGAAATCTCCAAGTTTATTGTTAATGGGCTTTCAATTCATTATTTGATATTATTGCACATGGATAAGTTGAGAGTGTACACACTAGTCTCATTACCTTAATATTATATAATTTTTACGTTGGGAAAGGGAAAAAACTTGAAAACAAAGTTAATGTTCTGTTTTTTTTCCTTCAAGTTTGTGGGGGAATTTATAAAAGAATTTGTTCATGCAATTTTGGGTTTTTTTATTTATTAATTTAATTTTTATGATTTATTAAATTACAATTTTGAACATTGCAATTAAATATAATAATTTTTGAAATTGTATTAATTTTTATTATGTGACGTATGTGCTTTATATTAATAATTTTTTCAAAAATCTAAATATTTTTTATCAAAAAAATAATTTTCAAAATTATAATTAAAACAATGTTCTAATAATAAGTTTCAAAATTATTAAAATTATTTTTAATTAATTAAAATTTGGTTAATGAAATAAATTATTGCTATAAAAATCAAAAGATAGGAGATAGAAATAAAAACCGAAAACTTTAAGGGTGAGTGATGATGAGTGAAAAACTTACTTAAAACTTTGGATATTTTTAATAATTTACATAGTTGTTTCCAAAATAAATAGTGTCAACTATATAACATCTAATTATTAAAAACCTATATATATTCAAAGTTTACCAAATTTATATTAAAAGACTTTCAATTAATTAGTTAATATTATTTTTCATAGAAAACTTAAAATTAGGAGCCGGCTAAGCCAAGTTTTCAAAAAATGGCCTTTGTTAGGGTTTTGTTGGGTCTAGCTGTCGACGTTGAATGCTGCACTCAGCTCTGCTGCCACCTCCATTGTCGAACATGATGCCTCTGAGGATGTCGTTGCCACAGTAAATCAAGTCGCTCCAAAGATTGATCCAACTGTTGCTACCCTCGACTCCCTGCTCTGGCTCGGAGCTCCAATCGGCTTCGCAGCCGCCAATAGCGATGAGAGCGATGGCTTGGTGGCGACCATTGATGTCGTTGTCACTGTGGATTCCAATAACGCCACAGATGTGGCACAAGATGCAACTCCCATATGTATCAAAGACGAGAAGCAGACCAAGACAGGAAATGTGGCCCTCCTACATGGAAAAAGCGCGCACAGGATTGATGAAGCCTGTACAGGAAATCACAGTGAATCCGACACAGCAGAAGCCCTGAAGCAGCTTAGCTTCTCGGATCTACTAGATCATGATGCTGGAGTACCACTTCCGATTGAAAATACCTCATTCAAATCACAAATTGGCTTGATGGATTCCGAAATAAAAAAATCAAGCATGATACAAACACAAATCTGCAACGACAGGCAGGGGCTTTCAGGCTATTCCCCCCCTCCTTATTACCAGATCCAGATCTCACTCCTCTCAAGAAGAACGATGCTGCAATGGGTGCGTGCAACGGATCTAATGCAAGATCTCTCGCGCGACCTTAAACTCCGGCTGGGGATTCCCTCCTCTCTCCAAAGACTGTTGTATAAAGGTAAAAAACTAGAGGACCCTCTTCCCCTCTCTTTTTACTGTATTGAAAGAGATGCTTCTATTGTGCTCACCCTACGTCTGAGAGGAGGGGAATCGAGGCAGACCTTTTCTGCTCCTGCTTTCTCTTACAAATATGCAGTCCATGCACAACCTTCCAAGAAATCTGCTCAACCAACTGAGCCTCCCAAGCCTTTTTTGGTGGATAAAATGGAGGAAACTCCTTCTGTCGAAATCTCTCATCCATCGCTTGATGATTAATACCAGACATTTGCAGAAACCGCTATCATTTGCAGATTTAATGGACTATGGCCTCGAACCACAAATCTATACCAGTCGATCCACTCCAACTGGACCAACAACAGCAAGGTCTTCTTATGCTCGAAAGGATTATTCATTGTGGCCTTTGCGTTCAATGAAGACCATCAGAAATCCTTAACGGGAGGTCCTTGCTTTTGGGGATCGGCAGGGCTTTTCCTCACCCCTTGGTTTCCAGACTTCGACCCCTCTACAGTTGTCATCACCAAGCTTCCCATTTGGGTCAGGCTTCCTAACCTCCCGGCGCATTTATGGCACTTCTCTATTTTCCAAGGCCGCTTCCTGGCTACGAATACCTCAAGGGAGGAGAAAGGAATATACACCTTTAGTATAATATGTGCGAAAATAGACATTAGCAAAGAGATGCCTGATCAAATCAACCTCAAAATTGGGGACTTCCATTGGACACAAACCTTGGACTATGAGAACACTGCCTTCCGATGTCGCCATTTCCATCAGACGAGGCATCCCCAAAACACATGTGCCACATTCCTTGACAAAAAGAATAATATCAATCGCAAATCCAAATCCAAGAGCTGGAAACCATGTGATTGACCCCCCATGGATGACATAGATTCCTTCAGCTCGGATGAGGAGGAAAATGAAGCAGAAGGGGAGAATGTTGAGAATCTGAAGGACACACCCTCAGCTAGCCCTGAGGATCCTTCTATACCTCCGATCTCGCAAAAACGCACTCATGAGTCTTCTTCCTCTGATTTAGATAAGGAGACTCCTCCTTCAGCGCATAATAGTCTACAATTGGTTCCTGCTCAGCCAAGTCACAATGGTTGGGTCAAAGTCAGTAAGAAGAAAGGGAAAAAATGTCGTTTGGAAGTTTCAACCCATTCTGGGTAGATACCTTTGTCTAGCTCTCTAATTTCTGTTATCCTTGTTATATTTTGCTCATTCCATGGCTGTTATTTGCGACCGAGGATGATAGTCTATCATTTCTGGCTCCCCTTCTTTTCAGCTTCGCTTGCTTGCAAGCTCAGATTGTACTATATATTTTTTCTTAATAGAATTAGTCTTATTTAGAAAAAAATATATATTATTTTTCATAAATATATTGAGATGGTATCAAAAAACATCCCATAACCTTAGTATTATACAAAATTATGGTGTGAAAAAGAAATAATTTAAAACAAAGTTAATGTTTTGATTCTTTCTGTACTTTTAAGGGAATGTTTCATTGTCAGTTTTAAAACAAAATTGATCATTAAAATTATTTAAATTTTTTGTATAATTTTTATTTTGTTTTTTTAGATTTTTAAAAAAATAATATTTTGGCAGACATGAGAAAAATTTCAACTTTGATAATGGGCGGACACCCTTACACATCATATTGGTTTGTAGAATGAGTCTCTCGACTCAATTATGCAGATAGGCATCTATTTTTGCTCCTGCTTAGTCATTTGTACTCCTGGTGTGAAATGAAATTTGTCCCTGTCTGAATTGGTGGTCTCCAAATATTTTCCCTGTCCTTCGTCTCGAACGGTGATCTCCACATATTTTCTGTCCATTGACTTAGGCTCTACGACCATGTTGCATGATCGGTGGTCTCCTCATTTTTTTATGCAATAGAACCCAAAATATATTATTTGTATGGATTATTCCTCACACCCATGGTAGGTACGTTAAAGGTAACGTGTTTACATAATTCTTGATGGTAAAATATTCTTCACATAGTCTCTGAAAGCTCGAAAATATTCTTCTGCAAACATGCCGAAATCCTCCCTGAGACAGAATATCACGTCAGAAACATAAACATGCACAATGTTTTAAAGGAGTAAAAAAGAGAATTATGGCAGTGAACCTTACATGACTCATTTACTACAAAATCCCCCATACTCATCCTCCATAGCTTGCGGCATGTCCCAATGATACAGTGTCACGAAAGGCTCCATACCTACATGAACATGAACATGCATGTTTATGAATAGATATATACACATGTAGTTTACAGTGCTCAAAATTCAAAAACATTTGATTGAGTAAATAATTACTCTTGCAGGTGAATATATAAGACGTGTTTATTGACATATAACCTATTTCTAGATGTGTTTAAATGTGTTATTTTGAAATTTATTTGCTCAAATTCCTTTTATGTCCCTGAAATGAAAGTTACGAGAGCTCTGCAAACATAAGAAGTCTAAACAAGTGGATCTAGCATGAAACTTGGTGATACAACATGCAAAAGAGTATCTAAAAACTTTGATACTCTGAAAACAATAGAACCTATATAACCTGGTGATTGGAGTCTCCATAAAAATTAATGAAAGGGCTAAGAGCTAGATAATAGCGAGAGGAGGCTTCATTTTTCTCTGAGCCCTTCCTGTTGAGGCTTTTCTAGGCCTTATACCAAGAACATAATTACATCAAAATGACAAATTTGCTAGTGCAACTCATATTAGCAAAAGTCTTAAACAAAATCAGAATAAAAATAAAACAGAAAATCCTCCAAAGCCGATAGAGAGAATTCCATTTATCCTTTATAATGGGACCTTCAATGGAGCTTCTACAAAATCAGAAAATCTACTTTCTAAGGGATAGATTGCAAGTGTTCAATCTAATATTTTTTATTAGCCTAAAAAAATGCACTAAAAAAACTTAAATTTAATATATCAATTGTTATTTGCTTGATTATGGAAAGAAAAATACAACTTCTTCAATTTAAAAATCCTATCGTCCTCTCCTTGCACCTTTTAGGGAAATTGCTAGTATATACACAAATTGTAAAACCATTTAATATAATCTATATAAATACAACTACATATTATACTGTCATTATTTTATATTTTTTTAAATAATTTTGTTAATAATAATATAATCATAAATTATACTAATATTTATCCATGAATCACATATGGATACATTAAATTAGTCTCCTTTAAAATATCTTGAATCTCTTTTTGTGATAAATAGGAAAGGGTTTAAAATCAATGGCAGCACAACACGTGGCGTCACGTAAGACTTCATTTTAAATTCCATGAAAGCAAAATTACTCCTTCCAAAAAAAATTACCTTCAAAATTTCATGATGGAAACAATGGAACTCATCTTGAATCCCACAAAATATGGAATCCTACTATAAGCCAAGTCAGGAGAAGACAATTCCTTGGAACAGTGAAACCAAAATATTTAGTTTGACGATTAGCAATATGTTGGGTACTTATTAGTATTGATATGTAATTTTCAATGCCATAACTTAAAAATGTTGGAATTTTAACCCCAAAATATAGGTTATGTTGTACCTTGGGAGACAATATCAAGGTTTTATTTGAGATCAGTTCCCAAGACATTTACTATAACTCAGAAATAAAAACATTTGTTGCCCCTTCATTTTGAAACCCCCAGAATATAATATTTAAAACCCTTTAATCTCTATAACAAAACAAATCTTCTCACAATGCCTTAAAATGGTGAATACAATGAACATAAACAAGATTAAAAATGTTGGTGGAAAACCTCTGATAGCAGGTTGTTATTACTAAATCTAATATCTTTAGTTTTAGAAGAAATGATATCCAGAATAAAGGAGCATTTCATCAAGGATTTTAACTCTAAATCAAAAACGTAATATTAGATACTAGTAGCTACATTACTTTATTTTGATAAGAAATGAAAACACACGATGAAACTAGAAAAACTAATTGTACCCAACAATTTATGGAAATTCTTCTAATAAGTTTTATTCATCATCATAAAGATCAAGTACAATTTTTTGGTGCTTCAAAGGTCGAAAATCTGGAATCTCTCCTCTTCTTCAAATAAGTCTTATATACAAAGTTTCAAAATGGACAGTTATAAAAATGTCAACTTCATAAACTACTTTTGTCCTATTATTACATTTGAAATAGAAAATACATGTCTTTTAGGAAATAAAATAAAATAAAAGATAACATAAACATTATGTCATTTGACAACCTGAGAATCTGGAACAGAGGAATTTCCTGCCTTTGTCTCCTTTTATTGTGGAGACATCCATTCTTTGCATTTCCTCCACATATCTACATTTAAATTGGGGAAATTAACAATATTTACCCACGCCATTCTAAAATTAGTAATTATGGAATATGAAATTTTTTTGCCAAACACGGCCTTCATCATCCACAACAGTTGGAAGTCTTTATGCAGATAGTTGACAATGGTGGCTCCTTTCAGAATTGTAGTCTTCTCATAAGTAGACCCAAATTTTATCTTCACTTCCACCAGCAGTGTTTCATATATTTCCCAAGGGATTAAAATTTCCTTGCTGGTCCCAAGAGGATGGTAGACCAGCCTTGGTTCTTTTATCAAATAGAATATTAAACTTTATCACTGGTCCCTTTACTTCATTCAGCTTCTTCTCTGCTGCTTTTTTGTATGAATTATTTACAATCATCCTTTTTAAATCCAAAAATTCTTTGTGTTCATGTGCAGACTTAGAATTTATAAAACCAATCAAATTTTTAGCATATAGGGCTCTATTCTGTGACTTTTTCTTGTTAGCCACAATAATTTCTTCCAAATTTCTGAGAATATTTTTCTCCTCTCCAACAATAATAAGTAATTCCCACACAGTTTTAACAGTTTCAATGATATCATTCCATATAATATCCATGTCCTGTATAAAGTACATATTCCCTTTTACCTTTTCATTCATCTCCTTAATCTCTTAGCAAGCAATTTGATAATCTCTCTTGTATTTATCAAAATTATCTTTGTTCATCAACACTTCTTGTTATGTGGCTTTAATCACCTTCAACAGACTGTCCAACTCTCTTTGGCTCTTCTTCAAATCAATTTCTATCATCCTCAACTCAGTCATGACTTGAGTTAACCTAACAGCATGATTTTCAGAGTAAGATGATACAACAATGGTACAAACATGGGAATCAATTTTTTTTGCAACATATCGTTCATTTCCATTAACTTGGACATTTCCTCATTCTTTTGTAAAATTTCCTGCAGTAGTTTTTAATTTTCACCTCTATGGCCATTGGGTGTTCACCAGTGGGAAGTTTAAGCTTTTTCTTCAAAACTTGAATTTCAGCTTCAGCACTCTACAACAAATTTTGAACTGTTGTCCTATCCTCAGGATCAGCCCCAATTTTAATAATAGTTTTCTTCAGCTCTTCATTATGTGTGAATAAAGCTCTTAAATTTGCTTCCTACAACTTCAAAGTGGTGTATGATTTTTAACTTCTTATGTATCTTAATTCCATTTGTTCTTGCATAAATTTAACATGTATAATAGCAACATAATGCAGCAATAAAAAATCCACACATAACAGCAAAATTAATGTAGGAGTTCACCTTAATATTGTGAGCTACGTCTCCTTTGAGCTTTGTCATCTTGACTTGGCTCTTTGGGATTATGGTAAAGTTTATTTTACAAGTTCCACACTTAACTCCAATGGATATTGAACTGATCCAAAGGTCTCAGAATGCCATCTATATCCATTTCATGGCTTCTATCACTCTGCAAACAGTTGTAGGCTCCCTTAGACATGATTCCTTATGTCGGTGCACTGAGCTACACTGAGCTTCTCCTTGGTACTAACTCCTTTTTAATTATGTTTCTATCACTGAAACCAAACCTACTATCTCCATCACATATCATACACCAAATATCGACTGATAATTTTCTCAAAACGAGCACTGCATCCCCAAACTAGGCCTTCCTCCACGATTTGCCCAGGGCTGCCCAAAATTATCTTCATCTTATCAAGATCTAGAAGTTATAAAAGTGTTCTAAAAACACTTTCATTGGTTTCAAAATGTCTGAAATATTCAAGGTATACGATTCATTTTCAGAAAATGGCCTCCGGCTGCTCCGATTTCGCCTCCAACACCTGTCGGCACCCCTTGGCACTAGGGTCACTGAAAACTTCTTTGATGGGTTCTATACCTATAGAAGTTATCAAAAGATTATAAAACATCCTTTAATGTATTTAGAATGATTTTTACATTCATAAATGACTATTGGTTCGCTGCATAAGGACTCCTGCTCCCTTGGCTAGGCCCTGAACTGCAGCAGGAAAAAGCTGGCACTAATGACCCCTGGAAATTTAATGAGGCTTCTAGACATTCAAAATATATCTACAGGCTATGAAAACCATCTCATCAGATTCATAACATCTGAAATATCCAAATTTGACTATTGGATCTCTGAATAAGTCCTCTAGCTCCCCTGTCTAGGCCTCAAACTGTTGATGTCTCCTGGTGGCCCTAGTGGCCCCTTGAACTTCATTGAAGCACAAATATACTTAGAAGCTCTCTGATGGCTCTAAAACCTACTCCATTTATTCTGTAATGTTGTAGATAATCAAAATTGACTATTGGCACTCCAAAATTGGTTCACCCTAGCTCAAGATAGAGCCAAAACCAATTTTTCCTAGTGTCGCTTACATCAGCTCCACTTAAAGTGGAGGACTGGAGTTAACTCAAGTTAAGTTTGGCCAAATCTGACATTTTTGGTGGGCACTCCAAATCTTCCGCCAACCACTAACCTTTAGTGGTAAATGTTGTCATCGGGGTGGTCACATGGCCGCAAACCCCGCAGTCTTATCCGTTGAATGGTGGAGGTTATGTTTTAATAAACTATGAAATTTTCATTTAATGTCGTGTGACAGGTTTCAAACGGTTACCTGAGACTGTCGGTGGGAGTCTTAACCACCAGGTCACGGAGTCTCGGCCATATGGGAGGGGGGTTGGCCCTTTAGTACTGGCCTCCCAAACCCCCAATGTTCAAACCTTTAAATAATAAATAGACGTTGTCCACTATGGTTTGTAAGAACCACTTATGGTGCACTGGCGCACGGGATAGCTAGCGGTTAGGAGGTCGAAGGTTTGATTATCTTCGGCTCCAAATAAATTTTATAACAACAAACTAGGACCACGTAGCGGCCTTCAATTGGTTCGAACTAGAAAAATTAAACCAGTAGCCCAATCTCTGGTTGCCACTTATCAAGTGCGGATTGGACCATAAGGAATATTCTAAGGAATATTCCAAGGAATATTCCCTGCAATATTCTCTTTTTAATTTTCCCAATTGCCAAGTCAATGATGAGACCTTTCCAATCGCTCAGGTTCGGCACACTTCTAAACACTTTGAATTTTGAGCTATCATTCTGGTCCATGATCTAGTTCTGATCACACCTCCCTATTAGGAATCTTTTGGACCCCAAAATACTGATATGTTGATATGTACCGTAGATGAGAGTACAAGACACTCTTCTTTTCAGCCTCCAAACACTTGCCTTGCATAGCTAGTGCCATTGAACCACAACTTGAAGGTAGTCGACACTTCCCTTCCTGGATGCGCTTGTCCTCCTGTCAAGAATTGTCTTCCTTGCACTCACTCAGAAATTTCTGGCAAGAAATTTGCAGAAGGTAGCTGAACATCGCTGCCTTGATCAATGATCCAAGGTGGCTCAAACAAACATGATATTACAACATAAAATACATGCATACAACCGAAATTTTCTTATGTATAAATGAGTATGTCTTACTGTGTAAATAAGTCCAACCACTTCTTACTAAGCCACTTCCACGACAAATTTTGTTGCTGCAATTCTTCCTCATGTAAAACATTCATTCTCACATCAATAACGGAATCCTTGGTTCCACCTTCGCCAGTATTTTTGTCCTCTTGCTGCATGTGCTTGGGACGACAAGTTGGATGCAAATTCCAACAATGGGAAACAACATGTCCCCTCTTTTGGAAATATGTGCAAATATTATGCACTTTCTTTGAAAGTTTTCTTTGCTTCTTCCTCATCCAGCATCTCGAAACATCATGGTTAAATCGACCACAATATGCACAGCAAATTTTTCTTCCTTTCAAGCATGCATAATTTTCATGCTTTGTAGAAACATAATCAAATTGACTGGGAAGAATTATACCTCTTGTGTTGCTTTGCATGTTCATCCTTTTTGCCTTCATGAGGAGATTAACTAGTAGAGGCTCCAGCTTTTATTTGCATACTAACATCATCGTTCTTGTCTTGAATACTGTCTTAACTCACATGCTCACCATAAGCTGCATGTCTACAATATTATTGTTGCAAAAAAGGCTTAAAGCAATGGAAATCATCTTTGAAACAAATTTGACATATTTGCATATTAGAACTTGGAACAAAAGTTCTCTTTGAAGTAGCCTCACATGCCTTCGTGGCTTTGGAGTCTTCGCCATTAGATTTCACATAACCAAGACCAAATTTCTTGGGTTGTTCTTCAACCAAAATAGGATCAACCATGAATTGTGCATGCTTGCCTAAACCCTTGCCTTCATAGCCCATGTTAATCATCAACTTGGACCCTATACCTCTCATGTGCTTTTCAAAAGAACCAACACATATTTCTAATGAGGAAACTGGAGACAAATTAGAGTAGATTACCTCTTCCTCGCGCATGTTCTTGGTCAAAGCCTCTTGGGATTGATGGAGCTGCATCTCCATATCATGCAATATTTGAATAATTTCTTCCTTCTCTTCCTTCATATCAAACAATTGCTCATGAATTTTAGTTCTTTCTCTTCTATCTTCAAATAAAATCTGCACCATGTCCTTCAATATAATAAAGTCACGCTTCATATCTTCATCGAAGAATTTTTTGAAGGAGGAAACCTCACTTGTAGAAGTTGTCATTACGATTTCAACGGAAAAAATTAACTTCAACAAAGTTCACAAAGCTTTCAAAACAAATGACAAATATTTTGAACAAAATGGCTATAGAGACAAACTCTTATTCAAGCAGCCTTTGCAAACAACAAACAACTAGCAAAAGGGTTTGTTCTTCAAGGATGGCCTTGAGGTCCTTTGGGTAAGGAAGATGCCTTCAGCCCTTTCTACCTTCTTTTCCTCTCCTGGACTTAGCTATCAGTAGTTATCCCTTCACCTCCAGCAAACTCAAACAACATTCATTTTGCAAACAGTAAAACAATTAATCTCTTACACTGTTTAAACACCTTTCAAGTTATACAAGCAAGCTATTGCTATGTAAATCAAGAAACCAAGTGATATGATACCAACCTGATCTGAAAATGGATTGGATAACTTTTTATGTATTTCAAGAACCTCCCACTCAGCTAAATAAATAAAAGATCTAGCTTGTACTTGACAATTTGCAGAATTATTACTTGAAAGTGGTGTATGATTTTTAATTGTTTATGTGTCTTAAGTCCATTTTTTCTTGCTGAAATTTAGCATGTATAACAGCAACATAATGCAGCAATAAAACATCCACACATAACAGCAAAATTAATCTAGGATTTCACCCGAATATCGTGGGCTACGTCTCCTTTGAGCTTTGTCATCTTGACTTGGCTCTTTAGGATTATGGTAAATTTTATTTTACAAGTTCCACACTTAACTCCAATGGATACTAAACTGATACAGAGTGTTGAGAATACAATGGCTGTAATCACTCTACAAATAGTTGTAGGCTCCCTTAGACACAATTCCTTCTATCAGTGCACTAAGTTACACTGCGCTTCTCCTTGGCACTAAATCCTTCATAATTATGTTTCTGTCATTGAAACCACAGCTACTATCTCCATCACATATTAGACACCAAATATCGACTGATAATTTTCTCAAAATGAGTATTTCATCCCCAAACTAGGCCTTCCTCCACAGTTTTCCCGGAGCTGCCCAAAAATTTCCTTCAGCTTCTCGAGCTCTAGAAGTTCTCAAAATGTTCTGAAAACACTTCCATTGGTTTCAAAATGTCTGAAATATTCAATATAGACTATTAATTTGCAGAAAATGGTCTCTGGTTGCTCCGGTTTCGCCTCCAACACCTGTTGGTACCCCCTAGCACTAGGGTCATTGAAAACTTCTATGATGGGTTCTCAACCTCTAGAAGTTATCAAAAGATTTTGAAGCCTCATTTAATGGATTAAAAAAAAAAATTACATTCATAAATTACTATTGGTTTGCTGCATAAGGACTCATGCTCCCATGGCTAGGCCCTAAACTATTGCAGGAAAAAGTTGGCACTTATGGCCCCTGGAACTTTACTGAGGCTTTTCGGCCTTCTAAAGTTCTCTATAGGCTCCAAAAAGCATCTCATCAGATTGAGAACATCTGAAATATCCAAATTTTACTATTGGATCTCTGAATAAGGCCTCTAGCTCCCCTGGCTAGGATTCAAACTGTTAATGCCTCCTAGTGGCTCCTTCAACTTCATTGAAGCAAAAACCTACTTAGAAGCTCTTTGATGGCTCTAGAACCTACTCCATTGTGTCTGTAATTTTGGAGATAGTATAAATTGACTATTGGCACTCCAAAATTGGTTCACCCTAGCTCAAGATAGAGCCAAAACCAATTTTGCCTAGTGTCCCCTACATCAGCTCCACTAAAAGTGGAGGATTGGAGTTAACTCCAGTTAAGTTCGGCCAAATCTGACATTTTTGGTGGGTGCTCCAAATCTTCTGCCAACCACTAACCGTTAGTGGTAAATTTTTCCGCTGGGGTGGCCGCAAACCCCGCGATCTTCTCCGTTGAATGGCGGAGGTTATGGTTTAATAAACTACGCAATTTTCACATAATTCCATGTGATAGGTTTCCAACAGTTATCTGAAACCGTCGGTGGGAGTCTTAACCACTAGGTCATGGAGTCTCGGCCATATGGGAAGGGGTTTGGCCTGCCAAACCCCCAACGTTCAAACCTGTAAACAACAAATAGATGTCACCCACTATGGTTTGTAAGAACCACTTATGGAGAATTACCGTGCGAGCTAGCTAGCGGATAGGAGGTCAAAGGTTTGATTCTCGCCGGCTCCAAATAAATTTTATGACGACAAACCGGGGCCATGTGGCAGCCTCTGGGCCTACCACGTGGCGGCCTTCTATTGGTATGAACTAAAACAAGTCAACCAATAGCCCAATCTCCGATTTCCACTTGTCAAGCGTGGATTGGACCTGTTGACCACACTTTGTCAATGACCCCATAGCAGTACACCCCCGTTTTTTCAAATGGGACTTATCATGTTTGAGGTTCACATCATCCAGATTTCATCGACAGACGACAGTTTTTATGAATAATGTAAACCCATTCTGCATGTTTATGATGTAAATGATCTAAGTAAGATTGTCATGTATGTAACAACCTAGGTAAGCCTAGTATGTTGGTGACGATTTCTATCCTAGGAGGTTTTTTCTCTCACTGATTTACTTGTGTTTTTCGACACAAGTTATCGGCGGAGTTTTCCCCTCCAGCCTCACCCCAAAGCTAGGGTGGATTTTTTCATCAGCATGCTAAGTGAGTCCTAGTGTTTTCTATCAATTCCTTGTAAAAGTAGTTTGGGAATAATCCCAGCTATTTGAATAGATTATTTTATTACAAGCTACTTGGTCTACTAGATCATGTTTTGGGTCGCAGAATTGGGTATTTATTTAAGGGTATATACGAATGGGTATTCCCCCTTCATGTGTCTAAATATATTTATCTTATGTAAAGATGGTTGGAAAAAATAATTAAAATCCCCTCTCAGTTAATTAATTAAATTTTTTGGCCAAATTAATTAAAAATCCTAAGCCAGAAATTTGATTAATTTTAGGTCCTAGGTGGTTAAGTCAAAGTCGAAATTTTGAGGTAATTAACTCAAAAACAGTATTTTTGAGTTAATTAAAATGAAATTAAATGATAAATTTGTTTTTTCTCAAAATTATAATTTCGATGGCCCAGATTAAAAGGTGATCAAATATTTTTGACGGTCGAGATTATTTTGACATGGATCAACCAAACTAGCCGTTGGAGATTTTGTCCTATAAATTAAAGGTCTTTGTTAGTCTTGAGTCATCTGATCTTAGGATCGTGCACTTGTTCTTGGAAGCTCTTGTGATTCCTTTTGATGAATAAAGCATAAAGACTTTGGGGTTACAAATTTTGGTGTTCCTTTTCCAGATCTATGTGGTTATTTATTTCTAAACTCTGCTACTTGGTTTTGGCATTTTTATGGTTGATGGCCTTCATGGATTAATCTGCATACAGGTATCTTGTGCAGTTTTCTGGGTTCATAAAATGACATTTTTTATTTAACGGAAAGACTAGTTATCTATTTTTCTGAAGGATCTCATGTTATTTTCTTAAATCTCTATCAATCTAAAGTTCAGATCTAAGTGTGCAGGGAACCTTTTTTTTTTTAAGGTTTGAGCATCTGGGGAAGTCTTCAGTTGGACCAGCTAACTCTCAGATTTCTTAAATCTGAAAAAGCCTATTGTTTCTAATTTCTCAAAGCTATCTTACGAAATTATGGTTTTGCAGAGTCTTCTAGGACTTGTGCCTCTCTTTAAAAAATTTCTATGTTCAAAATTGTGCTGAAATGTTTCAAATCTGGCCAAGAGGGCCTCAGATCTGTAAATTAGCTTGTAAATTTGTATATTTGTTGTAGGATGTAAGGGTTTAATATTTTTTTTGCGCGTACAGTTTTGGGATCTGTTCTCTTTTTGCAAGTTGCAGTGTTTTCTCATAAAAAAATTTTAAGATCTGAACCAGATCTAACCCCTGAGGGCAAGATCTGGCCTCAGAATCTCTTCTATGTGCAAATCTGAATATTATTTGATTTAAGGAGCGTTTGAAATATGATTTTGACGGAAGGGATTTAAATCTGCTAGACGATTTTGATTGTACCAGGTTTGCTTGAGACAATATCTGCCTCTGTCTGCTGCGTTAAACCTTTTCTACGCTTTCCCTGCCTTCATGCTGCCTTCATTTCATTCATCTGCAACTTCCTCCCTCGCATTATCTTTACCGTCCACAACTTCTTTCAGTTTCCTCAAGCAACGCTTATGCTGCCTTCATTTTATACGTGCAAGCACTGTCCCAAATCCTCGTCCATCCTCCATGTCTTCACGTTTTCAACCTACTATCGTCCAGCCTTCTCCTTAGCCATCCGACATTGATCCCATCTCCATAGTCGTCCATTCCTTTCGTCGACCTCCTGTCCGCTGACCTAGCTCTCCCCCGCCATCGTTCTTTTCTTCCTTCCCTCGTCCGCCTTCTCCTTCACCGTCGTAGCCTCTTCCTCTTTCCTCCATTCGAGCCTTTGCTCTGCCGTCCAACCCTCGTCCTCCATCGTGCCTCTTCCTACCTACAAAATAAATAACGCACACCATAAAAACGAAACACATGTATGCGTTAATTTTTGATCGGATTCATTTTTAATGTGTAGTTTAGTTTTAGTGTTGGCGATTAATTTTAGTTTCATTTTTTTTAAATTCGATTTTAGGTTCGGTTAGGTTTAGTGTTAAGTCTTAGATTTTATTTTATTCATTTCGATTTTGATAGTCTTAGTTTAGTATTAGTTTTTGTTATTTATTTTTTTTTAGTTAGTTTAGTTTTAGATTTTAACATAGACTTTAGTTTTAATGTATTAGATTTTAATGATTCGATAGTGTTAGTTTAGGCGTTAAGTTTTTTTATTTAAGTTCGATTTTATTAATTTAGTTCTAGGTTTGATTTTTTTTGTTGTTTAATTTAGTTTTTAGTCTTTAGCGTAGTTTTAGTTAGGCTAACTTAGATTTTAATTTAGTTTAGCCTTAGTTTTAATATTTGTTTAGTTTTAGTTTTTAATTGTTAGATTTTAGATTATAGTTTTAGATTTAGGATTTTAAATTTTAAATTTTTGTAGATTAGTTTAAAAATAATAATAAAAAATAAAAAATTCTAAAAATTTTAAAAATTTTAAAAAATTCTAAGTCCTATAGTCAAATGAGCTTTTAATTTTTTATCATAAGTTTGATTATAGAAACATTTCAATTTCTGGATTGGGTTAATTGGAACATCATAAATTCAGAAATATTGCAAGCATCTGGCATTTTATATTTAATGGTCATCTCATGATAAACATTGTTGTGGTTTTAGATTATTTTTTCATAATTGTGGTGCTTTCTATTGAATATCATTGTGGTAATTTGTGTTTTCATAGCAGCAGTAATACATCAATTACTTGGCTTTAATTGCATAACAGGATCTTTTAACTCCATAAGGCACTGGTTTTAATATAATTGATCTGTGAAGTCTCGTTAATCTTATCAAGTACTTGGTTATTTGACTGTGTCTCCTGAGTTGGTTGACTTGCAACCAATTCTATTCCTTCATCTTTGTTAGGGTCTACCTCCGTTGGCTTGCAAGGAGACAGCTTAGATAGAGAGATTGGGGATCAGGGTGATAGCCCCCGATCTGAGCTGTTGTCGCGGGGCCTAGACATTTTATGCGACAACAGGACCATAAGGAATATTCCAAGGAATATTCTAGGGAATATTTTGAGGAATATTCACTAGAATATTCTCTTTTTAATTTTCCCAATTGCTAAGTCAAACTTGGTCAAAGTCCAGTTTTTGTAGTTTACTGGACTTTTCAAACTGCAATAACTTCTTCATACGATGTCAATTTTTCGAACCATTCACGGCGTCGGAATCACAATGACGAGACATTTCCGGTCGCTCAGCTTTAGCACACTTGCAAACACTTTGAATCTTGAGCTATCATTATGGTCCATGATCCAGTTCTGGTCACAAAATTAGGTAGTCTGAAAGGCTCAACAACAGCTCCATATAAACTTATTTCTACATAATCTTCAAAAACAAACCAATATCCAAACTTCACATCTTTTCTCAATTGTAGGAATGATTGAGCTTTGGGAAACAGACATGGTGCAGGTGAACCATTCAAAATTGAATATACAGTTGGGAGAAAAGAGGAAGTAAATTAGAAAAGGCCTTCATTGCCAACATATTTCCTTACTACATTTGTCCAGAAAACAACTGACTGTTTTTTTTATTTATGTCCATGACATTCAAACCCAACAGCATAAAAATTTCAACATGATTGTACATTAACAAATAAGTGACAAGAGAAGGAAACCTAAAGAAACAAATAAGTGATAGGTTCATAAATTGAGTGTTAATAGCATCCTCCCAATAAGCAGGTATGTCAAGAACCACTCCAGGCTTCATCATGAGGGAAAACATTCCCAAAACTTACTTATCCACCATGGTAGTATCTTCTTTCCCTAGAGCTAGAAATTGAAGGATTGGTTTCATGTCTTTAGTAAAGAAAATTGTCTTGAATCCAGAGAAGAAAAAAAATTCAGGCATTATATGAAATAAAATTTGGGCAAATTCAGGTCCAGACAAGTCTTGAAAGTATGTGGACGGAGACTCATGAGAAAAACTAACACATGAACCTGTAGGAGGATAGCAGAGGGACTGTTGAATTCAAATGGAAGAAACCTGAAAGATTTTTTCCCCCAACTGGTTCGTTATGAAACACTTATGAGGGTAAATTTCTGAGACTAGCCAGTGAATAAACTCTGGGAATAGATAGGTTTGAGGAACAAAAGCTAACAAAATCCCTAACTTGACTAAAGAAGAATAAACTGGACAATTAAACTGGTTTAACATGACATGTTGATAGAATTGAAGGTGGTAAATTGTGCAAATGGTATCAATGATATCATGTTCAGTATCCATGAGAGGAATGTGCGTAGATGACTCGGCTAACACTTTTTTCTTTGAAATTTTATGAATTTCAAGTACAATTTAGTGTAAATACCTGGTGTTGATGAAGATAGTAGCTGGAAACCAATGAATTATCTTGTAAACTTTGGCAGCTCGGGAAGAGGACGTCAGAAAATACAATGGGGAAGGGTTTTTATAAAGGAAGTAAAAAATGGGGGAAAGGACGTTTATGTACAGGAAGGCCTTCAGAGTTGTGCCCCCGCAGTAAATATGGGTTTCTCATAAACAACCAATGGGCGGGAGTAAACATATTTGCGGAGGCACCCCTTGTGATAACCTTCATGTTGTTTGTGGTGTCGGGTTTGCAGCATTGTGCGGGCCTCGTCTTATCAAAAATTCTGATCTGTCAAATTGAGTGCTTGTTAACTTTTCCTTGGTCGTATGATGGTCCATTTCATTTATTTCTCTAACAAGTGTTTAATGCATATACATTATTTATTTTGGAATATTCAAAATTGAACAATAGTGCCTATATTTTTTTTCCCTTTGTATATGCATATTTGGTTTTTTCCTCTTTTAAAAAAAAAAAAATTAAATTGAAACTTATACAAACATACCAAACATTAAAAATGAGTTACAACATCTAGCTACACCTAGGGATAGTGTTTTTCATAGAAGAACACTAAGAACCGAATATTAGTGCCTTCACTTCGGGCATGGAGTCAAATGTAACTTACACATTACAATGGATCACTCACTTTTATGTACAATGATAAAATCGATATATACAATGATGAAAATAATGAAATTTAGTGTTGGAAGTAGTGTTTGAGATATTTCCCATTCACTGGTAGCTACAACAATTCTCAATCCAGATTTTCCAAAATGAAAGTGTTGTGAGCTCTTGATTAAAAAAAATTGAATGGACCATACCAAAGAGGATCAAATTTTCCATGTTTGCCTTTGTTTTCTTTTCTGGTGTCCCATCTCGAAACTAGATCACCAGGATGAAAAATAATGTATTTTTTCTTTCTATCAAAGATTACTTTTATTTTATTCTGATAACTGATCAAATTATCTCTGACTTTATCTCTATTTTCACTCATTTACACCAACTTATTCGTTCTTCTAATCAAAGGGCTAGGCTCTTCTTGGACTTCTTGAATAAAAGCTACAACAGGTTTTACCAATTGACTAGGAAATAATGCTTCTGTCCCATACACCAACTCAAAATTTGACTTACCAATTGATCTTCGAGCAGTGAATCGGCTTTCCCATAAAGAAAACTTCAGTTTAGAATCCCAGTGTTTTTTATTCTCTGCAATAGTTTTCTTCAAAATTGTTTCCAATGTTTTATTTGAGGACTATGCTAAACCATTCCCCTGGAGGAGATAAGCAGTAGAGTGGGATAAAATCACATTGTATTTTTGACAAAAATCAATAAAATTTGTAGACTTGAAAACTTGGGAATTCTCTGTTACTAGCCTTTTGGGGCGACCAAATCAACTGAAAATATTTTCTTCTAAAAACTTCATTACCACCAAATCATTTTCCTTCCTTGTTGGTACAACTTCTACCAACTTTTGAAATAATCTGTATCTGTCAATATCCACCTGTATTTTCCACTAGATGGTGGACTAATCTCCCCAAAAAAATCTACCCCCCATTTCCCAAAAGGCTCCTCTACAAACACGGGAATTAAAGGTAGTGGTGCTAACTTCTTTTCAACAAAAATTTGACACGTCTAACAGCCCCTTACTAATTTGTAAACATCTGAAAATAAGGAAGGCCAGAAAAAACCAGCTTTCAAGATCTTAGGAGTTGTTACTTTCCAGCTGTAGTTAACCCCACAAAGGCTATCATGATACTCCTTGATTATCTCAATGGTTTATTCTTCTGTTAAAAATAGCAGCAGGATACCAGCTGGATCCTTCCAATATAACTTTCCATTCACTATTATGTACTTTTGAGCTTTCACCTTCAGAGCTCTGAATTTTGGTATGTTTAAAGTAGGAGGATAGCATAGAAAACATAAATAATGTATAATATCCTTGTACCATTCGGAACACAAAAACTTGAACTAAATTTTAACATCAAATTTGGACTTCTTTTTTTCTTCTGTCTTTATGTTTTCTTCAACTTCAGTTAATACATTTATCCCCAAAGCCTGGAAATTAGTTTATGTGAAGATACTAGCTAGGCCCTGTCCTTTCACTAACTTCATTGGATTTATGTCCAAATCATATTCTTGAATTCTTGCTATCCATTTTCCTCTTCTTGCTTCAAAACCACTCTGAATTAGAACATCTTTGACAATGACATTTGGTACATATGTAGTTATTTGGGATTGAAGAATTTAAATCCTGAAAGCCTTAAGTGCCTTGACTAAAGAATAGGTTTTCTTCGCTAAAATATTGTACTTAAGCTCTGCATCTTTTATTACTTTATTGAAAAATGCCACAGGTTGTTCCCTTTTCCCTTCATTTTTCTGTAAAAATACAGCTGCAATAGTAAAGGCAAAAGAAAATGAAAATATTTGAAAAGGTTTTTCATAATTTGGACTTATTAATACAGGAGCTTCTTATAGAGCTTATTTAATTATGGAAAAAGATTCCCTTGTAGTTGCATTCCATTTAACCTCAACTCCCTTCTTCAACATGTCAGTAATTTATTTAACAATCTCATCATAATTGGAAACAAATCTCCTAAGGAAATTTATTCTCCCTAGAAAACTCTGAATTTCCTTTTTTCTTCTTGGCAAGAGTATATTTTTAATTGTTTCCACTGTCACAAGATCTATCTTCACTCCTTCCTTCGAAACAATATGGCCTAATAACTTTCCTTCCCTTAAAGAAAAATGAAACTTTTTAGGATTCAAAAATAGACCATACCTTTTGCATTTTTCAAAAGTCTGTTGTAAATGCTCCAAATGCTCTTCATCATATTTTGAAAAAACAGTTATATAGTCCAAACAAATAACCACAAATTTGTCTTTTTCTGTTGGGAAAAATACTGAGAGGGGGGGGTGAATCAGTATTTACTGCATACTCAAAACTTTTCACTTTTTCATTCCTTAAAACCCATACGCTACTTTCCTTTAGTAAACTCGCGTATATACGCGGATACCTTTCATTCAACTAGCGTATACACAGAGATCTAAATATGTCATTAGTTCTTTGCTTAGATCATTCCATTATTCATTCATCAGATGTTCAATAAGCAGTAAACATGTGCAGTAAGAACAGAATAAACCATCACACAAAGCATCACACATGAACACCAGGATTTTTAGGTGGAAACCCAAGTCGGGAGAAAACCACCGCTGCAGTTGCTCAGCCTTCAATAATTTATTATAAAGAAAACATCTTACAACATATGTGCTAGCGCAGACTTGACCAGCATGCAGGCACCCACCTACACTCGTTTACCAGCCTCTCCTGGAAGGGAGCTCCAACCCCCTGACTCGTTTACCAGCCTCTCCTGGAAGGGAGCTACGACCCCTTGATCTCGTTTACCAGCCTCACCTGGAAGGGAGCTACAACCCCCTGACTGAAGGCTACAACCTTCAGCACCACCTTGGACCACGTTTCATCAATTTTCACACTGGATCCAACAACTTCAATAGAACACAACTTGCAGGCCACGTTTCACCATATTTTCAGACTAGACCCTTTTCATCCTTTCCAGCTCAACCATACAACCAAACTGATACAGGAAACTCAGAATAGTAGAATACAGATAGCAGCAACACAGCAGATTAGATCAGACATTTCTTACCACATACTTCAGCAAACCCTAGTTTTGCATACGCGCTTTCCTTTCAATGATGTCGCGTATATACGCGCTTCCGTCCACATAAACTCGCGTATACCTCAGTAAGCCAATTTCATTGCGCATACGCGCTTTTTCTTCATAGAAGCCACGTATATACGCGCTTCCTCTGCGGCTAAGTAGCGTATAGATCTTCAATCATTATAAAGCAGCATACTTCTTCAGATCAGCAATTCTGTTCAGATTTACCCTTTTACTTCAGACAAATGATCGCCTCAATTCAGATCTAAGCCTTCCATAAGAAGATCTAGTAGATACAAGTACATTTCAGATCTAGATCCCCTTCTTCATCATTGGTGCATCATACATTCAGATTTATCATTCAAGTGTAACCCTTTCCATTCAGATATACTTCAGAGAGAAGTATTCATTCAAGCTCAGACATCTTGCACCCACACTCATGATTTGCACAATGAATTTCTTCTCTTTATATAGGTTTACCCTTTTTCAATACCATGAGCCAAACCAATACCATGAGCCCAAAACTACATTACTTCCGATGGTATTCCTGGACGGGGTCTTTTAGACGAATCATTACCCAATACAATGGGTCAATACCATGGTGGTTACCCCTGGTTTTGCACTTTATGAGCGCTTTTTCCCATACACGACTTGGCACGTTGTTTCCCGCGTGCATACGCGACTTCTCCTAGACAGATCCACGTATGCCTTGAGACATACTCTTTTCACCATAGATTTAGCACATGCTGAATTCCTTTCTTCATTGCCTTCTGTACACACTGTAGATACATCATATTTAGTTCATCAAGACATATTCTATCAAGCACAACTTCATCAAGTAAGTTGCCATCATCTTCATCAGGTGGGTTGCCATTCAAGGATAACACTCAGCATCATATGGCTAGAAAACATCATTTACCAAGTCCAACAGGTCAATAATAACTTCATCAGGTGGTTTGCCATCAAGGACAACACATGTCAATAGTCGCATGTCTTCATCTTTATTCAGTGGGTTGCCATCAAGGACAACACTCTGCATCATATTGCCAACAATCTCCCCCTTTGGACTTGATGGCAACCACGATGGTGTTTGGTTACCACAACAGATAGGTACATTAAGAATACAATGACACCATTCAAACACCATGTCACTCTCCCCCTTTGACATCAAGGGCAAAGGGCGGATCAAAAACCAACATGATCTCCCCCTTTTCTCCTTATGTAGAAGAAGTGTTCTACAGATCTGATGTATACTGAAGTGACCAAGCTCCCCCTGAGTTCATGCATATTTTTCAATGAATTACATGACTCTGTCGCCAAAGACTCATACTTACATCAATTATCCATCCAAGTGGATCTACATATGAGACTCAACTACCCATCCAAGTGGGTTTACACATTTGACTCAGCTACTCAACCAAGTGAGTTTACAACATTTGACTCAGCTACCCAACCAAGTGGGTTTACAACATTTGACAAGTCCTTACATGATTGAATATTACAAGATTTACATCATGGGTCTCAACATGACCTTTTCATCAAATTACATATATGACATTAAGACCAACACCAGAAAGTCCTCAAGAATGAGAACATATTTCAGAACAATCATAATGCCAACAATGCATTATACTCAGCAACGCTAATGCTCCCCCTGAATTTGTGCATCCAAGCATTCTTTTTGTAAGACTAAGGCTCCCCCTTAGTTTGTGCATCCTGAACACTTTCATCAACAAATCATCAAGGCATCTTCATTAAATCATTAGAAAAAGAATTATGAGAACTGGAACACCACCAGAGTTACCAAACAGTATCAGAGATACCAAACAGCACTGCAGCTGTGCTAAAGAGATCTGACTTCCAACCAAAAATTGTCAGCAATCATACATACGCGGTTTTCTTTGTAGGAACTAGCGTATATACATGACTGTGTTTCAGGAAACCCGCGTATCCCAAGCCATCTTCTAAATTTATGCAGATTTGTTCTTTTGACTGGCAGATAATACTCCCAGCTTCTATCTTAGATACTCAAACGCTTCCCTGGGCAGAGGTTTGGTAAAAATATCAGCAACTTGTTCTTTGGAGGGAACATACTCCAACTTCACCTTTTGTTCAAGCACTTGTTCACGTAAGAAGTGATACTTGATGGGAATGTGCTTGGTCTTCAAATGCATAACAAGATTCTTTGAAATACTGATGGCACTTGTATTGTCGCACATAATGGGGACAGGTGGTGTACACTTGATTTGAAAATCTTGTAAGGTTTGCATCATCCAAAGGAGTTGAGTGCAACAAGATGCGGCAGCCACATATTCTGCTTCTGCTGTAGATAAGGCAATAGAATTTTTCTTCTTGCTGAACCAAGATACTAACCAGGGTCCCATATAGAATGCACCACCACTAGTGCTTTTCCGATCATCAACACTTCCAGCCCAATCTGCATCAGTGTAAGCATGAAGAGTAAGATCAGCATCCTTTGGATACCATAGACCAAAGTCTTGAGTTCCTTGTAGATATTTGAATATCCTTTTGACAGCTTGAAGGTGAGACTCTTTTGGATTAGCTTGGAATCGTCCAACAATCCCAACAGCATGCATAATGTCTGGTCTGGTCCCAGTGAGATAAAGTAGACTTCCAATCATCGATCTGTATTCTGGTTGATTCACAGTGGGAGAATCATCATTAGAACTGAGACTGCATCCGGTTATCATTGGTGTACTTACAGGTTTGCATTCTTCCATACCATACTTCTTCAGAATTTGCTTAAGATATTTTGCTTGTGATAGAAATATACCATCTGCAGATTGATGCACTTGCAAGCCAAGAAAGAATGTTAGTTCCCCAAGTAAAGAAATTTCAAATTCTTGCTGCATGACAGAAGCAAATTTTTGACTCATAGATTCTTCGTTACTCCCAAAAATGATATCATCAACATATACAACCACAATCAATAGTTTATCATTTTCAACTTTTGTATATAAGTTGCTATCAGCAGACCCCTTTGAAAATCCTTGTTGATGAAGATATTTGTCAAGATGATAATACCAAGCCCTTGGAGCTTGTTTGAGACCATATAGAGCCTTTTTAAGTCTACAAACAAGATTTTCATCATTTCCCAAAATGAATCCTTCCGGTTTTTCTATATATACTTCTTCTTCTAGATCACCATTAAGAAAAGCAGATTTAACATCCATTTGATAAACTTTGATTTGTTGATAACTTGAAAAAGCAAGAAACATTCTTATGGCTTCAAGTCTAGCTACAGGAGCAAAATTTTCTTCAAAGTCTATACCTTCTTGTTGATTATATCCTTTGCAAACCAATCTAGCTTTGTTTCTTACAACATTCCCATTCTCATTTAGCTTGTTCTTGAAAATCCATTTAGTTCCAATGACATTTTTATCATGTGGTCTTGGTACCAATTCCCAAGTGTCATTCTTTTCAATTTGATCAAGTTCTTCATTCATGGCTTGCCTCCAACATTCATCTTTGCTTGCTTGATTGACATTGGGTGGTTCAATTGTGGATATGAGTGCCAAATTATTAGAAGATCCCACAGGAGTTCTCCTTGTTCGTACCCCAGATTCCTTGTCACCCAAAATTTGAGATTCAGGATGATTCTTTTGAACATATATGGATGGAGCTTTTTCAGATAGATCATCTTCAGGTTCTTCATTGGATCCACTGTCTATATCATTGCTATCTGATGTAGAAGGCCATATGTCGCTATCATCTTCTTTTGTTGTTTGTTTTTCTTCTTTAGGAGCTGCAGGAGACTCATCAATAACAACATCAATACATTCAACAACCTTTCGAAGCATTTTATTGTAACATGTGAATGCTTTGCTTGACGAAGAGTAACCAAGAAATATCCCTTCATCTGATCTAGGTTCAAACTTGCCAAGCTTTTCATCATTATTTTTTATAAAGCATTTACTTCCAAAAACCTTAAAATGCCTCACAGTGGGAGAATTGCCATACCAGAGTTCATATGGATTTTTGTCACTGTTTACCCGAACATGAGCCTTATTGAGAATGTTAACTGCTGTATGTGCTGCTTCACTCCAGAACATGTCAGGAACATCAGAATCAGCAAGCATAGCTCTAGCCATTTGAACAATTGTTCTATTCATTCTTTCTGCTACACCATTTTGTTGTGGAGTGCCTGCTACAGAGAATTGTCTTTTAATGCCATGTTGTTCACAAAATTCAAAGAATTCATTTGATGAATATTCTCCTCCTCGATCAGATCTAAGACACTTGATTTTTAGATCTAATTCATTTTTTGCCAATGCTTTGAAGCTCTGGAATTTTTCAAGTGCTTGATCTTTGTGTTTAATGAACCCGATCCAACACATTCTAGAGTAGTCATCAATAAATAAGATATAGTATTCTTCCCCACGTAAAGACTTTTTCCTCATAGGTCCACAGATATCAGTATGAATGAGTTCAAGAGGCTTACTTGACGATCCTTCTTTGGCATTAAATCGTACTCTGGTCTGCTTACCAAATTGACAAGATTTGCATATGGTGCTTTCCAGAAGATTGACCTTGGGAAGATCACGAACAGCTTGAAGTCTGCTTGCTTTGTTGATTTGAGAGAAACTCAGATGCCCCAGCCTTCTATACCATAGCCAATTTTCTGAAGACTTGCTTAAGTAACATTGATCTATGTCGTTTAGTACATACACGTTGCTTGGATTTCTTTTTCCTTTTATAATGATTTTACCTGTATCAAGATCACGAACCACACACTCTTTGGAACTGAAGACCACTTCTGCTCCTTGATCACACATTTGACTAACACTTAACAGGTTATGCCTTAATCCATCCACATACATGACATCTTTAGCCTTCACTTTTTCTTTTAGAAATACTAACCCTTTTCCTTTAATTACAGCAGGAGTATCATTTCCAAAAGTAACTTTATTTTCCTTTTCTAGAGCATTATAAGTATGAAGTTTTCTTTTGTCACCTGTCATGTGTCTTGAGCACCCACTATCGATGTACCATTGATTTTCTTCACCTTCTGCAAATAATGCTATCCCACAATTTTCAACTGGCGGTTCTTTCTTTTTCCACACTTTAGAGCTTGAGGGAACATGTTCTTTCACAGTTCTTTTTTTGCCTTGATTTGTCTCCACCCATCTTCACAGCCAAAGTATTTACATATGTTCATTCAACTTCATCTTCAACATTATAATAAAAAACACACAGCAACATTCTGTCTTTAAAATATCCAACCTTTCTTCTTCAGCTTTTGCTGCCATGGTTTTATATGTAACATGATCTGAATATGTCAAGAACTAAACCTAAAATCATCAGATACAAACATTGCCTAGCCAAGTAGAAATTTTCATGAATGTGGAATTTTCTGAATTTACCTTGTTGTTTAGCAGTCTTTTTTTTGGTGTTGTCTTCATGAGTTCTTTAACTGAGATGGGATCAGTTCTTTAGAACTTTTTATTTTTTGTTTGAGTATTTTGCAATGATAAATCACCTTGTCCGGCTAGAGTGAGCTGGCAGCTCGAGTTCAGGTGATCTTCCAGAACCTTGGACTCCCAAAGTGCAACATAACCAATTTTGTTGATCTTGGTATCTTCGGTTTCAGATCCTTTAGCAAATCTAAGATTCAAGGTTTTTGCTTTCTCAACTTCTTTTCTTAGACTTACCACTTCACATTCTAGTTTTTCAATATGTTTCTTTGCTTCTTCAAGCTGCTTTTCAATGGTCTCTCTGATTATCTTTTGTTCTTCTAAGAGAATTTTGTAATCTTCTAAGCGTATTTTGAGTTGATTATTTTCTTCAAGAAAATCGTTTTCCTCTAGAGCATCCATAAAAGTATCCTTTTCTTCTTTTTGTTCAAATGCCATGAGAAGTCTAAGATCTTCTTCACTTTCTTCCTCACTATTAGATGACCCATCACTATCTTCATTAGTATAGTAACTTTTCTTAGAGCTAGATCGGTTCTTATTCCTTCTTACTACTTCTTTTCCTTTATAAGGACATTTTTCAGCATAATGACCAACTTTTCCACACTCAAAACATTTGAAGGGAAGCTTACCTTTGAATCTTCCAGTACCTAGTTGGAGCTTTCTCACGAAATTCGCTTCTTCTTCATCGGATATATAGCTAGATTCTTTGACAACTTCCTTTTCCTTTCCTTTTGTAGATGCCTTAAAAGCAGCTTCTCTTATTTGAGAAGGACCTCCTTGTCTCATTTCAAAAGCAATCAGAGTACCATGTAATTGAACAATAGTAAGCGATTGCAGATCTTGCCTTTCTTCAATAGCTGAAACTTTAGAGTCAAATTTTGAAGTCAAGGATCTTAAGACCTTTTCCACTAGAGTAGTATCAATTATGGTTTCACCCAAATTTCTCATTCGATTTACAATATCATCCAGACGAAGAAAGAAACTGGCAACACTCTCATCACTATGCATCTTCAAATTTTCATATTCAATTCTAAGAGTTTGGAGTTTTGCACTTTTTACCTTCGTGTCTCCTTCATAGCTTAGAATGATTTTGTCCCATATTTCTTTTGCTGAATGTAGCTGCATCACTTTAGCAAATTCTGATTCAGACATGCTTCCTAGCAAGACATTTACTACTTTGGCATTGGTTTCATACTTCTTCCTTTCTGCTGCATCAGTAGGAATACTTGCCGGGTATTGATAACCTTCTTCCACGATTGCCCATACATCTGCACCAAGACTTTGCAGATATGCTTTTGTTCGTACCTTCCAGAATATCAGATTGCTTCCATTGAACAGAGGTGGCTTTATAGACATTACTCCTTCATGACTTCCCATTGCGACGGATCTCCTTCAAGCGATCAAGCTTCTGCAGAAGAACCTGCTCTGATACCAATTGTTGGGAAAAATACTGAGAGGGGGGGGTGAATCAGTATTTACTGCATACTCAAAACTTTTCACTTTTTCATTCCTTAAAACCCATACGCTACTTTACTTTAGTAAACTCGCGTATATACGCGGATACCTTTCATTCAACTAGCGTATACACAGAGATCTAAATATGTCATTAGTTCTTTGCTTAGATCATTCCATTATTCATTCATCAGATGTTCAATAAGCAGTAAACATGTGCAGTAAGAACAGAATAAACCATCACACAAAGCATCATACATGAACACCAGGATTTTTAGGTGGAAACCCAAGTCGGGAGAAAACCACCGCTGCAGTTGCTCAGCCTTCAATATTTTATTATAGAGAAAACATCTTACAACACATGTGCTGGCGCAGACTTGACCAGCACGCAGGCACCCACCTGCGCTCGTTTACCAGCCTCTCCTGGAAGGGAGCTCCAACCCCCTGACTCGTTTACCAGCCTCTCCTGGAAGGGAGCTACGACCCCCTCGATCTCGTTTACCAGCCTCACCTGGAAGGGAGCTACAACCCCCTGACTGAAGGCTACAACCCTCAGCACCACCTTGGACCACGTTTCATCAATTTTCACACTGGATCCAACAACTTCAATAGAACACAACTTGCAGGCCACGTTTCATCACATTTTCACGCACCTGACCCCTTTTTCATTTTTTCAAGCTCAACCACACAACCAAACTTACACAGCAACTCAGAACAAAGAGACAGACAGCGCACTAGTGAACATTAGACCGTACATTTTCTATACGTACTCTTAGCAACCTTTGTACACGCGCTTCTCACACTCGATGTCGCGATATACGTCTTTCCGTCCGTCAAACCTGCGTACACCGTACAAACCACAAAGTCAATTATCACAAGACACGCGTTTCGCGGTCGAAGCGCGTATACACGCGCTTCCTCTCGCGGCCAAGCAGTGACAGATCTTCAATCATTATAAAGCAAGATATTTCTTCGCACTCAGCACCGTTCGTATTTACCTTTACTCGTACGTATGTTCGCCTCAATTCAGATCTAAGTCTTCCATCAGCAGATCTAGTAGATACAAGTGCAATTCAGATCTAGATCCCCTTCTTCATCATTGGTGCATCATACATTCAGATTTATCATTCAAGTGTAACCCTTTCCATTCAGATATACTTCAGAGAGAAGTATTCATTCAAGCTCAGACATCTTGCCCCCACACCCATCATTTGCACAATGAATTTCTTCTCCTTATATAGGTTTACCTTTTTCAATACCATGAGCCCCTTTTTCAATACCATGAGCCCAAAGCCACATTACATCCAATGGTATTCTTGGACGGGGTCAATTAGGTGGAACATTACCCAATACAATGGGTCAATACCATGGTGATTACCCCTGGTTTTGCACTTTTAGAGCGCTTTTGCCCATACGCGACTTGGAACGTTCTTTTCCGCGTGCATACGCGACTTCCCTTAGACAGATCCGCGTATACCTAGAGACATACTCTTTTTCATCAAGATTGAGCACATGCTGAATTCTTTTCTTCACTTTCTTTTGTACACACTGTAGATACATCATATTTAGCTCATCAAGAACATATTCTAGCAAGCACAACTTCATCAAGTGGATTGTCATCATCTTCATCAAGTGGGTTGCCTTTCAAGGACAACTCTTAGCATCATATCACATTAGATTTACATCATTCACCAAGTCCATCAAGTCAAGAATAACTTCATCAGGTGGATTGCCATCAAGGACAACACATGTCAACAGTCGCATGTCTTCATCTTCACTCAGTGGGTTGCCATCAAGGACAACACTTCTGCATCATATTTCCAACATTTTCGCCCACGAATTCTATGTCCATAGCCCTTTGAAACGTGGCGCCAACATTCATCAGTATGAAATGCATTCTAGCATACATAAAGGTGCCCCAAGGGGTTGTGAACGTTGTTTTATTTTGGTCCTCCTTTTCTACTACAATCTAGTTATAACCAGAGAATCCATCAATCATTGATAACATGTATGACCCTGCTACCTTCTACAAAATGTGGTCCATTTTGGGCGGAGAATAGTTTCCTTTCAAATATGCCCTATTCAAATTCTTGGAATCAACACACAATCTTATTTATCCATTTTTCTTCCTTACAGACACTAGATTTACTACCCAATATGAATATCTTAGGGGAATAATTATCTTTTCCTGTAATAATTTTTTTACTTCTTTTTCAGTTGAAGGCAGCAATAGGGGATTTATCTGCCTCAACTTATGTATAAAGGCTTTAACCCCTGGTTTGAAAGGAATCTTATATTCAATGATGTTAGTGTCATAAGTCTTTAAATCTTCATATGACCATGCAAAAATATCAACAAAAATATTGAAAAGAATTATATATCTCTGTTTAAGATTCTTTGGAACATATTTGAATAATATTACCATTTTAGGTTGTTTATCTGTTCCCATATTTCATTCTTCTATGTCTTATGTGAGGTCTTCCTTCTTTCGATTTCTAGCAACATCATTAGCACTAAACAACCTTTTCAGTGGTACCAGACCTTTCGGTATCACATTATCTTTGAGATATAAGATTTTATGATTCCCTATTGAGTCTTTGAAATAAAATGCATCATTTTGTCACTCTTCAACTTCCTCATCCTAATCAATTTCCAGATTAGAAAAATCTCCCATCGTCTCCAAAAATTCCTTAATTTGTTCTTCATCCTCAAACACCTACCAATGTTTCACATTATCTAGAATTGAAGGCATGTGTTTGATTTCCACCTCATATATTACTTTGGGATTTAGAGGAGGCTTAAAAGTGTTGGTTGCAACTGCTAAAGAGTTAGCAAGCCTATTTCCTTCTCTAGGAACAAACCGTATATTTAAAGAAGAAAATAAATTATCAATTAAATCCCAAACCTCATTTTTGTAAGTCCTTAACCTCAAATGTCTTGCTTGACAGTGATTCTTTACCTGCTTGATCACTAATTCAGAATCCCCAAAAATAGAAATACATTAAACTCCCAATTTTTTCAGCAGTTTGTAATCCAAGAATTAAAGCCTCATACTCCGAAATATTATTGGTAGAATCAAATTCTAATTTGTAATAAAAAGACATAAGATGACCTTTCGGAGAAATCAAGAGAATACCTGCTCCGGTGTCATCCCTTGAATAGGCACCATCAAAGTAGAGCTTCCAGACTCCATTTATTATCATTTCCTTACTTCCAATTGCTGAAGGGAGTTGTACCCGAGTATCTTCAGCAACTTCTGCAACTTCTTGCGGCATAAAATAGGAAAAATCATATTTTCCTGATTTTACATAGGAGAATTACTTGAACTCTCCTCGGTGATGTTTTTAATAAACTGGGTTTCTCTATACAACCTCCTCTCCCCACTTCCAAAAACTGGGATTATGGCATAAGTAAAGTCCAACCTTAAAACACCTCCCAACTTAGCCTCCCAGGACCTGGAAAGAAGCATTCCAAAATGTGTTGGAATATCTGCCACTACCACATCCATCACAAGACTTCTGACTGGAATTTGAGCTAAGTAAATTACCAAATACTTAATCAATCCCACACACTTAACCTTTTTAGAATCAAAATAATAGAGATCCTTAAAAGGTTTAGTGATTTTCAAGTTCAGTTGTTTCATAATTAACAATGGCATTAAATTGTGAGAAGCTCTTGAATCCAACATGCAATTATGAAGAATAAAATAATTCACTAAAAAGAAATGTAAAAGGGAGGAGTAGATGAAACCACCTCTTCAACATGAGAACCAAACATTACTTCAGGTCTCTCTTCCTGTAAATTTATTGCGTCTGCTACATTATCATCATGAGATATGTTAATGAAATCTGAAATATATTTTTTATATGTTGGGATTTTATCCAACTCCACCATAGGAATCTGAATCTTTATCATCTCCAACTCCTTTGTTAAGCTAAATTAGTGACTTAAATTGAATAAATTCTCTGAATCTTCATCATATTTCTTAAAATTTGAATTTTCCTCAGATGAATGAGCATATTTATTCAAATTCCCAAGATTCGATTTTTCCTGTGAACTTTCTCCTTGCTGAAACGTAGCCACCAAATCAACTTGTTGCTTCCCTTTATCAAGTTTCTTCAAGGGTTGTTGTGGAGTCGCCATCATTGGAGGTGCCTAATATTTTTTCACCTCTTCACTATTTTGCAGCCTTGATATTTTCCTTGATCTCATATCATATTTCTTGTGTAATTTAGCTTGCATAAGATTAGTAAATTTTTTGCAATATTCATCAATTTCTTGTTCATAAAGAGACTTTTATGTTTCAACATTAAACTCCCCATTTAAAACATTTTCTATTTCATCTGCATACAATGTGGATATTTGGTTCTCGTACTCCTTCACAGTTTCTTCCACTGCATCTTTAGACCCATAATCTAAATAGAAAATGGGGTTGGATTTGATCCTGATCCTTTCTTTCTCTCTGCATAATTTGAAGAGGTTGTCTTCTGAACTGTGGGTTAAAATTTTGATTTTGACCCTGCTGAATTTGTCTGGGAGGATTTTTTCTTTCAAGTTCTAACTTCACCAGCTTATTTGATAATTTTTTAATGACTTTAGTCATATCTTCCAATATTTGATTATGTAAAACTTCCTCCTTTCCCTTTCCTTTATCTTATGCTTGTTTTTTTCCTTTAGACTTCCCAGTTGCAGTCCAGTTTGCTTCAATTTCTAATGTGTATGTTTGGATCTGGTCCAAAGTGGGAGATCCTCTTTACCTCAAGGTAAAACCAAAATATCATTCAAAGGCTCCTGCAAAAACTACCTTTTCTCCACCATGTGGAGGTTTTTCTTTTCTGCTGGAAGACCATTATATAACTTATTTAATCTTTTGATAAAATTAGCACAATTTTATTCTTTTTTCCTTTTCCTAGCATTAAATTCTGTCAAAAAGTACCAATGATCCTTTTTCTCGACCTTTTTTGAGTAAATTTGTTTTCCAACTCTTCCCAAATATTAATTGAATTAGTTGGAAGTGTTTAAACCACTTTCTAGCTTCTTCGTCTAAAGACTAAACAAATAACCTCAAAACCACATTAAGGTATTCAACATTGAGGTTTTCAACGAAGGCACAAAATGTAGCGATATGTTTTTATACTATAATTTCATCCTCCCCAATGAAACGAGGAAAAAAATTAAGGTAGTCCTGTGGCATTGCATTCAATTGTTGGGGAAGATTTAATGGAGCATACCTATTAAAAATAAAGGCAAGGATTGCCATATTTGGATTCTGATTAGCACCTGCTTGAAAAACAAAAGGTGCAGGGGGTAACACAGATATAGGAATTAGTTTATTTAAGAGAGAAACGAACTGGTGTGAAACTGAGAAATCAACTGTTGTAACTTCTTGATTTTTAGTAAAATAAAAAGAAATTGAGTCAAATGACCTTTTCTACAAATTCGGCTCAGAAAAAACTGCCTGAGAAAACAGAGGACCTTCTTAAAAAATTGAAGAGTTCTAATCACTTCTTCTGAATGAAAAATAGGAATTTTTTTATTAGAAATACTACCAAGAGGAGATAGGGTATGACTAGGAGTTACTAGTAATTTGGATTTGCAAAATCTTCTGGACACTAACTTTTTTGGATCTGAAAGGACTGAAACTTTCTGCTATGAGGTATTCGACCTCATGTGTGGTCTTCTAGAAGCCAAGTCTATTGTTGTAATAAAAAACACAGCCTAATCACTTTCTTTTTTCACCAATCAAAGAAATTATTTTTGATCAAACCCAGGGAAAAATAACTTCATGTTTTTGTCCCCAGCAATGGCGCCAAAAAATGTTGTACCTTGGGAGACAATCTCAAGGTTGTATTTGAGATCAGTGCCCAAGACATTTACTATAACTCAGAAATGAAAACATTTTTTCCCTTTCATTTTTGAAACCCCCATAATATAATATTTAAAACCCTTTAATCTATAACAGAACAAATATTCTCACAATGCCTTCAAATGGTGAATACAAATGAACAGAAACAAGATTGAAAATATTGGTGGAAAACCTCTGATAACAGGATCTTATTACAGAATCTATTTTATTTAGTTTTATAAGAAAACGGTTAAGAAGAAATGACATTCAGAATAAAGGAGCACTTCATTAAGATTTTAACTATAAATCATAAACGTAATATTAGAGACCAACGACTACATTTATTTATTCTGAGAAGAAATAAAAACACATGATGAAATAAGAAAAACTAATTGTATCCAAAAATTTCTGGAAATTATTCTGATAAGCTTATTCATCATCATAAAGATCAAGTACAAAATTTTGGTGCTTCTGAGGTCCAAAATCCATAACCTTTCCTCTTCTTCACATAAGTTTTATATACAAAATTTCAAAATGGAAAGTTATAAAAATGTCAACTTCCTAAACTACTTTCGTATGATTATTAAATTTGAAATAGAAAATACATGTCTTTCAAGAAATAAAATAAAATAAAATAAAAGATAACATAAACATAATGTTATTTGATAGATTGAGAATCTGGAACGAAGGAAGTTCTTGCCTCTCTCTCCTTTGATTGTGGAGACATCCATTATTTGCATTTCCTCCACATATGTACATTTGAACTGGGGAAATTAACAAGCTTTACATGTGCCATTCTAAAATTAGTAATTCTGGAATATGAAGGTTTTTCAACAAATAGGGTCTTCATCATGCACAACAGTTGGAAGTCATTTTACAGATAGTTGACAATGGTGACTCCCTTTAGAATTGTAGCCTTCTCATAAGTAGACCCATTTTTTCTCTTTTGTTCCACCAGCAACGTTTCATATGTTTCCCAAAGGAGTAAATTTCCTTGCTGGTCCCAACAAGATGGTAAACCAACCTTGGTTCTTTTATCAGCCTGAATATTAAACTTTATCATTGCTCCCTTTACTTCATTAAGCTTCTTCACTACTGCTTTTTTGTATGAATTATTTGCAATCATCATGTTTAAATCCAAAACTAACTAGGCCTTGTCTTCAATTCTGAATTCGTTGAGTTCCTGTGCAAACTTAGAATTTATAAAATAAATCAACTTTTTAACCTATAGGGCTATGTTATGTGACTTTTTCTTGTTAGCCACAATAATCCCTTCCAATTTTCTTACAATAATTTTCTCCTCTCCAACAATAATAATTAATTCCCACACAGTTTAACAATGTCAATAATAGCATTCCATATAATCTCCTTGGCATGTATAAGGGACATATTCCCTTTTACCTTTTCCTTCAGCTCCTTAATATCTTGGCAAGCAGTTTGATAATCTCTCTTGTATTTATCAACATTATCTTTGTTCATCAGCACTTCTTGTTATGCGGCTCTAATCACCTTCAATGCACTATCCAACTCTCTTTCGCTCTTCTTCAAATCAATTTCTGTCATCCTCAACTTAGTCATGACTTGAGTTAACTTAGTAGCAAGATCTTCATTGTCAGATGATACAACAATGGCACAAACATGGGAATCAATTTTCTTCTGCAACATATCATTCATTTCCTTTAACTTGGACATTTCCTCATTCTTTTCTAAAAGGTCCTGCAGTAGTTGTTCCTTTTCACCTCTGTAGCCATTAGGTGTTCACCAGTGGGAAGTTTAAGCTTTTTCTTCAAACTTGAATTTCAGCTTCAACACTCTACAACAACTTTTGAACTATTGTCCTACACTTAGGATCAACCCCAATTTTAATAATAATTTTCTTCAGCTCTTCATTCTGTGTGGATAAATCTCTTTAATTTTCTTTCTCCAACTTCAATTGGTTTATCACCTTTCCCAACATATTTTCATCTTTAACAGTATCTGAGGAAGTTTTATTTAAATCATTTACAATCAACTGACCAGTCTGCATATGAAGATTAATCTTATCTAGAAGAGGAATTTTCCTTGTGCCAACTGTTAAATTAACAGTCTTGAAACCAACAAAAGATGCTACAGTCATAGTTGAAGGATGAGAAAAATCTATCCGTAGTTAATATTTCTCCAAATCCATTGTTGATAGTAATCTGGTTTGCTCAGGAGATATTTGAGCCTCTGATTGAGATTCTATTCTTTCCATTATCTTTCTGTTCTTCTCTTCAATCTGTGAAAATTCCTGCTTAATCATTGGTACAGAGTCATGATGTGTATCCTCTAGAACAAGGGATGAGGGAGTACATGAGGTTTCCCCCCAATTGTAAAGAATATCCTTGCACTATTGATGAGATGGTCTCATCAACTGCTTTTTTCCTCTTTTCATATTCATCTATTTCACCATCCAGATCAATTATTTCTTCTATTCCCCTCCTAATATTATTTTTAGTGGGATGTGGAGTTTTAACTTCTATCTGCCCAAATATAGAAGACTCCCCTCCATTTGCCAATTTCTCCACTTCTGGTCTAGATTGATGAACAAAAGGAGCATATCCATTTTCCAACCTTCTATTTGAAATTATATGATATGGTTCATAAGCCCATTTTTCTCCTCATAAAAAATGCATGCCCTCCAACATTTTATGGGCCTCTTTAGTTGCTTGCCTAGTATGAACAATAAATGGGCCCACAATCCTGGGAAAATTGAACAAATGACCTTTTTTCATAGGAATAAAACGAATTCGATCTACATTTATCCTTTGTTGTATTAACTCTAAAGAGAACATCCTCATTGGAACAAAAGTAGGTAGTCTGGAAGGCTCAACATCAGCTCCATATAACCTTATTTCTGCATAATCTTCAGAAACAAACCAATACCCCAACTTCACATCTTTGCTCAATTTTAGGAATGATTGAGCTTTGGGAAACATACATGGTGTGGGTGAACCATTTAGAATTGAATATACAATTGAGAGAAAAGAGGAAGTAAAATCAAAAAGCCCTTCATTCCCAACATCTTTCCTTACTACATTTGTCCAAAAAAAAACTGACTGTTTGTTTTTATTAATGCCCATGAAATTAAACCCCAACTGCATAAAAATTTTAACATGATTGTATAGAAACAAATAAGTGACGAGAGAAGGAAACCTAAAGCAATTGGTAAGCGATGGGTTCATAAACTGAGTGTCAATAGCATTCTCCTAATAATCAGGTATGTCAGGAACCACTCTTAGCTTCATCACGAGGGGAAACATTCCCAAAACTTACTTATCCACCATGGCAGTATATTCTTTGCCTAGAATCTTAGCTAGAATATGAAGGACTAGTTTCATGTCTTCAGCAAAGAGGTCTAGAGAAAATTGACTTGAGTCAAGAGAAATTTTTTCATTTTCATGCATTAGATGAAATAAAATTTGGGCAAATTCAGGTCCAGGCAAGTCTTGAAAGTATGTGGACAAAGACTCATGAGAAAAACTAACATATGAATTTCCAAGAGGATAGTAGGGGGACTATTGAATTAAAAGTGCAGAAACCTGAAAGATGTTTTCAATCTACTGGTTCATTACAAGACACTCCTGAGGGTACATTTACGAGACTAGCTAGTGAATAAACTCTGGGAACAGATAGGTTTGAGGAACAAAAGCTGACAAAACCCCATACTTGACTAAAGCAGAATAAACTGGACAATTAGATTGGTTTAACATGACATGCTGATAGAATTGAAGGTGGTCAAATGTGCAAATGGTATCAACGATATCATGCTCAATATCCATGAGATGAATGTGCATAGATGACCCAGTTAATACGTTTTTCTTTGGCATTTTTTGAATTTCAAGTACAAATGAGTGTAAATACCTAGTGCTGATGAATATGGTAACTGGAAACTGGTGAATTCTCTTGGAAACTTTAACAGCACGGGAAGAGGACGTGGGAAAATATAATGGGGAAGGGCTTTTATAGAGGAAGGTAAAAAGGGTGGAAAGGGTGTTATGTGGGAAATTAAATGAATGTTAAGACATGCTAGATGACAAGTGAGATGTCACGTGACGTGGAAAAATGAAAATGCAAGCTCACTTGGTGATGACACTACGAGGGATTTCGTTTTACGGGAAGGGCTTAAGAGTTGTGCCCCCGCAATAAATTGGGGTCACTCGTCTCCATCCAACGAGCGAGAGTCAACATCTTTGCGGATGCACCCCTCATGATAACCTCTGCGTTGTTTGTGGTGTCGAGTTTACATCATTATGCGAGCCCCGTCTTATCAACAATTGTGATCTGCCAACTTGAGTGCTTGTTAACTCCGCCTTGGCCGTATGATGGTCCATTGCATTTTTTCCTCCAACAAGTGTTTAGTGGATATACATGATTTATTTTATTTGTATATACATATTTGATTTTTTCCTCTTCTTTTTTTAAGGAAATTGAAACTTATACAAACATACCAAATGTTAAAAACGAGTTGTAATAGGTTCAAAGATATTTTAATGTTTATTGAATAAATATTTTAGATTTTAATACTATTTTTTTAAAAATGGAATTTTAACTCAAAAAAAAATTTAATGTAACATTAAACACTTTTCATTTTTTAAATATTTTTTCATATTTATCACACAAATAAATTAATTTTTAATGTAGTGGCCAAAAAAACAGAAATTTAACCCAAAAAAATAGAAATAAAATATAATTTGATGTTTTTTAAAATCTAGACTTCTTAAATGCAGCCACATTTTATACAATCATTATATAATTTTGTTAATAATAATTATCCAATCATAAATTACACTGGAACTTACACAAATCGCATAATCCATAAATGACATTGGATACATTAAATTACACTGGTATTTATGCAAACCGCATAATCAATGAATTACATAAGGATCTTATTTTTCAAAGTAAATTAAAAAGTAGTGGCATTTGAATTTGCATCACTTTCATGATCCATTTTATCTCTTTTTTTTGTGGGGTTCATATTTTATCTTGTTTTTCTATCCTTTTTATTTTTTTCCTTTGATTTTTCTTTTAGGACTTTTACCCTCTTTACATTTTTTAATACGGGAAAACAATTTGCAGAAATCAAAGTACGTACAATATTACAAGACTAATCATAGTCAATTCAAAATTATGAATCCTATTATTATAGGACCCTAACAGTGGCTCCACATGGGGATGGAATTTCCTGGTGAAATGTCAAGAACTTTAAGGTCAATAGCCTTTAAACTTTGAATTTCCTTTCCTTGAACAGCTTTCTGAAATCTTCTTTATTCATACTTATGATATTTTTTCTTTCAAAGCTTAGGGCCTTCTCTTTGCGCTTCAAATTTGTAAGAAAAACATCCAATCCAATCTAAACACTGCAATGTAATATACAATGAGCAAAGTAAACTAATGGTTGGTCTAGAGAAAAGTAATGCTTCAGCATTCTACCATTGACAGGTCCTCCTGGAAGATCTGATCCATCCATTTCCTTCAAAAAGAATGCATTGTTAACTCTGTAAGCATAAATGATATAGGGACCTTTCCATAGGAAATCAAATTTGCCATGTTTACCTTTTTCTTCTCTTCTAGAATCCCATTTAAGCACTTTATCACCTATATAAAAATCATCTTCCTTTGTTTTCTTGTCAAATATCTTCTTGATTTATCTTGGATTACTTTTGATTTGACATAGGCTTCTTCCCTAGTTTGCTGCAAGTGTATAATCTAATTTATCCTTCTCTAGATATCATTTGGTTCTACCTGCAGTTCTTGGATCATCTTCATAACTAGCACTCCTAAATAGGATGGAAAAACAACATCCATCCCATATACTAGCTGATAAGGAGATGTACCAATGGACTTATTTGTAATTAATTTGCCTGCCCATAAGGAATTGACCAACTTCTTGTTCCAGATATTTTTGTTGTCTTCTAACAATTTCCTAATGATATTTACCAACCTTTTGTTTGAGGATTCTGCAAGTCCATTACCTTGAGGGTAATAGGCAATGGAATGGTCACGGTTGATGTGATATTTTTTATAGAAGTCAATCATATTTTTAGATTTGAAGGCAGCTGCATTATCAGTAATGAATTTTTGGGGGCATCCAAATCTAGAAAGTATATTATTTTCAAGGAATGAGATGATGACAGAATCAGTGGCTTGTCTAGAAGGAATTGCTTCTATCCACTTGGTGAAATAATTAGTGGCAGTCAAAATCCATTTATGTTGGGCTGAGGAGGGTGGGTGAATTTCACCAATGAATTCTAGACCCCATTGCTGAAATGGAATTTCTGTGGAGATGGGTTTGAGGGGTAAAGGTAATAGTTTTTTCTTCCCTTCAAAGATCTGGCATTTGTGATAGGAGGTCACATATTTTCTAACATCTACAAAAAGAGTGGGCCAATAAAAACCTTCCCTCAAGGTTTCATCAGCAGTTGATTTCCAGTAAAGGTGTCCTCCACAGTCACCTGCATGAAACTCTTGCATAGTTTTATCAGCTTTATCTTTTAGTAAACAATTTAAAAGAATGCCATCATGATCTTTCCAAAACAAAGCATTATCTATGATACAAAATTTCATTGTTTTTAATTTTAGGAATCTACTTTTAGTTCTAGACAAACCAAAAGGACCTTGTAATTTTAGTAAAACAAATATGATATCTCCATACCAAGGTGAATCTAAGAAAGGTTCACTGATCTATGGAGTTGCCATATCTTCCTGATCATCTAATTGATCAATAAAATTCATATCTAAGGCCTTACAATTATATTCAGCCATGAGTTTGGCTAAACCTTGGCCTTTACTAAGTTTAGTAAGCTTTATTTCAATGTCATATTCCAAAATAGTGGCAATCCATTTGCCTCTTTTACCATCAGGTCCATTCTAAGTCAGAATGTCCTTTACCATTGAATTTGGGACATATGCAATGATATGTGAGTACAAAATGTACACTCTGAATTCTTTAATAGCCTTACTAAAGACAATGCTTGTTTTTCCATTATGTTGTATTTTAATGTGGAATCTCTTAATGATTTGCTGAAAAATGCAATGGGTTGTTCATAACCTTGATCATTCTTTTGCAGCAAGACTATTGCAATAGCATTTTCTGAAGCAAAAGAAAAAATAATAAAATCTTTTTTGAAATCAGGACTTATAAGGACTGGTGTTTTTGTAAGGGCTTGTTTGATTGATTCAAATGATTGTTTGGCCTCTATTGTCCATTTAAGTGTTGAATATTTCTTTAAAATGTTATTGAAATCTCTAATTAACTCTGCTAAATTTGAAATGAATATTATAAGAAAATTAATTTTACCTATGAAAGCTTGTAATTCCTTGATGTTTCTAGGATGATTTATGTTTAAAAATGACTCTATTCTAGCTGGATCTATCCTAATTCCCTCTTTTGAGATTATGTGTCCTAAAATTTTACCTTCTTCAAGTCCAAAGAGTGTCTTTTTGGGATTCAAAGAAATACCAAATTTTCTGCATTTATTGAACACTTGTCTTAAATGATCTATATGCTCATTATCTGTTTTTGAAAAGACTGTTATATCATCTAGATATATGACAAGAAAATCATGAATTTCTTTGGAAAAAGCTATGTCCATAGCTCTTTGGAAAGTAGCTCTTGCGTTCATCAATCCAAAAGGCATTTTCACATACATGAAAGTACCCCAAGGAGTGGTAAATGTTGTCTTTGGTTGTTCTTCTGGTTGACCTAAGGTTTGATTATATCCAAAGAATCCATCAAGCAATGAAATCTTGGATGATCCTACCACCCTCTGTAAAATATGGTCCATTTTAGGAAGAGGATAGTTATCTTTTAGGGACACTTTGTTTTAAGTTCCTGAAATCAACACAAGTCTGATTTTCCCTGTTTTCTTCCTAGTGGGAACTAAGTTTGAGACCCAATCAAAATATCTGATTGGTGCAATGATCTGTGCTTCATACATCCTTTTTAATTCTTTTTCAATCAAAGGCATAAGAACTGGATTTATTCTCCTAAGATTCTATTTAAATGGTTTTTGATCTTCCTTGATGGGTATTTTATGTTGAATGATACTAGTGTCATAAGACTTAAGGTCTTCATAACTCCAGGAAAAGACATCTTGAAATTCTTTAAACAGGTTTATGTATTTCTCCTTTTCTTCTAAAGGTAGTGCTTTGGATAATTTGATGAGCTTAGGCTTTTGTTCTATTCCTATGTTATATTCTTCATGTCTGATATTAATGGTTCCATTTTTGGTTTTCTTGCTACATCATTTGAATCAAAAATATCTTCTAATGGGGCTAATCCCTTAGGTAAAAAATTATTTTTAAGGTTTAAAATTTTAGAATTATCATTTGTTATTTCTTCTATTTCTACAGTTTCTAATTTATCTATTTCTACTCTAGTGAATTTAGTTGGTTCATTCAAGTCTAAGTTATTTACATCTATTTCAATATCTGTAGTGTCATCTATTGTATAATCAGTATCTATGTTACATTTTTGGAATTCTCCCTCAGCATTCATAAAATTATATAATTGATCATCTTGTGAAAAAAATTGCCAATATTTTAAGTTGTCTGGTATAATAGGCATGTGGCTTACCTCTGCTATGTATTGTTGATTTGGCTAAAAAGGAAATCTGTAGGTGCTAGCAAAAGTATCCAAACTGTGTGCCTGCATGTTCTGTTTCCTAGGAATAATATAAAAGTCATATTCAAGCATATATTTAATCAAATCTAGAATAGTTTCTTTGCATTGGCTTAGTCTAACATTGTTCAGAAGATATTCTCCTTTGATCTATTTTACGATTAATTCAGAGTCTCCTAAGATAGGAACTCTCTTTCCTCCTAATTTTATAATAATTTGCAGTCCTGAGAGTAAATCTTCATACTCAGCCATTTTATTTATACATTTAAAGTTTAATATAAAGGCATGACCCTCTGAATAATTTTTTTCCATGTTATAGATCCAACATTATACTCCTACTCCTAATCTGTTCACTGAGCTATCAAAGTCTAAGTGCCACAATGATTCATGAAATATATTGTCACTGTCAACTTATTTTTGTTTCTGTTTAATGCAATGTTTGTATTTGTGCCAGTGTCTAAATTACACAAAATGAAATAATCCATATCAAAGTGTATATAATAAATAGGATAGTTCTGTATTTGTTTTGTAATACTGACCATGTACTTCATTAAGGTTTCTCTATAAAGCTTTTTGGGCTGATCAAATACTGAAATTCTAGCATAATACATGTATAGTTGTAGAGATCCTTGCAGTTTTTCTCCCCATGAGTGAGATAATAGCATTCCGTAATTTGGAGGGATATCAGCAACAACAATATCCATGACAATATTCTTGGCAGGGTATTGGACTAAAGTGACACACAAATGTTTTATCAAGCCCAGGCATTTAACTTTACTGGAATCAAAAGAGAAAAGATCTTTATATGGTCTAGTGATGTCAAGATTTAAGGTTTCCATGATAGCCTTTGGAATTAAATTATGGGATGCTCCACAATCTAGCATAGCATTGTGTAAAATATTATCATGGATACTCAAGCTAATGTAGAAATGAGGAACACCACCTTATTTATTTTTACCATTGACATCAGGACCAAATATTAATTCTAGTTGATCATCATTTATGTTAACATAATCTTCTCATTCATTTAAGTTCAATGTTTCAATGATTTTATGTTTGTATAAATCATGTTTTGCCAACTCTGTTAAAGGAATTGGTATCTTCAGTTTGGATATTGAATGGTACTTGTGTTTTTCCTAACTGAATGGTTTCTTCTCTACTAACTGCAGTTTGAGTGTTTTTCTATTGTTTATCTACAATTAGTTTTTCAGTTTGTGTTTCCACTTTTTTTTTGTTTTCGGTCTTCTTATTTGGGACAGTTTGAGTGGCAGTGGTAGTTTTGGCAGAATTTGAAGTTTCAACAACTATTTTACTAGCATCTGTTTTAGGATCAGCTAATTTTTTATCAGCAGTAGATGTTCTGGGATCAGCTAAAGTTTTAGCAGAAGTTGTTGTTTTAGCAGCAGCAGATTTATGAGGATCAGCTGATGTTATAACAACATTATCTGTAATATCTACAATTTTAGGATTGGGTGCAATTTTTGGACTAGAAATTTTCTGATTAGGACTGGAATTTTTCTAATTTGAACTAGAGTTTTGCTGAGTTTCTCTAGGGATAATTTGTAGTACTTTTGTTGTAGGAGCTTCTACTGTTTTCATGTTCTGATTTTGGGTAGTTTTCTTAGTAGAAGCTTCTACATTTTTCTTACTCCTAAGGTTATATTACTTGTGAACTTCATTTATTGCAGTATCAGAACCTTGTTTATAATCAAATGAATCCCCAGATTATAACTGTAATTGTTGTAGCATGAATAATTCTTGTTCTTCCTGGGTAAGAAAAATAGTATTATCATCATTTATTCCCATTAAATTAATATGGGTATCTTCATCTTCTTCATTTTGGTGAGAACTTTCAGCATAGTTCTCTTGGAAAGGTGATCTTATTTGTTGATCAGGTGTTGATTCTCTAGATTTACTAGTGTTGGGATTCTTTCTAAAGTTTGGATTTCTTATTTGAGGACCTTGTTGTTGATTATCCCACTGTTGTTTTCTTTCCATAATTTCTAACCTATCCATCATTCTTTCCATGGTTTTTGCTAAACTATCTATTTTACTATCCGATGTGGATGATTCCTCTTTTATGGTAACTCTTCTTTCATCTCTCATTCTGACTCTTTTGGCTAACAAGTTTTCTTCCACACTAATTGCATTGCTTTGCATTTGTTCTAATGTTTCTGGGTTTCTTTCCCTCAATTGGTATGACATATCAGTGTCAAAACCATCAGGAGGATTGATTAAGGCTAGATTTGGTGGGGGGTTAATGTTTGCTGGAATAGCATTACAGATGATGTTGAACCTAGTACAATAGTCCTGAATTGATTCATTAGGAGCTCTTCTAATATTTTCATATTCAGATAGTATTTGTAAAGGATTATTCTTTTTCTCCCATCTATTTATAAAAAATCTATGAAAAGCTTATAAATCATCAATATGATTGGCAGGTAAAGCTTTAAACCACTTATTTACATATCTAGCTAAAGTTTGGGAAAATAATCTCATTTGAACATAAGCTTCATCTATTTCATGCAATTCAAAATAATTAGTCATTTTTTTAACATGTTGTTGTGCGATGTATTGACCAGTACCATCAAATTGAAATATTTTGCTTTGGTAATCTTGGGGCATGGCATGTAATTGAGCTGGTAAGATCAGAGGTGCATATCTGGCTACCATGGCTAATATTCTAGCTTGGCTAGGAGGTAAATTTTTGGTGCTTATTGATGAGGTTGAAGTACTTGTAGATGTGCTTGGGATACTAGATGATGTACTTGGAAATGATGTTGAAGTACTTGAAAATGTAGTAGAAGTGCTAGAAGGTGAACTTGAAGTGTTTGGAGATGGAAATAAAACTCTAGGTTGAAGAGGAAGCTTGGGGATGAATGATTCAGTAGAATGAAGTGTAGTGGAAATAGTAGATGGGGTGGTACTAAATAAGGATGAATTTACATATTTTGTATGAATGGTAGAAGGCTTAGGGGTATAAGCAGATAAATAATTTAATTCAACAGAATGTTGGAAAAATGCTTCATCAATATCCTTAATCAAAGTTGCAGTCAAAGCCTCAAGTTTATCAAAATTTTCTAGAGCTTTTTTATCCAAATCAAATGAAACAGTTTCCTTCTTAGTTTCAATAAATGAAATGAAATCGGGATCTATTACACTGTCATATATGGAACTTTCAGATTTAGTTATAAAGAAATATTTTTCAAAAGATAAATCAAATTATATATCTTGTAAACTTGATAATCTTTTAGGGAGTGAATTAGCTTTGATTAATTGAGTTTTACTTTCTAAACTTTCTACTTTTTCTGTTTTCTTAAAATTATGTCTGAGTCATCTATAATTACAGCAGGTTGTGGATTAGGATGAGCCTTGGTGTAGAATATTCTTTTGGAAGCCAAAATTTTAATTTTCAGTGAAAAATGTTTTAACTAACAACCCTAAAACAACCTTAAGGTGAAAATATGATAAAAAATATTTTCTTTAAGGTTTATTTTAAACTGAGGATTGATTTCCCAAGTATGGTCGTCAGTATGTTATCACTCCAATAATTCATAGGGTTGTTATGCTTTTTTGTTTAAATAAATATTAGAGGTAACCACAAACCTACTTTTAAGCTTAGGATCTAGCCTTCCTAATGCTCAGAGAGGGCTCTCTCTTTATGATTTAACTTTGTTGTTTTTGATTGATTTTAGGCTAGTTATGTGAGATTGATTGGTTTTTATTTTGGTTTGGTTTGGTGGTGGAATCACTAGTTCACATGGATAGATGCAGGTTTGTTTTTCATTGGGCTATGGATTCAATGTATCAAGCAACATATCAGAATCAAGTTCTAAAGAAAGTTTTCACAGGGCAAGATAGTTGATTAAATTCAAATCTTTAGGTTGGATGTTGAAATGGTTTCAGTCGAGATAACAGAGCAATGAAGGATTCTCAAATCCAGATAATGGGGGAAATGAAAGAGGTCAATCAAAACTAGGGAGAAATGAAGAATTCCCTAATCTATATATCAGTAGAAAACATCAAAATATATAACAGTTCAGAACAGTGTGCACTTAAAAAAATTCTGCAATAGTATTCCTGTTATAATATTTAGATTTAGAAAACATGCAATTATGTGAAAAACTTCATAAAATAACAAAGAACAAGTAAAAGTACTTCACCGAAGTGCCTCAACACATGAATCCTATAATATAATGCTTTATTGCTCAAGCCAGTCTGCTGACTTGAAAATGGTACAATAAACCCTCTGGTTCAGATCAATGCAACCATAGAAATGTTTAGCAATCCACAATCCACCCTCTATACTTTGAATTGTGAAGTATTTGTACAAAAATTATTACAAAATATCCTACAACTGACTTAAGAATGATTCAAGGAATACAAAATATCTTCATGCAAGAAGATAGAGACAATTATCTAACTAATGCAAGTTGTCCCTACTTTTATTGATTTTTTTGTTTGTTGTTTGATCTTTTTGTTGCTTTATCTTTTTAGTTGTTGCTCAACGTTGACTGTCTTCTTTATGTTGAGTGTCCCTTACGATGGCTGCCTTTCAACTTTGTCTTTCATTTATGTTTTAAATTTAAACTTTCCCTTTCATCTGATACTCTTTTTACTGCTATGTTTTCTTTTAATCTTGCACTATTAATTGCCTGCTCCGATACTCTTTAACTTGTTACTTCTTTACATTAACCTTTGACTATTCTATTTTCACTTTTACTGCTTTTCACCTTTCAGCAGAATAGGACCCTTCTTCTCTGTCTCTCTTGGAATTCCTATCTTGTAAGGCTAGAGTTTGCAAAATGGAATTAGTATCACCTTGCTTCTCTACCTCTTTCAAAGTATTCTCCAACCACTCAGACTGATTGGAATACTTTTCAATGTCTGGCTTAGATTCATGTACATAAGCAGTTAACTTAAATTTGATTCTTAAATTGCTTATAACTCCTAAAGGATCATAATACCATCTGCAACTTTGACTGAACTTAAATTCCTGCAAATATTTTTCTGCCTGTTGACTTGCACCTCTACTGTTACAAATAAAAGGACCAATCTGATTTTTTATCTTAAACTGTGTTTTTTTTTAGCTGATAAGAAATTAACCTCATCAGATTTAAGGATCTGCCTGATATATTAAAGATCAAATAACCTCATTGTGACGTATTTAGGCAATTTATATGGAATGAGTTTATCTGAGTGGTTTTGGTAAAGATACCAATCAACTGTCCTACTGTGTTTTGATAACTGCAAGACCTTTTTTATCTCATCACTGACTCTTGGTTGAAGGTTGTTGTTCAGCATGTTGACAATTGGATAGATGAATGAGTCAATGAATTCTTTGTATGTGAATTATGTGGAACCTTTCCTGATTAATGAAGTCCAAAAGATTACTGACTCGAGATTATCTTCAACATCAAGTTTTTGAAGGTTGATTGAAAATATTTCAGGTTGAAAGTATAGGAACATATGGAACAAAATAGATGAATACTTGAACACTCGCTCCTCTAGTAATTTAACTAGTTGTTCATGGATTGTATCAGAGAGGTACTAGGCAAAATTGAATGAAAAAGCAAGAGGCTGACAAAGGGATAAAATTGACAGACAACCTAGGACTGAAGCATCAATATGCTCATCAATGAAATAACCCAGAATACATGACAGAATAGTGATAATATGCCTGGTTCTCTCAGAAAATATAGCAGCTAGATAAGGAGGGTTAGTCTTGGGAGTTTCTATTGATGAGGGAATGAATGTTTGGAATATATGGAACCTCTTAGGGGAGTCCAGTTTTAAACACAATTCAGTGAGGATCTCAATAGACAGTGGGGTTTCATCAGGCCTAATTTGAATTTTCATAATCTGGTTTATTGATTTAGCTGTGATGGTGAATAAAATCTCTTTTCCAGGGGTCACTAAGGCTCTTTGATCAGGCAAATAACAAGTTTGGCAAAGTTTGATGACCTCTGGACACTGGAAGGTCTGTGGGACAATATACTTAGGAAAATTTGACTCCCAAAGGTAAACATCATTAGCTTGGTCAATTGACTTATCATGGCTCTGACAGTGGAGCTCAAGGAGGTTAAAATCAGTGACAAGGTCACAAATTTTGAATTCCTTGTCTGGTAAGGGAATGTGTTCAACATCAATAACTGGAGGTTGCAGGGGACTAAATGTCACAATACCTTGGGAATCCATTATTTGTTTGATTTAATTAATTAATTACTCTTCTATGATCAATAAATAAGCTCAGGCCTTTAGGAACACTGTGAAAGATTATTACAGTCTGTAGAAGGGTTTGGGAGGAAACAATGGCTTTTCCTCTGGTGTAAAGAGCTCCTAAATTGGTTCAATTGCTTAAATTATTACTTGATTTTTTAAGAACAGGCCTTCGCACTAAGGAATACCTGGATTGGGTAATTCATGTTTGCAGAGGAGGTTCTGGAGGCAATGGAGGCTTTCTGGAAATGTACTATGATTTAATAGTCTTTATATTTTCTTAAATCGGTTTTGTAGCGTCTTTAGAAGCAAGAAGTGTTGAATTCTGGTGTAAAAGGGCTTAAAACAGGTCAGTAGCTATTCTTTAGCTCTGGAATAGATGGGAAAAGGCTCTCTTTGCGCAAATCTGAAAAAAAAAATGGTGAAAAGGCTTGAAAGGGTGACTTTATGATTTTTAACCAATCAGTGATTAAACTTTAATGCACGGAGTCAAATTCAAATGAGGGGTGGTATTCATCGTACAAGCAGAAAAAAACTCGGCATTTTTCTCATTGTGAAAAGCGGGTGGGTGGTATTCTTTTGAAGGATGTGATGGAATGAAAGGCTGCCACGTAGCATGGAGCGAGGCTGCAAAAATAGCTCATTTTGCAAGGTCTCGGTACTGTAAAATTTTTGACAATCGGGGATGCAAAATAGGCTATTGGACATTAGATCTGGGGAATGACATCTGACGGATGGGAAAATAAGATGGATGTATCGGGGATTTGATAGGCGGGGCCTGGGGAATAATGTCATGTAGTGTGTTTTAATGTATATGCAAAGGCTTATATATACGGGGTTGGGACTTTATAATAGGTGGGGTTATAGTAAGTGGGCCCAAAAATATATATAGGCAGGGTGATATAACAAAAAATATATATTAAATTAACATAAGGGGTTGGGGAAATACATATAAGCGGGATTTAATATAATATGGGGTAAATGTGTATATATAGGAGTTAATAAAATAAGGTTAAACAAGGGATTAATATAAATGGGGGGGTTAAAATGAATATGATGCGGGATTATAACATGTGCAGGAATATATATCTGCGGGATTATAAAATACACTAAGTTTTAATGTAAAAACTAATATCGGGGGGGATTTTTCAATGTGGGACCCGACATATCATTTTAAACTTTAGACTTGGGATAAGTGTATTTTAGTATGTTAAAATGGAAAAAATGGAAATTAATAAGGGAAAATTACTTTCCAATGGATAAATGTGTTTTTAACTAAGGAAAGGGGTATTTTATTAAGGGAAAATGAGTGAAGTAAGGAGAAAGGTTAATATGAAGAGGAAGGGGTATTTTTACAAGGTAAATGAGTTTAGAAGGGAGTTAGTAATATGAAATGACCAATTTCTGCTATCCAAGCCTTGTGAAAACCACTTCTGCCTACCCATAATTTACCCTAACATTTCTTCTTCATTTATATGGGTGCATTTGAGCTTGCAGACCCTTTAATTTTTCTTTGATAAGCAAACTATCTAATTCTAACCTTATGACTTCAAATAGCTCAGATTAAACTGTTGAGCTCATTATTATTCTCTACCTAACTACTGATCTACGAGGATTAAATAGTTTGGCTAGATCTTTATTCTCTATCTATCAGCATGAATAATCAAGATTAAGTTGTTTGACTATCATGGATTGTGGCATTTTTTACAAGCTGCACACAATCTTATTTTGCAAAGTAAAGTAAAAAGTAGTGGAATTTGAATTTTCATCACTTTCATGATCTATTTTATCTCTTTTTTTGGTGGGGTTCATATTTTATTTTGTTTTTTGATCTTTTTTCTTTTAGTCCTTTGATTTTTATTTTATGACTTTTACCCTCTTTAAATTTTTTAATATGGGAAAACAATTTGCAGAAAGAAAAGTATGTACAATATTACAAGACTAATCATAATCAATTCAAAATTATGACTCCTATTATTATAGGACCCTAACAGTGGCTCCACATGGGGATGGAATTTCCTGGTTAAATGTCAAGAACTTTAAGATCAGTAGCCTTTGAACTTTGATTGTACTTGCCTTGAATTGTTTTCTAAGCTATGTTTTATTCATACTTATGATATTTTTTCTTTCAAAGCTTAGGGCCTTCTCTTTGGGCTTCAAATTTGTAAGAAAAATTTCCAATCAAATCTAAATTCTGCAATGTTATGTACAATGAGAAAATTAAACAAAGTGAACTAATGGTTAGTCTAGATAAAACTAATGCTTCATCATTCTACCATTGATAGGTGCTCCTCGCAGATCTGATCCATCTATTTCATTCAAAAAGAATGCATTGTTACCTCTATAACCATAAATGATATAGGGACCTTCCATAGGAAATCAAATTTACCATGTTTACCTTTTTCTTCTCTTCTAGAATCCAATTTAAGCACTTTATCACCTATGTAAAAATCATCTTCCTTTGTTTTCTTTTCAAAAATCTTCTTGATTTTATCTTGGATTACTTGTGATTTGACATGGACTTCTTCCATGGTTTGCTACAATTGTATAATCTGATTTATCCTTCTCTATATATCATTTGGTTCTACCTACAATTCTTGGATCATCTTCATCACTAGCACTCCTAAAGAGGATGGAAAAACAACATCCATCCCATATACTAGCTGATAAGGAGATGTACCAATGGACTTCTTTGTAGTTAATATGTCTGCCCATAAGGCATTGACCAACTTCTTATTCCAGGTCTTTTTTTTATCTTCTAACAATTTCTTAATGATATTTACCAGGCTTTTGTTTGAGGATTCAGGAAGTCCATTACCTTGAGGGTAATAGGCAATGGAATGGCCAAGGTTGATGTGATATTTGTTACAGAAGTTAATCGTCTTTTTAGATTTGAAGGCAGTTGCATTATCAGTAATGAGTTTTTGGGAGCATTCAAATCTAGAAAGTATATTATTTTCAAGGAATGAGATGATGACAGAATCAGTGGCTTGTCTAGAAGAATTTCTTCTATCCACTTGGTGAAATAATCAGTGGTTGTCAAAATCCATTTATGCTAGGCTGAGGAGGGTGGGTGAATTTCACCAATGAAGTCTAGACCCCATTGCTGAAATGGCATTTTTGTGGAGATGGGTTTGAGGGGTAAAGGAAATATTTTTTTCTTCCCTTCAAATATCTAGCATTTGTGACAAGAGATCACATATTTTCTAAATCTGCAAAAAGGGTGGGCCAGTAAAAACCTGCACTGAATATTTAATCAGCAATTGATTTCCAGTAAAGGTGTCCTCCACAGTCACCTGCATGAAACTCTTGCATAATTTTATCAGCTTCATCTTTTAGTAAAAAATTTTAAAAAATGTCATCATGATCTTTCCAAAACAAAGCATTATCTATGATACAAAATTTCATTGATTTTAATTTTAGGAATCTACTTTTAGTTCTATAAAAACCAGGAGGAGCTTGTAAGTTTATTAAAACAAATATGATATCTTCATACCAAGGTGAATCTAAGAAATTTTCATTGATCTATGGAGTCGCCATATATTCCTGATCATCTAAATGAGCAATAAAATTTATATCTAAGGCCTTACAGTTAGATTCAGCCATGATTTTGGCTAAACCTTGGCCTTTAATAAGTTTAGTAGGCTTTATTTCAATGTCATATTCCAAAATAGTGGCAATCAATTTGCCTCTTTTACCATTAGGTCCATTCTGAGTCAGAATGTCCTTTACCACTGAATTTGGGACATATGCAATGATATGTGAGTACAAAATGTACACTCTGAAATCTTTAATAGCCTTTACTAAAGCCAATGCTTATTTTTTCATTATGTTGTATTTTAATATGGCATCTCTTAATGATTTGCTGAAAAATGCAATGGGTTGTTTATAACCTTGATCATTCTTTTGCAGCAAGACTGTTGCAATAGTATTTTCTGAAGCAAAAGAAAAAATAATAAAATATTTTTTGAAATCAAGACTTATTACGACTGGTTTTTTTGTAAGGGCTTGTTTGATTGATTCAAATGATTGTTTGGCCTTTACTATCCATTTAAGTGTTGAAAATTTCTTTAACATGTTATTCAATTCTCTAATTAGCTCTGCTAAATTTGAAATGAATCTTCTGAGAAAATTAATTTTACCTATGAAGGCCTGTAATTCCTTGATGTTTCTAGGATGGTTTATGTTCAAAATTTCCTCTATTCTAACTGGATCTATCCTAATTCCCTCTTTTGAGATTATGTGTCCTAAAATTTTACCTTCTTCAAGTCCAAAGAGTGTCTTTTTGGGATTCAAAGAAATACCAAATTTTCTGCATTTAGTGAACACTTGTCTTAAATGATATAGATGCTCATTATCTGTTTTTGAAAATACTGTTATATCATCTAGATATATGACAAGAAAATCATGAATTTCTTTGGAAAAAGCTATGTCCATATCTCTTTGGAAAGTAGCTCCTGCATTCATCAATCCAAAAGGCATTTTCACATACATGAAAGTACCCCAAGGAGTGGTAAATGTTATCTTTGGTTGTTCTTCTCGTTGAATTAAGATCTGATTATATCCGAATAATCCATCAAGCAATGAAATCTTGGATGATCCTACCACCCTCTGTAAAATATGGTCCATTTTGGGAAGAGGATAGTTATCTTTTAGGGACACTTTGTTTAAGTTCCGGAAATCAACACAAAGTCTGATTTCCCTCTTCCTAGTGGGAACTAAGTTTGAGACCCAATAAAATATCTTATTGGTGCAATGATCTGTGCTTCATACATCCTTTTTAATTATTTTTCAATCAAAGGCATAAGAACTAGATTTATTATCCTAAGCTTCTGTTTAAATGGTTTCTGATCTTCTTTGATGGGTATTTTATGTTGAATGATACTGGTTTCATAAGACTTAAGCTCTTCATAACTCCAGGAAAAGACATCTTGAAATTATTTAAACATATTTATGTATTTCTCCTTTTCTTCTGAAGGTAGTGCTTTAGATAATTTGATGAGCTTAGGCTTTTGTTCTGTTCCTATGTTATATCCTTTTATGTATGATCTTAATGGTTCCATTTTTTGTTTTCTTGCTACATCATTTGAATCAAAAAGATCTTCTAATGGGGCTAATCCCTTAGGTAAAAAATTATCTTTAAGGTTTAAAATCTCAAAATCATCATTTGTTATTTCTTCTATTTCTACAGTTTCTAATTTATCTATTTCTACTCCAGTGAATTTAGTTGGTTCAGTCAAATCTAAGTTATTTACATCTATTTCACTATCTATAGTGTCATCTATTGTACAATTAGTATCTATGTTACATTTTTGGAATTCTCCCTCAGCATTCATAAAATTATATATTTGAGCATCTTGTGAAAAAAATTACAAATATTTTAAGTTGTCTGGTATAATAGGCCTATGTCTTACCTCTGCTATGTATTGGTGATTTGGCTGAAAAGGAAATTTGCATATGCTAGCAAAAGCAGCCAAACTGTGTGCATGCATGTTTTGTTTCCTAGGAATAACCGAAAAGTCAAATTCAAGCATATCTTTAATCATATCTAGAACATTTTCTCTATATTGGCTTAGTCTAACATTTTTCACAATATATTCTCCTTTGATCTGTTTTATGATTAATTCATAGTCTCCCAGGATAGAAACTCTCTTTCCTCCTAATTTTCTAATAATTTGCAGTCCTAAGATTAAAGCTTCATACTCGGCCATGTTATTTGTACATTTAAATTTTAATCTAAAGGCATGACCCTCTAAATGATTGTTTTCCATGTTATAGATCCAACATCTTGCTCCTACTCCTAATATATTCACTGAGCCATCAAAGCCTAAGTGCCACATTGATTCATGAAATATATTGTCACTATCAACTTCTTTGTGTTTTTGTTTTAATGCAATGTTTTTATTTGTGCTAGTGTCTGAATTAAAAAAAATGAAAGAATCCATATCAGAGTGTACAGAATAAATAGGATAGTTCTGTGGTTTTTCTATACTACTGACCATGTACTTCATTAAGGTTTCTTTGTAAAGCTTTTTGGGCTGACCAAATACAAAAATTGTGGCATAAGACATGTCTATTTGTAGAGATCCCTGCAATTTTTCTCCCCATGAGCGAGATAATAGCATTCCATACTTGTTGAGATTCAAAAAGATGATGAGCTTAGTGAAAAGAGTCGCCTTCACTAAGTGGGCCCGCAGGCTATTTTTGGCGCAAGTCTATTTTTAGACTATGTTTATTTTTAGACATGATGATCATATTTCAGAAGTTGTAAGATGCTATTTGTGGATGGTTGATCAAGTTGGAAAAATAGATGAAATTCTATTTTTAGAATATTGGACGAAGTCTATTTATATATCGTCAATCTAAAAATAGATGCATGTCGATTATTATTAGCTCTTAATAATAATCAGACTCTAAACAGCAACTTATTCTCTTGGAGCACTTTAGTTCAGTGCACAGATGTGGCACATCAGTGAACTGAAGGAATTATGCAATTCCCAAGGTTTTACTGGAGCTAATGCATGGAGGACTCAGTTAGAACTCAAGTGGCAGATTTATGACACAGTTGGAAGAAGTAGTTATGGAGTTGTATTCAGTTTAACTCAATTAGACTCAGATGATCTAGTTGTATCTAGTCTAACTGAATGATACACTAGTGAGAGTGGAGTGAATTAATTAGTTAATTAATTCACAAATAATAACTTATTAATCAACTGAACAATACAGCAGTTAACTACAGTGCATGGCAGTTTCAGTGGAGACCCAGTGGAGAGGTAGGTGAAAGGGCAAGATGGACTATATGTTGTGACTATAGTGATGCATTGATTGCATCACACACACATTGGAGTTGCCAATGAGGATTGTGCAGTCAAGGCAAGGGTCATTCGAATTCATTCAGAGATAGTCTTTAGCAGGGATTGTGCAGTGGAGGCAGGCTAGCAGGAAGCAAAGATCAGTGCATGGATTTGCAAGATTGGTCCTGATTAGTGTATGACAATTGTACTATACTGAGAGCTTGTGATAATCTTTGTATGCTTTGTATGAGATTGTCATATGATCTCCATGTTACATAATATATAGTTTGGGTTTTCAGCTTCAGGCTTTCCCGGTAAAAAACTGTGTTATGTGCGATTGATTATTTTTGTTTATGCTTCACATGTGTTTGCAATTGATTTTTCCGCAAAAGAATAACAAGTGGAATAGATTCAGTATCTTGCATAAAGTTAAATAGTGTGAGATCAGGTGGATCTAGGACATATGCATGCTTAGTGCATATAATTTCTACAATACTTTGAAGGGATATCAGCAACTAGAATATCCATGGCAATACTCTTGGCTGGGTGTTGGACTAAAGTGACACACAAATATTTTATCAAGCCTAGGCATTTAACTTTACTGGAATCAAAAGAGAAAATATCTTTATATGGTCTAGTGATGTTTCCATGATATCCTTTGGCATTAAATTATGGGATGCTCCAGAATCTAGCATAACATTGTGTAAAATATTATCATGAATACTCAAGCAAATGTAGAAAGGAGGAACACCACCTTCTTGATTTTTACCATTGACATAAGGACCAAATATTAATTCTGGTTGATCATCATTTAGATTAACATATATGTTCAGTTTTTCAATGATTTGGTCTTTATAAAAATCCTATTTTACCAACTATGTTAAAGGAATTGGTATCTTCAGTTTGGATATTGAATGGTACTTGTGTTTTTCCTAACTGAATGGTTTCTTCTCTACTAACTGGAGTTTGAGTGTTTTTCTCTTATTTATCTACAGTTGGTTTTTCATTTTTATTTCCACCATTTTGTTGTTTTTAGTCTTCTTATCTGGGACAGTTTGAGTGGCAGTGATAGTTTTGGCAGATTTTGAAGTTTCAGCAATTGTTTTACCAGCATCTGTTTTAGGATCAACTGATTTTTTATCAGCAGTAGATGTTCTGGGATCAGCTAAAGTTTTAGCAGAAGTTTTTTTTTTAGCAGCAGCATATTTTTGAGGATCAGCTGATGTTATAATAGCAATATCTGTAATATCTACAATTTTAGGACTGGGTGCAATTTTTGGACTAGAAATTTTCTGATTAGGACTGGAATTTTTCTGATTTGAACTAGAGTTTTGCAGAGTTTCTCTGGGGAGAATTTGTAGTACTTTTGTTGTAAGAGCTTCTACTATTTTCTTGGTCTGAGTTTGGGCAATTTTCTTAGTAGAAGCTTCTAAATTTTTCTTACTCCTAAGGTTATATTGCTTGTGAACTTCATTTATTGCAGTATCATAACCTTGTTTATAATCAAATGATTCCCCATATTCTAACTGTAACTGTTGTAGCATGAATAATTCTTGTTCTTCTTGGGTAAGAAAAATAGTATTATCATCATTTATTCCCATTAAGTTAATCTGGGTATCTTCATCTTCTTCATTTTGGTGAGAACTTTTAGCATAGTTCTCTTGGAGAGGTGGTCTTATTTGCTGATCAGGTGTTGATTTTCTAGATTTACCAGTGTTGGGATTTTTTCTAAAGTTTGGATTTCTTATTTGAGGACCTTGTTGTTGATTATCCCACTGTTGTTTTCTTTCCATAATTTCTAACCTATCCATATTTATTTCCATGGTTTTTCCTAAACTATCTATTTTACTGTCTGATGTGGATGATTCCTCTTTGATGGTAACTCTTCTTTCATTTCTCATTCTAGCTCTTTTGGCTAACAATTTTTCTTCTACACTAACCGCATTTCTTTGCATTTGTTCTAATGTTTATGGGTTTCTTTCCCTCAATTGGTATGACATGTCAGTGTCAAAACCATCAGGAAATTTGATTAAGGCAAGATCTGGTGGGGGTTTATTGTTTGCTGGAATAACATTATAGATTATGTTGAACCTAGTACAATAGCCCTGACCTGATTCATTAGGAGCTCTTCTAATGTTTTCATATTCAGACAGTATTTGTAAATGATTCTTCTTTTTCTCCCATCTATTTATAAACAATCTATGAAAATATTCTAAATCAGCAATATGATTGGCAAGTAAAGTTTTAAACCACTTCTTTACATCTCCGGCTAAAGTTTGGGCAAACAGTCTCATTTGAACATCAGCTTCATCTATTTCAAGAAATTAAAAATAATCAGTCATTTTGTTAACATGTTGTTGTGCAGTGTATTGACCAGTACCATCAAATTGAAAGATTTTTCTTTGGTAATCTTGGGGCATGGCATGTAATTGAGCTGGTAAGATCAGAGGTGCATATCTGGCTGCCATGGATAATATTCTAGCTTGGATAGGAGGTAAATTTGTGGTTCTTGGTGATGAGGTTTAAGTACTTGCAGATGTGCTTGGGATACTAGATGATGTACTTGGAAATGATGTTGAAGTACTTGAAAATGTAGCAGAAGTGATAGAAGGTGAACTTGAAGTTTTTGGAGATGGAAATAAAACTCCAGGTTGAAGAGGAAGCTTGGGGATGAATGATTCAGTAGAATGAAGTGTAGTGGAAATAGTAGATGGGGCGGTACTAAATAAGGATGAATTTACAGATTCTGTTTGAATGGTAGAAGGCTTAGTGGTATAAGCAGATAAAGCAGTTAATTCAACAGAATGTTGGAAAAAGGCTTCATCAATATCCTTAATCAAAGTTGCAGCAAAGCCTCAAGTTAATCAAAAGGTTCTAGAGAATTTTTATCTGAATCAAGTGAAACAGTTTCCTTCTTAGTTTCAATAAATGAAATGAAATCAGGATCTGTTACACTGTCATGTATGGAACTTTTAGATTTAGTTCTAAACAAAGATCGTTCAAAAGATAAATCAAATTCTATATCTTGTAAATTTGATAATATTTTAGGGAGTAAATTAGCTTTGATTAATTGACTTGTACTTTCTAAACTTTCTACTTTTTTCTATTTTCTTGAAATTATGTTCAGGTCATCTATAATTATAGCAGGCTACGGATCGGGATTAGCCCTGGTGTAGTATATTCTTTTGGAAGCCAGAATTTTAATTTTCAGTGAAAAATGTTTTAACTAACAACCCTAAAACAAACTCAAGGTGAAAAGATGATAAAAAATATTTGCTTTAAGGTTTATTTTAAACTAAGGACTGATTTCCCCAGTATGGTCGCCAGTATGTTATCACTCCAATAATTCCTAGTGTTGTTATGCTTTTTTGTTTAAAGAAATATTAGAGGAAACCACAAACCTACTTTTAAGATTAGGATCTAGCATTCCTAATGCTCGGAGAGGGATCTCTCTTTATTATTTAACTTTTTTTTTTTTGATTGATTTTAGGCTAAATATGTGAGATTGATTGGTTTTTATTTTGTTTGGTTTGGTGGTGGAATCACTAGTTCAGATGGATAGATGCGGGTATGTTTTCTATTGGGCTATGGAGTCAATGTATCAAGCAACAGATCAGAATCAAGTTCTAAAGGAAGTTTTCATAGGGAAATATAGCTGAGTAAATTCAGATCTTTAGGGTGGATGATGAAATGCTTTCAATCAGGATGAGAGAGCAATTAAGGATTCTCAAATCCAGATAATGAGGGAAATGAAAGAGGTCAATCGAAACTAGGGAGTCCCTAATCTGGATATCAGTAGAAAAAATCAAAATATATAACAGTTCAGAATAGAGTGACTAATGGCTTCACCTACTGTCTTGACTAAATATTTCTGCTCATAAATGAATTGAATAGATTTTCAAATATTATTGATAGAGTCAATAATATTGGCCCACAACTACTATTTTTCTTGTGAAAATGGTTCTATCAGTGTCAATTCCTTTTCTAACCTCTGGACTTTCTCATTCAATCTGTTTAACTTCAGTACTTCATTTTTATGCATGATTTGAACTAATTTCTTCTCATCCTCTAGACTTTTCATTTGTTCTTTGAGTCTATTTATTTCATTGGTTTGGATAGACATTTCCTGCATCGCTTTAACCAGTTTTCCTGATTCATCACTAGGATGAACTGTTGCTGTAGATGATTTTGTAGTTGATGTAGTTGATGATGTAGTGGGCAGTGTTGTAGCTACTAGAAATGTTGTGGCCACTGAAGATCCTAAAGTAGAGGGAACTGATGTTGTAACTATAGGAATAGCAGTGACAGGGATTGATTCCATGTTGGCCCTATTCTTATATACTAACTTATCCATCTCATTCGCCATTTATTTCCATTGGGCAGTTAACTGAAGAATGAGGTTCATCATCTCATATTTTTGGCTTTGATCCTGTAACACTTCTTTATCCTGTGGATGTTCAGTTGGAGGAAATTTGAGCTATTTCTTTAATGCATCAATGTCTACATTATTTTTCTTAATGATTTCTTCTGCAACTTTGACATTTTTTGGATCATATCCTACTTCAATAACCAAATCTTCCATATATTAGATTACGTTATCTTTAGCCTGTGAGGATTATTTTTCTAGCTACAACTGTACTTTTACATTTTCCAAGGAATTGTGAAGCTTTTGGGCACTCATGGCTTTACTGGTCATAGTATAATATATCATTCCTCCAGCTTGCTTGTGAAGCTCAATTTGGTCCAAAGGATGAACATCCTTAGCCATGACCTCAAATGTTGTCTTTTTATAGTCAGATGCTGACTTTGGAGCTTGGAATGTGGGCTGCAAAAAGGTCATCTAAAGATTTTTAGTTTTATAATCAAAGGTAGAAAGAAATATGTTTTGGCTGCCAGGAGTCTGCTTCAGGTATTGAGAATATATTTCAGCCTTTATTTCTTCATTTCTGGCCTTGATATATTTATATCTCTCTTTGATGTCTATATCTCTGTCTGTTGGTTTACTTGAAGAAGACACTTCAATACTATGCTTCTTTTTTATAATTTGAGCACTAGAAGTTGAAGGATGATGAGTATCTACTGACACTGTTGGAGGTGAAGTTTCTTTAACTATTGTATCTGTATCAATAACTTCAATAGTTTCCACTTCTTAATTTACAGGATTTAATTTGGGCTTCTTCCTGTACATTAGTTTAAATTTAATTTCAATGGTAGTTTCAGCAGAATAGGACCCTTCTTCTCTGACTCTCTTGGAATTCCTATCTTGTAAGGCTGGAGTTTGCAAGATGGAACTAGTATCACCTTGATTTTCTTCCTCTTTCAAAGTATTCTCCAACCACTCAAACTGATTGGAGTACTTTTCAATGTCTGGCTTAGATTCATGTACATAAGGAGTTAATTTAAATTTGATTCTTAACTTGCTTATAACTCCTAAAGGATCATAATAACATCTGAAACTTTGACTGCACTTAGATTCCTGCAAATATTTTTCTACCTGTTGACCTGCACCTATATTGTTACAAATAAAAGAACCAATCTGATTTTTTATTTTAAACAATGTTTTATTTTTGGCTGATAATAAATTAACCTCATCAGAGTTAAGGATCTGCCTGATATATTCAAGAGAAAATAACCTCATTGGGAGGTATTTAGGCAGTTTATATGGAATGATTTCAGATCCATATACCATATTCTCAGTGTGGTTTTGGTAAAGATATCAATATCCTGTCCTATTGTGTTCTGATAATTGCAAGACATTTTTTATCTCATCACTGACTCTTGGTTGAAGGTTGTTTTTCAGCGTGTTGACAATTGGATAGATGAATGAGTCAATGAAGTCTTTGTATGTGAATTCAATGGAATATTTCCTAATTAATGAAGACCAAAATATTACTGACTAAGGATTACCTTCAACATCCAGTTTTTGAAGGTTGATTGCAAATCTTTCAGGTTGAAAATATAGGAACATATGGAAAAAATAGATGAATACTTGAACACTCCCTCCTCTAGTAATTTAACCAGTTGTTCATGCATTGTATCAGAGAGATAATATGCCAAATTAAATTAAAAAGCAGGATGTTGACCATGGGAGAAACAGAAAGAAAACCTAGGACTGAAGCATCAACATGCTCATCAGCGAAATAACCCATAATACATGAAATCATAGTGATAATATGCCTAGTTCTCTCAGAAAATATAGCAGTTGGATAAGGAGGGTTAGTCTTGGGAGTTTATATTGATGAGGGAATGAATGTTTGGAATATCTGGAACCTCTTGGAGAAGTCCAACTTTAAATACAATTCAGTGAGGATCTCAATAGATAGTGGGTTTTCATCAGGCCTAGGTTGAATTTGGAGCATCTGGTTTATTGATTCAACTATGATGGTGAATAAAGTCTCTTTACCAGGGGTCACTAAGGCTCTTTGATCAGGAAAATAACAATTTTGGCAGAGTCTGATGACATCTGGACACTGGAAGGTCTATGGGACAATATACTTGGGAAAATTTAACTCCCAAAGGTAAACATCATCAGCTTGGTCAATTGACTTATCATGGCTCCAACAGTGGAGCTCAAGGAGGTTAAACTCAGTGACAGGGTCACTGATTTTGAAGTCCTTTTTTGCTAAAGGAATGTGTTCAACATCAATAACTAGAGGTTGCAGGGGACTAACTGTCACAATACCTTGGGAAGCCATTATTTGTTTGATTTAATCAATTAATTACTCTTATATGATCAATAAATAAGCTTAGGCCCTTTAGGAACACTGTGAAAGATTATTACAGTCTGCAGAAGGGTTTGGGAGGAAATAATGGCTTTTCCTCTGGTGTACAGAGCTCCTAAACTGGTTCAATTGCTTAAATTATTACTTGATTGGTTAATAATAGGCCTTCACACTGAGGAATACCTGGATTAGGTAATTTATGTTTGCAGAGGAGGTTCTGGAGGCAGCAGAGGCTTTTTGGAAATGTACTATGCTTCAATGGTCTTTATGTTTCTTTAAATCGGTTCAGCAGCGTCTTTAGCAGCAAGAAGTGTTGAATTATGGTGTAAAATGGCTTGAAAACATGTTGGTAGCTATTCTTTAGCTCTGGAATAGGTCGGAAAAGACTCTCTTTGCACAAATCTGAACAAACAAATGGTGAAAAGGCTTGAAAAAGCAGCTTTATGATTTTTAACCAATCAGTGATTAAACTTTAATGCACGGATTCATATTCAAATGAGGGGTGGTATTCATCGTATAGGCGGAAAGCAACCCGGCAGTTTTTGCATCATGAAAAGTGGGTGGGCGGTATTCTTTTGGAGGATGCGATGGAACGAAAGACTGCCATGTAGCATGGAGCAGGGCTGTGAAAACAGCTCATTTTTCAAGGTCTCGATAGTGTTAAAGTTTTGAAAATCGGGGATGCAAAATAGGCTATTTGCCATTGGATCTGGAGAATGACAATCCAACGAATGGGAAAATAGGATGGATTTATCGAGGATTTGATAGGCGGGGCCCATGGAATAATGTCATGTGGTGTGTTTTAATGTATATGCAAAGGCTTATATATATGGGGTTGGGACTTTATAATAGGCAAGGCTATAGTAAGAGGGCCCATAAATATATATATAGGTGGGGTGATATAGCAAAAACTATATATTAAATTAACATAAGGGGTTGGGGAAATACATATAAGCGAGATTTAATATAATACGGGGTAAATGTGTATATACAGGAGTTAATAAAATAAGGTTAAACAAGGGATTAATATAAATGGGGGGGTTAAAATGAATATGATGTGGGATTATAACATGTGCGGGAATATATATATATATATATATATCTATATATATATGCGGGGCTACAAAATACAGTAAGTTTTAATGTAAAAACTGATATCGGGGGGGTTTTTCAATGTGGGACCCAACATATCATTTTAAACTTTAGACTTGGGATAAGTGTATTTTAGTATGTTAAAATGGAAAAAAGGGAAATTAATAAGGGAAAATTACTTTCCAATGGATAAATGTGTTTTTAACTAAGGAAAGGGGTATTTTAGGAAGGGGAAATGAGTGAAGTAAGGGGAAAGGTTAATATGAAGGGGAAGGGGTATTTTTACAATGGAAATGAGTTTAGAAGGGAGTTAGTAATATGAAATGACAAATTTCTCCTATCCAAGCCTTATGAGAACCACTTCTGCTTACCCATCATACCCTAACATTTTTTCATCATTTATATGGGTGCATTTGAGCTTGCAGACCCTTTAATTTTTCTTTGATAAGTAAACTATCTAATTCTAAACTTATGACTTCCAATGGCTCAGATTAAACTGTTGAGCTCATTATTATTCTCTACCTAAATACTGATATGCCAGGATTAAACAATTTTTCTAGATATTTATTCTCTATCTATCAACATGAAATTTAAAGCCTGAATAATCAAGATTAAGTTGTTTGACTATCATGGATTGTGGCATTTTTGACAAGCTGCACACAATCTTATTTTGAAAAGTAAAGTAAAAAGTAGTGGCATTTGAATTTGCATCACTTTCATGATCTATTTTATCTCTTTTTTTTGGTGGGGCTCATATTTTATTTTGTTTTTTTATCTTTTTTCTTTTAGTCCTTTGATTTTTCTTTTAGGACTTTTACCCTCTTTACATTTTTTAATATGGGAAAACAATTTGCAGAAAGCAAAGTATGTACAATTTTACAAGACTAATCATAGTCAACATTTTTTAATATGGGAAAACAATTTGCAGAAAGCAAAGTATGTACAATTTTACAAGACTAATCATAGTCAATTCAAAATTATGAATCCTATTATTATAAGACCCTAATAGTGGCTCCACATGGGGATGGCATTTCCTGGTGAAATTTCAAGAACTTTAAGATCAGTAGCCTTTGAACTTTGATTGTGCTTGCCTTGAACTGTTTTCTAAGCTTTGCTTTATTCATACTTATGATATTTTGTCTTTCAAAGCTTAGGGCCTCCTCTCTGGACTTCAACTTTGTAAGAAAAACATCCAATCGAATCTAAACTCTGCAATATTATGTACAATGAGAAAATTAAACAAAGTCAACTAATGGTTAGTCTGGAGAAAAGTAATGCTTTAGAATTCTACCATTGATAGGTCCTCCTGGCAGATATCATCCATCTATTTCCTTCAAAAAGAATGCATTTTTACCTCTGTAACCATAAATGATATAGGGACCTTTCCATAGGAAATCAAATTTACCATGTTTACCTTTTTCTTCTCTTCTAGAATCCCATTTAAGCACTTTATCACCTATGTAAAAATAATATTCCTTTGTTTTCTTGTCAAATATCTTCTTGATTTTATCTTGGATTACTTGTGATTTGACATACACTACTTCCTCGGTTTGTTGCAAGTGTATAATCTGATTTATCCTTCTCTCGATGTCATTTGGTTCTACCTGCAGTTCTTGGATCATCTTCATCACTAGCACTCCTAAAGAGGATGGAAAAAAAACATCTATCCCATATACTAGCTGATAAGGAGATGTACCAATGGACTTCTTTGTAGTTAATCTATCTGCCCATAAGGCATTGACCAACTTCTTGTTCCAGGTCTTTTTGTTGTCTTCTAAAAATTTCTTAATTATATTTACCAAGATTTTGTTTGAGGATTTTGCAAGTCCATTACCTTGAGGGTAATAGGTAGTGGAATGGCTAAGGTTGATGTGATATTTGTTCCAGAAGTCAATCATATTTTTAGATTTGAAGGCGGTTGCATTATCAGTAATGAGTTTTGGGGGGCATCCAAATCTAGAAAGTATATTTTTTTCAAGGAATGAGATGATGACAGAATCAGTGGCTTGTCTAAAGGAATTACTTCTATCCACTTGGTGAAATAATCAGTGGTTTTCAAAATCCATTTATGTTGGGCTGAGGTGGGTGGGTGAATTTCACCAATGAAGTCTAGACCCCATTGCTGAAATTGCATTTCTATGGAGATGGGTTTGAAGGGTAAAGGTAATATTTTTTTCGTCCCTTCAAAGATCTGGAATTTGTGATAGGAGGTCACATATTTTCTAACATCTGCAAAAAGAGTGGGCCAGTAAAAACCTTCCCTTAAGATTTTATCAGCATTTGATTTCCAGTAACAGTGTCCTCCACAATCACCTGCATGAAACTCTTGCATAATTTTATCAGCTTCATCTTGTAGTAAACAATTTTAAAAAATTCCATGATGATCTTTCAAAAACAAAGCATTATCTATGATACAAAATTCCATTGCTTTTAATTTTAGGAACCTACTTTTAGCTCTAGAAAAACTAGAAGGAGCTTGTAATTTTATTAAAACAAATATGATATCTGCATACCAAGGTGAATCTAAGAAAGGTTCACTGATCTGTGGAGTCGCCATATCTTCCTGATCATCTAATTGATCAATAAAAGTTATATCTAAGGCCTTACAATTAGATTCAGCCATGAGTTTGGTAAACCTTGGACTTTACTAAGTTTAGTAGGCTTTATTTCAATGTCATATTCCTAAATAGTGGCAATCCATCTGCCTCTTTGACCATCAGGTCCATTGTGAGTCAGAATGTCCGTAACCACTGAATTTGGGACATATGCAATTATATGTGAGTACAAAATGTACACTCTGAAATCTTTAATAGCCTTTAGTAAAGCTAATGCTTGGTTTTCCATTTTGTTGTATTTTAATGTGGCATCTCTTAATGATTTGCTAAAAAATGCAATGGGTTGTTCATAACCTTGATCATTCTTTTGCAACAAGTCTATCTCAATAGTATGTTCTGAAGCAAAAGAAAAAATAATAAAATCTTTTTTGAAATTAGGACTTATTAGGATTGGTTTTTTGTAAGGGCTTTTTTTATTGATTCAAATGATTGTTTGGCCTCTACTGTCCATTTAAGTGTTGAATCTTTCTTTAACATGTTATTAAATTATCTAATTAACTCTACTAAATTTTAAATGAATCTTCTGAGAAAATTAATTTTACCTATGAAGGCATGTAATTCCTTGATGTTTCTAGGATGATTTATATTCAAAATTTCCTCTATTCTAGCTAGATCTATCCTAATTCCCTCTTTTGAGATTATGTGTCCTAAAATTTTACCTTCTTCAAGTCCAAAGAGTGTATTTTTGGGATTCAAAGAAATACCAAATTTTATGCATTTAGTGAACACTTGTCTTAAATGATCTAGATGCTCATTATCTATTTTTGAAAGTATTGTTATGTCATCTAGATATATGACAAAAAAATAATGAATTTTTTTGGCAAAATCTATGTCCATAGATCTTTGGAAAGTATCTCCTGCATTCATCAATCCAAAACGCATTTTCACATTTATGAAAGTACCCCAAGGAGTGGTAAATGTTGTCTTTGGTTGGTCTTCTGGTTGAACTAAGATTTGATTATATCCGGAGAATCCATCAAGCAATGAAATCCTGGATGATCCTACCACCCTCTGTAAAATATGGTCCATTTTGGGAAGAGGATAGTTATCTTTTAGGGACACTTTATTGAAGTTCTGGAAATCAGCACAAAGTCTGATTTCCCATGTTTTCTTCCTAGTGGGAACTAATTTTGAGACCCAATCAGAATATCTGATTGGTGCAATGATATGTGCCTCATACATCCTTTTTACTTGTTTTTCAATCAAAGGCATAAAAACTGCATTTATTCTCGTAAGCTTCTGTTTAAATGGTTTCTAATCTTCTTTGATGGGTATTTTATGTTGAATGATACTGGTGTCATAAGACTTAAGGTCTTCATAACTCCAAGAAAAGACATCTTGAAATTATTTAAATAGATTTATGTATTTCTCTATTTCTTCTGAAGGTAATGCTTTGGATAATTTGATGAGCTTAAGCTTTTATTTTGTTCCTATGTTACATTCTTCTATGTCTGATCTTAATGGTTCCATTTTTTGTTTTTTTGCTACATCATTTGAATCAAAAATATCTTCTAATGGGGCTAATCCCTTAGGTAAAAATTTATTTTTAAGGTTTAAAATCTCATAATCATCATTTGTTATTTATTCTATTTCAATAGTTTCTAATTTATCTATTTCTACTCTAGTGATTTTAGTTGTTTCAGTAAAATCTAATTTATTTACATCTATTTCACTATCTGTAGTGTTATGTATTTTACAATCCATATCTATGTTACATTTTTGGAATTCTCCCTCAAAATTCATAAAATTATATATTTGAGCATCCAGTGAAAAAATTTTCCAATATTTTAAGTTGTCTGGTATAATAGGCCTGTGTCTTACTTTTAGGTCCCTATATTACTAGTTTAGTCCCTTATTTTTATTATTGTAGCCCCATTATTGTTATTTTTGTACCCCTGTAACCCCCATATTATTATTATTGTGCCCTTACATTATTATTGTTAGGTCAGCTAGGATTATATTGTGGCCCCATGGACTCCTATATATAGAAGGAGGTTTTGGTCATTTGTATCCAAAAACTGTTGATTTATGTAATGTAAATGAGGTTTCCCCCTCGAAGTGGCTTATTTCTAAGGTGTTGATCTCTCTTTTATTCTATTTTTGGAGTTGGTTTCATAACATTTGGTATTAGAGGTTTGGATTCTAGGGTTTCGCTACTCCAAACAGGTCATCGTGGAATTTTCGCTATAGATTTTTTTATATAAAGTTTCAGAAGCTAAAATGTTCATAGCATGAAGCTGAAATCTTGAGGATTTTCATGGAAAAATTTCAGATCTTGGTTCGCAATATTTTCGGAGATATGATTTGTGGAAGTTAGGGAATGTTTTAGGCTCCTAAATTTAACCTAAACAGGTCATCATGGAATTTTCGCTATAACTTTTTTTCTATGAGGGTTCAGAAGCTGAAATTTTTATAAAGAGAATCTAAAATCCTGAGGAACGTGGTACAAAAATTTCAGAGCTTGATATGCAATATTTTCGGAGATATGATCTGTGGAAGTTACGATTGTTTCAGGCTTCTGAATTTCATCTCAAAGAGGTGACCGTGGGAAAATCGTCATAACTCTCTCTATGAGCGTCGAATTGGAATTTTGTAAAAAGTGGCCATAAGTACACGAATTTAAGTTTCCTTTATAACAATTTCAGAGCTGAAGGAGGAAACAGTGGCATGTGGACGTCATACAAGTTCGCAATGTTGAGCCCGTCCATAATTAGGTCATTGTGGGAGATTGGATATAACTTTGCTTTGCAGAATCCAAATTAGGTCAGACCTGTGGCATTTGAAAGAAGCTTCAGAGGTCTAGTACAAGGCTGAATTTAAGATATTGAAGATCCGAAATCATAGAGATAATTTAGTTTCAATATCGAGCTCCTCAAAAGTAAGAAAAAGGTGTGTATTTTTTTAGAATAGCATAAGTCTTGTGTGAAAAATAACTTTGAATTTATTCCAAGGCATATTGTAACATAGATATCAATATTGGGTTCTAAAATTCCACCTAAAAAGAATTCAACACCCATTACACCTTCAGAAGTCTCTACTATGACTCATGAAGATGAAGAAATGTGACATGACATATCAAAATTACATGAGCAAGTGAACCAAATTTCGCTCTCGCAAAGAGAAACAAAAAATAAGATGGATGGCATGGAAGTTGGCATGGAAGAAAATATGGATGACATGGAAACTAATATCGATGAAAAAATGAAAGACAACATGGAAAGCATGAAGAATGATCTAAAAGCAGACATGGAAGGTTTAAAAAAGTTGATACAAGAAATTTTTCCTAATGGCAAAATATAGTAGAGGAAACTCGTGATGAGAACAAAATAAATATTAATAACGATTTCATAAACTCTAATTTTGGATGGAAGAACCACCATATTCCAAATATGGATATGAAGAAGTTTTATGGAAAGGATCCCGTAACATGGATACTACAGATGGAGCAATATTGTGATCTCAATAATGTGCAAAACACACAAAAGCTATGCATTGCAACTTTACATTTAGAACAAAATACATTTGTATGGTATCGATGGCTTTGCTCCCGTAAAAAAATTGTCACTTGGTCAATTTTTACAGAGGAAATGATAGCACATTATGAGGATACAAAAATCAACACCTTCTTTATCCAACTAATAAATCTCAAACAAAATGGTTCAGTGGTGGAGCACATTGAGGACTTCCAAAAATTGAATATAAGGGTAATTGATATTTTAGAGGAACACAAGATTGATGTCTTCATAGGTACTTTAAAGGATAACATCCAACATGAAGTTCGCGTTTGGGAACCTGATTCATTGGAAAATTCATTCAGGTTGACAAGAAAAATTGAATGTAAATTATGGCGACAAGGAAACCTACCACTCACATATATAAAGATGGAAGTGTTGCTACTCCTAGACTTCCACAACCTACAACGTTGACACCACAACAATTGGAAGAAAAAAGAGCAAAAGGGCTTTGTTATAGTTGTGATAGAAAATACACTAAAGGTCATAAGTGTGCTAAGAAGAAATTATTTTACATAGAATGTGAAGAGGAAGAAGAAAATGAACAAGAATCTTCAAAAGAAGAGGATATTCACTAGGAACCAACCCTAGAAGAGGAAGAAATGAGCCTGGCCATATCGCGTAATGCATTGGCAAGAATTACCACTCCTAAAACTCTCAAGATAGAAGGACATATCAAGAAGAAAAAGGTAATAGTGTTGATTGATTCGGGTAATACCCATATTTTTATTCATTGTAAGGTAGTCAAGGAATTGAATTGTTCCTATACCCAGCACCAGAATGTCAAGTGATGGTTGCAAATGGAGGAACTATAAATTGCTCTGGAAAATGCCATTATATCAAGATAACCATGGGGGAATATGTATTTAATATTCCAATGTTTTCCATTCCAATGGGAGGCACTGATGTTGTACTAGGAGTACAATGGTTACAATCTTTGGGGATGGTAGCTTTTAATTTTCAAGAACTTTTCTTGAAATTTTTTTCAGAAGGAAAGGAATTCAAATTATGGGGTATCGCAGGGAAGCCGGGAAAGATAATAATCTCTAATGTCATGACAAAGCTTCTAAAGAAATAACAACGAGGCGTAATTGCACAATTATGCTCACTAGAAGTTCCACATCAAAATCATCTATTTTTGTAAATCTCCAAAAATTCTTGGACAATCATTCCAAGGTGTTTGAAACTTGCAAAGGACTCCCACCTATGTGTGATCATGATCATGCTATTCATTTGATTCCAGGAAGTGTTCCTCCAAACATCAGGCCTTATATATATCCTTATGTCCAAAAGAGCGAAATTGAACGTATGATTGTAGAAATGTTAGAGGTTGGTATAATTCAACCTAGTCAAAGTTCATTCTCTGCTCCTGTAGTATTGGTGCACAAGAAGGATGGATCATGGTGCATGTGTTCGGATTATAGGGAGCTCAATAGCTCACTATTAAAGATAAATTTCCCATTCCTGTGATTGATGAATTATTGGATGAATTGCATGGAGCAATTTATTTTACCAAGTTGGATCTTAGTTCAGGATATCATCAAATTAGAATGAAGACTGAAGATATTCTGAAAACATCATTTCGAACTCATGAGGGTCATATGAATTTTTGGTCATGCCTTTTTTCCTTACCAATGCACCTTCTACATTTCAAGGGTTGATGAATTCCATTTTCAAACCCTTCCTTATAAAATTTGTGCTAGTATTTTTTGATGATATACTAATCTACAGCAGGTCTTGGAAGGATCATGTTCAACATGCTGATAGGGTGCTCAAACTATTGTAGGAGAAACAATTATATGTAAAAACATCCAAATGTTTCTTTGGAGTATAAGAGGTGGAATGTCTGGGTCATATTGTATCTCACAAGGGTGTTAAGTTAGACCCTGAAAAAATTAAAGCCATTAAGGAATGGAAAGCCCCCACAACCATAAAGCAGTTGCGAGGATTTCTTGGGTTAACGTTATATTATTGCAAGTTTGTTAAGAATTATGGGAGAATAACAGCACCTCTAACAACATTACTGAAGAAAGATGCATTTTCATGGACTCCTGAAGCAACTAAGGCCTTTTAACATCTTAAAGAGGAAATATTCCTAGCACCAGTCTTAGCTACGCCAGACTTCATAAAAACTTTTATTGTGGAATGTGATGCGTTAGGAAATGGAATTGGTGTTGTTTTAATGCAAGAAGGAAGACCCATTTCTTTTGAAATTCATCCAATCAAAGGAAATTATTTATAGAAAGCTATTTATGAGAAGGAAATGTTAGAAATACTACATGCACTAAAGAAATGGTGACCTTAACTAATGGGAAGATACTTCAAGGTAAAAATTGATCATGATAGTCTTAAACACTTTTTGGAACAAATACTATCTTCAGAAGAGAAGCAAAAATGGGTCACAAAGATGTTGGGTTATGACTTTGAAATAATCTACAAAAAATGGAAGCTAAATGTTTTTGCAGATGCACTCTCAAGAAATAATGAAGAGGTGGAAGCATTGCTTTGTGCCATTTCTATTATCCAACCAGATTGGATAACCGAAGCAAGGGGTGAATGGAAGAAGGACGAAGAAGTGTGGACACTCATTCAAAAGTTGTAGCAAGATCCTAGTACATCTGATACATTTAGTTGGAAAAATGATTCCTTATGGTACAAAGATCGCTTATATCTTTGTAAGAATTCCCAACTAAAACAAAATATTCTTTTGGAATTGCACACTTCTCCTTTAGGAGGACACTCAGGATTTTTTAAAACTTACCACAGGGTGAAGAAAGAATTTTTTTGGGATGGCCTTAAATCTGATATTCAAAAGTTTGTGGCGGAATTTTTGGTTTACCAGCAAAATAAAGTTGAGACAATTAAGACCTCAGGTCTTCTACAACATTTATCCATTCCAAGTCAATGTTGGGAGGAGATTTCAATGGATTTTATCATAGGTTTACCTAAGTCCGAAGGAAAGAGTGTCATCATGGTGGTAGTTGATAGACTTACCAAGTATGCACACTTTTGTGCATTATCTCATCCATTTAAAACAAGTACAGTTGCTACTACATTTATGGACAGAATTCAAAAGCTACATGGAAGCCCAAGGGTTATTGTGAGCGACAGAGATCCCATTTTTACTGAAATTTTTTGGACGGAGTTATTTTCTTGTTTGGGTACTCAATTAGCTCATAGCTCATCTTATCATCCTCAATCTGATGGTCAAACTGAGATAGTAAATAAATTTTTGGAAGGATATCTTCGTTGTTTTGTACCTGATAAACAAACACAATGGGTCAAGTGGTTACCTCTTGCTGAATGGTGGTATAACACTTCCTTCCATACTGCAGCAAAAATGACCCCATTTATGGCACTTTATGGATATCATCCACCATCCATCACATCATCTTTAAGAGAAATTTCGAAGGTTCAAGCAGTGGAAGATCACATCGAGCATCAGCAAGAAGTTCTCCAAATCTTAAAGGATAACCTGAATTTGGCACAAAATCGAATGAAACAACAGGCAGATCAACATCGTAGCGAGAGAAGTTTTGATGTAGGAGATTGGGTATTTTTACGGCTACAACCATACAAACAAATGTCCCTCAAGCAAGCAAAGAAGGATAATAAATTATCGCCAAAGTACTATGGTCCTTACAAGGTGTTGCAAAAGATTGGTACTATGGCATACAAATTGGAGCTTTCTGCTTCTTCGCGAGTACATCCAGTTTTCCATGTTTCATGCTTAAAGAAGGTTATAGGTGAAAATCTTCCAGTTCAAACAATATTGCCAGAACTTGATGAGGAAGGAAAAATCATATTGGAACCTGAAGCGGTCACGAAAACAAGAACTCGACAACTACGAAATCGATCAATTTCAAAGTATCTCATCAAGTGGAAGAACTTACCCACTGAAGATTCTACATCGGAGGATGAGAATTTTATACAGATGCACCCAGAGCTACTCAAGCGTTGAGGACAACACTTTTTTGAAGGAGAGGGGCATGTTAGGTCCCTATATTACGAGTTTAGTCCCTTATTGTTATTAGTGTAGCCCCCTTATTGTTATTGGTGTACCCCTGTAACCCCAATATTGTTATTATTGTGCCCTTACATTATTATTTTTAGGTCAGCTAGGATTATATTGTGGCTCTTATATATAGAAGGAGGTTTTGGTCATTTGTATCATACAAGAATTGTTCATTTATGTAATGTAAAGTAGGTTTCCCCCTCAAAGTGGCTTATTTCTAAGGCATCGATATCTCTTTTTTTCTATTTTTGGAGTTGGTTTCATAACACTTACCTCTGTAGTGTATTGGTGATTTGGCTGAAAAGGAAATTTGCAGGTGCTAGCAGAAGTAGCCAAACTGTGCGCCTGCATGTTTTGTTTCCTAGGAATAACAGAAAAGTCAGATTCAAGCATATCTTTAATCAGATCTAGAACAGTTTCTCTGTATTGGCTTAGTCTAACATTGTTCACAAGATATTCTCCTTTGATTTGTTTTATGATTAATTCAGAGTCTCCCAAGATAAAAACTCTCTTTCCTCCTGATTTTCTAATAATTTGCAGTCCTAAGATTAAAGCTTCATACTCGGCCATGTTATTTGTACATTTAAAGTTTAATCTAAAGGCATGACCCTCTAAATGATTTTTTTCCATAATATAGATCCAACATCCTGCTCCTGCTCCTAATCTATTCACTGAGCCATCAAAGTCTAAGTGCCACATTGATTCATGAAATATATTGTCATTGTCAACTTCTTTGTGTTTTTTTTTTAACGCGGTGTTTTTATTTGTGCCAGTGTCTGAATTACAAAAAATAAAAGAAACCATATCAGAGTGTATAGAATAATATCATTTGCTCCCCATGAGTGAGATAATAGTATTCCATACTTTGGAGGGATATCAGCAACTAGAATATCCATGACAATACTCTTGGCTGGGTATTGGACTGAAGTGACACACAAATCTTTTATCAAGCCAAGGAATTTAACTTTACTGGAATCAAAAGAGAAAAGATCTTTATATTGTCTAGTGATGTTTCCATGATAGCCTTTGGCATTAAATTATGGGATGCTCCATAATCTAGCATAACATTGTGTAAAATCATGAATACTCAAGCTAATGTAGAAAGGAGGAACACCGCCTTCTTGATTTTTACCATTGACATCAGGACCAAATATTAATTATGGTTGATCATCATTTAGATTAACAGAATCTTCTCCTTCATTTATGTTCAGTGTTTCAGTGATTTGATCTTGTATAAATCATCTTTTACCAACTTTGTTAAAGGAATTGGTATCTTCAGTTTGGATATTGAATGGTACTTGTATTTTTCCTAACTGAATGGTTTCCTCTCCACTAACTGTAGTTTGAGTGTCTTTATCTTGTTTATATACAGTTGGTTTTTCAGTTTGTGTTTCCATTGTTTTTTTGTTTTCAGTCTTCTTAACTGGGAAATTTTGAGTGGCAGTGGTAGTTTTGGCAGATTTTGAAGTTTCAGCAATTGTTTTACCAACATCTGTTTTAGGATCAACTAATTTTTTATCAGCATCAGATGTTTTGGGATCAGCTAAAGTTTTAGCAAAATTTGTTGTTTTAGTAGAAGCATATTTTTGAGGATCAGCTCATGTTATAACAGCAGTATCTGTAATATCTACAATTTTAGCATTGGGTGAAATTTTTGGAATATAAATTTTTTGATTAGGACTGGAATTTTTCTGATTTGAACTAGAGTTTTGCTGAGTTTCTCTAGGGAGAATTTGCAGTAATTTTTTTGTAGGAGCTTCTACTATTTTCTTGGTCTGAGTTTGGGCAGTTTTCTTAGTAGAAGCTTCTACATTTTTCCTACTCCTAAGGTTATATTGCATGTGAAATAAATTTATTGCAGTATCATAACCTTGTTTATAATCAAATGATTCCTAAGATTCTAACTGTAACTATTGTGGCATGAATAATTCTTGTTCTTCTTGGGTAAGAAAAATAGTATTATCATCATTTATTCCCATTAAGTTAATCTGGGAATCTTCATCTTCTTCATTTTGGTGAGAACTTTCAGCATAGTTCTCTTGGAAAGGTGGTCTTATTTGTTGATTAGGTGTTGATTCTCTAGATTTACCAGTGTTGGGATTGTTTCTAAAGTTTGGATTTCTTATTTCAGGACCTTGTTGTTGATTATCCCACTGTTGTTTTCTTTCCATAATTTCTAACCTATCCATCATTATTTCCATGGTTTTTTCTAAAATATCTATTTTACTGTCTGATGTGGATGATTCATCTTTTATGTTAACTCTTCTTTCATTTCTCATTCTATCTATTTTGGCTAACAAGTTTTCTTCTACGCTAACTGCATTTCTTTGCATTTGTTCTAATGTTTCTGGGTTTCTTTCCCTCAATTGGTATGACATATCAGTGTCAAAACCATCAGGAAATTTTATTAAGGCTAGATATGGTGGGGGTTTAATGTTTGTTGGAATAGCATTATAGATGTTGTTGAACCTAGTACAATAACCCTGAATTGATTCATTAGGAGCTCTTCTAATATTTTCATATTCAGATAGTATTTGTAAAGGATTCTTCTTTTTCTCCCATCTATTTATAAAAAATCTATGAAAATCTTCTAAATCAACAATATGATTGGAAAGTAAAGCTTTAAACCACTTCTTTACATCTCCAGCTAAAATTTGGGCAAACAATCTCATTTGAACATCAGCTTCATCTATTTCATGCAATTCAAAATAATCAATCATTTTGTTAACATGTTGTTGTGCAGTGTATTGACCAGTACCATCAAATTGAAAGATTTTTCCTTGGTAATCTTGGGGCATGGCATGTAATTGAGTTGGTAAGATTAGAGGTGCATATATGGCTACCATGGCTAATATTCTAGCTTGGCTAGGAGGTAAATTTGTGGTGCTTAGTGATGAGGTTGAAGTACTTGCAGATATGCTTGGGATACTAGATGATGTACTTGGAAATGATGTTGAAGTACTTAAAAATGTAGTAGAAGTGCTAGAAGGTGAACTTGAAGTGTTTGGAGATGGAAATAAAACTCTAGGTTGAAGAGGAAGCTTGGGGATGAATGAATCAGTAGAATGAAGTGTAGTGGAAATAGTTGATGGGGTGGTACTAAATAAGGATGAATTTACAGATTTTGTATGAATGGTAGAAGGCTCAGGGGTATAAGCAGATAAAGCAGTTAATTCAACAAAATGTTGGAAAAAGGCTTCATAAATATCCTTAATCAAAGTTGCAGTCAAAGCCTCAAGTTTATCAAAAGGTTCTAGAGCTTTTTGATCTGAATCAAGTGAAACAGTTTCAATAAATGAAATGAAATCAAGATCTATTACACTGTCATATATGGAACTTTCAGATTTAGTTCTAAAAAAAGTATTGTTCAAAAGATAAATAAAATTCTATATCTTGTAAACTTGATAATATTTTAGGGAGTGAATTAGCTTTCATTAATTGACTTTTACTTTCTAAACTTTCTAATTTTTCTATTTTCTTAAAATTATGTTTAGGTCATCTATAATTATAGCAGGTTGTGGATCAGGATGAGCCCGAGTGTAGAATATTCTTTTGGAAGCTAGAATTTTAATTTTCAGTGAAAAATGTTTTAACTAACAACCCTAAAACAACCTTAAGGTGAAAATATGATAAAAAAATAATTGCTTTAAGGTTTATTTTAAACCAAGGATTGATTTCCCCAGTATAGTCGCAAATATGTTATCACTCCAATAATTCCTTGGGTTATTATGATTTTTTGTTTAAATAAATATTAGAGGTAACCACAAACCTACTTTTAAGCTTAGGATCTAGCCTTCCTAATCCTTAGAGAGGGCTCTCTCTTTATTATTTAACTTTGTTGTTTTTGATTGATTTTAGGCTAGCTATGTGAGATTTATTGGTTTTGATTTTGGTTTGGTTTGGTGGTGGAATCACTAGTTCACATGGATAGATGCAGGTATGTTTTCCATTGGGATATGGAGTCAATGTATCAAGCAATAGATCAGAATCAAGTTCTAAAGGAAGTGTTCACAGTGCAAGATAGTTGAGTAAATTTAGATCCTTAGTCTGGATGATGAAATGGTTTCAATCAGGATGAGAGAGAAATTAAGGATTCTCAAATCCAGATAATGGGGGAAATGAAAGAGGTCACTCGAAACTAGGGAGAAATGAAGAATTCCCTAATCTGGATATCAGTAGAAAACATCAAAATATATAACATTTCAGAGCAGAGTGCACTTAAACAATCTCTGCAATAGTATTGTTGTTATAATATTTAGATTTAGAAAACATGCAAGTATGTGAAAAACTTCAGAAAATAACAAAGAACAATTGAACGTGCTTCAGCTGATGTTATAATAGCAGTATATGTAATATCTACAATTTTAGGACTGGGTGCAATTTTTGGAGTAGAAATTTCTGATTAGGACTAGAATTTTTCTTATTTGAACTAGAGTTTTGTTGAGTTTCTCTAGGGAGAATTTGCAATACTTTTGTTGTAGGAGCTTCTATTGTTTTCATGGTCTGAGTTTGGGCAGTTTTCTTAGTAGAAGCTTCTACATTTTTCTTACTCCTCAGGTTATATTACTTGTGAACTTCATTTATTGCAGTATCATAACCTTGTTTATAATCAAATGATTCCCTAGATTCTTTCATTTCTCATTCTAGTTCTTTTGGCTAACAAGTTTGCTTCTACACTAACTTCATTGCTTTGCATTTGTTCTAATGTTTCTGGGTTTCTTTCCCTTAATTGGTATGACATATCAGTGTCAAAACCATCAGGAAATTTGATTAGGGCTAGATCTGGTGGGGGTTTAATGTTTGTTGGAATAGCATTATAGATGTTATTGAACCTAGTACAATAATCCTTACTTGATTCATTAGGAGCTCTTCTAATGTTTTCATATTCAGATAGTATTTGTAAAGGATTATTCTTTCTCTCCCATCTATTTATAAACAATCTATGAAAATCTTCTAAATCAGAAATATGATTAGTAGGTAAAGCTTTAAACCACTTCTTTACATCTCCGGCTAAAGTTTGGGCAAACATTCTCATTTGAACATTAGCTTCATCTATTTCATGCAATTCAAATTAATCAGCCATTTTTTTAACATGTTGTTGTGCAGTGTATTGACCAGTACCATCAAATTGAAAGATTTTTCTTTGGTAATCTTGGGGCATGGCATGTAATTGAGCTGGTAAGATCAGAGGTGCATATCTGGCTACCATGGCTAATATTCTAGCTTGGCTAGGAGGTAAATTTGTGGTGCTTAGTGATGAGGTTGAAGTACTTGCAGATGTGCTTGGGATACTAGATGATGTACTTGGAAATTATGTTGAAGTACTTGAAAATGTATCAAAAGTGCTAGAAGGTGAACTTGAAGTGTTTATAGATGGAAATAAAACTATAGGTTCAAGAGGAAGCTTGGGGATGAATGATTTAGTAGAATAAAGTGTAGTGGAAATAGTAGATGGGATGGTACTAAATAAGGATGAATTTACAGATTATGTATGAATGGTAGAAGGCTTAGGGGTATAAGCAGATAAAGAAATTAATTCAACAAAATGTTGGGAAAAGGCTTTATCAATATCCTTCATCAAAGTTGCAGTCAAAGCCTCAAGTTCATCAAAAGGTTCTAGAGTTTTTTTATCAGAATAAAGTGAAACAGTTTCCTTCTTAGTTTCAATAAATGAAATGAAATCGGGATCTACACTATCATATATGGAACTTTCAGATTTAGTTCTAAACAAATATTGTTCAAAAGATAAATCAAATTCTATATATTGTAAACTTGATAATCGTTTAGGGAGTGAATTAGCTTTGATTAATTGACTTGTACTTTCTAAGTTTTCTACTTTTTTCGGTTTTTTAAAATTATGTCCGGGTCATCTATAATTACAGCAGGTTGTGGATTAGGATGAGCCCTGGTGTAGTATATTATTTTGGAAGCCAGATTTTTAATTTTTAGTGAAAAATGTTTTAACTAACAACCCTAAAAAAATAATTCCTAGTATGGTCCCTAGTATGTTATCACTCCAATCATTCCTAGGGTTGTCATTCTTTTTTGTTTAAATAAATATTACAGGCAAAAACAAACCTACTTTTAAGCTTAGGATCTAGCCTTCCTAATGCTCAGAGAGGGCTCTCTCTTTATGATTTAACTTTTTTGTTTTTTATTGATTTTAGGCTAGTTATGTGAGATTGATTGGTTTTGATTTTTATTTGGTTTAATGGTGGAATCACTAGTTCAGATGGATAGATGCAGGTATGTTTTCCATTGGGATATGGAGTCAATGTATCAAGCAACAAATCAGAATCAAGTTCCAAAGGAAGTGTTCACAGGGCAAGATAACTGAGTAAATTCAGAGCTTTAGGCTTAATGATGAAATGGCTTCAATCGAGATGAGAGAGAAATTAAGGATTCTCAAATCTAGATAATGAGGGAAATGAAAGAGGTAAATCGAAACTAGGGAGCAATGAAGAATTCCCTAATTTGGATATCAGTAGAAAACATCAAAATATATAACAATTCAGAACATAGTTCACTTAAACAATTTTTGTAATAGTATTCCTGTTATAATATTTAGATTTAGAAAACATTCAAGTATGTGAAAAACTTCAGAAAATAAAAAAGAACAAGTGAAAGTACTTCACTAAAGTGGCTCAACACATGAATCCTGTAATATAATGCTTTATTTCTCAATCCAGTCTACTGAGTTGAAAATGGTACAATAAACCCTCTGGTTCAGATCAATGCAACTATCGAAATGTTTAGCAATCCAAAATCCACCCTCAATACTTTGAATTGTGAAGTATTTGTACAAAAATTATTACAAAATATCCTACAGTTGACTTAGGAATGATTCAAGGAATACAAAATATCTTCATGCAAGAAGATAGAGATAGCTATCTAACTAATGAAATTTGTCCCTGCTTTTATTGATTTTGTTGTTTGTTGTTTAATATTTTTGCTGCTTATCTCTTTAGATGTTGCTCAATGTTGACTCTCTTCTTTATGTTGAGTGTCCCTTACGTTGGCTGTCTTTCAACTCTATCTTTCTTTTCTGTTTTAACTTTAAACTTTCCCTTTCATCTGATACTCTTTTTATTGCTTTGTTTTCTTTCAATCTTGCAATGTTAACTGCTTGCTCTGATACTCTTTAACTTGTTATTTTTTTACATTAACCTTTGACTGTTATGTTTTCACTTTTAATGCTTTTCACCTTTCACTTTCAAATACTCTTTTACCCTTTTAAATTTTCGTTGTCATAGTATATCATTTAGTTCAAGCTTTCCGTATCCGTAATTTAATTTATAATATATTCTTTCCGAAGATTTCATCAATCTTTGTATACTTCTAAATGTAGGCTTGTTGATGAATAAATGATTTACCTTATGTTGCGTAAAAGAGATTCTCAAAAACTTATATAGCATTTTTTCGTGTAGGAATTCCTTTGAGGAAAGAATGTTGCAAATACTGTTTCTTTAGAAATTACCTTTCTTACCTCAAGGATTGTTTCTGTCCTATCACTAATGCCAATTTCTTCCAATTCCTGTTTGTTCGGAATTAAGAAACTTGATGATCTCATTGGCCTCTTCTGGTTTTTTACCAAGTTCTTCCTTGACCTTTTGAATGGCTTCACCTACTGTCTTGATTAAATATTTCTGCTCATAAATGACTTGAATAGATGGCCAAATATTATTGACAGAGTCAATAATATTGGCTGACAACTATTGTTTTACTTGTGAAAGTTATTTTGTCAGTGTCAATTCCTTTTCTAACCTCTGGACTTTCTCAGTCAGTATATTTGACTTCAGTACTTCATTTGTATGCATGATTTGAACTAATTTCTTCTCATCCTCTAGAATTTTCATTTGTTCTTTGAGTCTATTTATTTCATTGGTCTGGATAGACATTTCCTCCATCGCTTTAACCATTTTACCTGATTCATCACTAGGATGAGTTGTTGTTGTAGATGACTCTATAGTTGATGTAGTTGATGATGTAGTGGGAAGTGATGTAGCTACTGGAACTGTTGTGGCCACTAAACCTACTAAAGTAGAGGGAATTGTTGTTGCAACTGTAGGAATAGCAGTGACAGGGATTGCTTCCATTTTGGCCCTTTTCTCCTGTACTAACTTATCCATATCATTCTCCATTTCTTTCAATTGGAAGTTAACTCAAGAATGAGGTTCATTGTCTCGTCTTTTTGGCTTTGATCCTATAATGCTTCTTTGGTCTATGGATGTCCAGTTGGAGGCAATTATAATTGTTTATTTAATGTAGGAATGTCTGCATTCTTTTTCTTAATGAGTTATTCTGCAATTTTGACATTTTTTGGATCATATCCTACTTCAATAACCAAATCTTCGAGAGATTTGGTTTTGTTATCTTTAGCCTATGCAGATGCTTTTTCTAGCTTCAGTGGTACTTTTACATTTTCCAAGGAACTGTGAAGCTTTTGGGCACTCATGGCTTTACTGGTCATAGTAGAATATATCATTTCTCCAGCTTGATTGTGAAATTAAATTTGGTCCAAAGCATGAACATCCTTAGCCATGACCTCAAATGTTGTCTTTTTATAGTCATTTGATGACTTTGGAGCTTGGACTGTAGGCTACAAAAATTTCATCTACATCTTTTTAGTTTTATAATCAAAGGCAGAAAGAAATCTATTTTGGCTTCCATGAGTCTGCTTCAGGTATTGGGAATATATTTCACCCTTTATTTCTTCATTTCTGGCCTTGATATCTTTATATCTCTATTTGATGTCTATATCTCTGTCTGCTAGTTTACTTGAAGAATACACTTCAATACTATTCATATTTTTGATAATCTGAGCACTAGAATTTGAAGGTTGATGAGCATATTTTGACACTGTTGGAGGTGCATTTTCTTTAACTACAATATTTGTATCAATAACTTCAATAATTTCCACTTCTTTATTTACAGGATTTAATTTGGGCTTCTTCTTGTACATTAGTTTAAATTTAGTTTCAGTGGTAGTTTCAGCAGAATAGGACCCTTCTTCTCTAGCTCTCTTGCAATTCCTATCTTGTAAGGTTGGAGTTTTCAAGATGGAACTAGTATCACCTTGCTTCTCTGCCTCTTTCAAAGTATTCTCTAACCACTCAAACTAATTGGAGTACTTTTCAATGTCTGGCTTAGATTCATGTACATAAGGAGTTAATTTAAATTTGATTCTTAACTTGCTTATAACTCCTAAAGGATCATAATACCATCTAAAAATTTGACTGAACTTAAATTCCTGCAAAAAAATTTCTGCCTGTTGACTTGCACCTCCATTGTTACAAATAAAAGGACCAATCTGATTTTTTATCTTAAAATGTGTTTTCTTTTTGGCTGATAAGAAATTAACCCCATCAGAGTTAAGGATCTGCCATATATATTAAAGAGAAAATAACCTCATTGGGAGGAATTTAGGCAGTTTATATGGAATGAGTTGAGATCCATATAGCCTAATCTCAGTGTGGTTTTAGTAAAGATACCAATCTCCTCTCCTACTGTTTTCTGATAACTGCAAGACCCTTTTTATCTCATCATTGACTCTTGGTTGAAGGTTGTTGTTCAGCATATTGACAATTGGATAGATGAATGAGTCAATGAAGTCTTTGTATGTGAATTATATTGAATATTTCCTGATTAATGAAGTTCAAAAGATTACTAACTGAGGATTACCTTCAACATCTAGTTTTTGAAGGTTGATTGCAAATCTTTCAGGTTGAAAGTATAGGAACATATGGAACAAAACAGATGAATACTTGAACACTCCCTCCTCTAGTAATTTAACCAGTTGTTCATGGATTGTATCAGAGAGGTACTAGGGAAAATTGAATGAAAAAGCAGGAGGATGACCAGGGGAGAAAATAGACCGAAAACATAGGACTGAAGCATCAAAATGCTCATCAGTGAAATAACCCAGAATACATGACAGCATAGTGATAATATGTCTGGTTCTCTCAGAAAATATAGCATTTGGATAAGGAGGGTTAGTCTTGGGAGTTTATAGTGATGAGGGAATGAATGTTTGGAATATCTGGAACCTCTTGGAGAAGTCCATATTTAAACACAATTCAGTGAGGATCTCAATAGACAGTGGGGTTTCATCAGGCCTAGGTTGAATTTGTAGCATCTATTTTATTGATTCAGCTGTGTGGTGAATAAAATCTCTTTACCAGGGGTCACTAAGGCTCTTTGATTAGGAAAATGACAAGTTTGGCAAAGTCTGATGACCTCTAGACACTAGAAGGTCTGTGGGACAATATACTTGGGAAAATTTGACTCCCAAAGGTAAACATCATCAACTTGGTCAATTGACTTATCATGGCTCCAACAATGGAGCTCAAGGAGGTTAAACTCAGTGACAGGGTCACTGATTTTGAAGTCCTTTTCTGCTAAGGGAATGTGTTCAACATCAATAACTGGAGGTTGCAGGGGACTGACTGTCACAATACCTTGGGAAGCCATTATTTTTTTGATTTAATCAATTAATTACTCTTTTGTGATCAATAAATAAGCTCAGGCCATTTAGGAACACTGTGAAAGATTATTACAGTCTGCAGAAGGGTTTGGGAGGAAACAATGGCTTTTCCTCTGGTTTGCAGAGCTCCTAAACTGGTTCAATTGCTTAAATTATTACTTGATTTCTTAAGAACATGCCTTCACACTGAGGAATACCTGGATTGGGTAATTTCAATTTGCAGAGGAGGTTCTGGAGGTAGCGGAGGCTTTCTGGCAACGTACTATGCTTTAATGGTCTTTATATTGCCTTAAATCGGTTTTGCATCATCTTTAGCAGCAAGAAGTATTGAATTTTGGTGTAAAAGGACTTAAAAATAGGTCGGTAGCTATTCTTTAGCTTTGGAATAGGTCTACAAAGGCTCTCTTTGCACTAATCTAAACAAACAAATGGTGAAAAGGCTTGAAAGGGTAGCTTTATGATTTTTAACCAATCAGTGATTAAACTTTAATGCGCGGAGTCAAATTCAAATGAGGGGTGGTATTCATCGTACAGGCGGAAAACAACCCAGCATTTTTCGCATCGTGAAAAGCGTGTGGGCAGTATTCTTTTGGAGGATGCGATGGAATGAAATACTGCCATGTAACATGGAGCGAGGCTGTGAAAACAGCTCATTTTGCAAGGTCTCGGTAGTGTTAAAGTTTTGACAATCGAGGATGCGAAACAGGATATTGGCCATTGGATCTAGGGAATGACGATCCGACGGATGGGAAAATAGGATACCATGCACGGGATGCATGTTTCTTCCATATAATGCCTTTACAAACTTACATACATTTTTCTCTTTACCTTTAATAGAAAAACCTTCAGGCGGAAACATATAAACATCCTCCTTCAAATCGGCATTCAAAAACGTTGTTTTAACATCCATATGGTGTATCTTTTAGCTATTCGGAGCTACAAGAGAAATAAAAGTTTTAATTGTGCCCCATTTTGCTGTAGGAGAAAATGTCTATGTGTAGTCAACACCTTCCTATGGAGCATAGCCTTTTTCTACAATTCTTGCCTTGTATTTATCAAGTGAACCATATGCTTTATACTTGATCTTATCCACCCATTTACAACCAATAGGTTTGACACCAGCAAGAGGATCCACTAACCTCCAAGTTCCATTCTTAATAAGTGCATCATATTCCTTTTTCATTGCATCCTTCCATTCATCACAATTAGTATCTTCCTTAAAACAACTAGGTTCACTAATTGTAGAATGGTTGAATCCACAGTCATGAGAAACGTTACCTGAACACGAAGTAACATCATATTTCTAAGAAACACCTATTTCAAAATCATCATACTTTCTTGGAAATATCCGAGCACATGTGGATCTTCGTCAACAATTGTTGAAGTGGTTGTGATGGTTGCTCATCTTGAAAAACGGGCTCAAGAATTATTCAAGAGTAATTTTTGGTCCTGCAGAAACATTACTATCATCCAAATTTTCTTCAGCAATAACATTCTCATGAGTCAAAGATGGAAGAACCACATACTGATCCAGAATGGGAACCCCCCCTTCAGTATGTGTAACATAATTATCATATTCAAAATATAACTTTTTGGATGCAATTTTTTCCAAGTGATTCAGTTGTCTATGAACAGTGGAATTTTCTTTGTCATATTCAAGAAAAATAACATCTCTGGAAAGGATAAATTTCTTGTTCTCCTCATCATACAACCTGTAATCTTTGGAAGTAGCAGAATATCCCAATTTAATACATTTACGACTCTTGGCACCCAACTTTTTGTGTTTATGTTTAGGAATCAATGCATAGCATAGAGAACCAAATACTCTAAAATTTTGAAAAGCGGGAAGATGATTATACCACATTTCATAAGGATATTTATTATTTACGACATAAGAAAGACAACGATTAAGAATATAAGTTGCACAAAGTGTTGCTTCTCCCCAAAAAATAAACTTAACATTCTTAAAAAACATAATAGATCTAAGCATATTAAATAAAGTTATATTCATACGTTTTGCAACACCATTCTGTTTTGGATTATAAGGTATGGTAGTATAATGTTTTATTCCATTTTCCTTCAAATATTGTTTGAAAACATGAGAAGTATACTCGCCACCGCTATCAGTTTTGAGAATTCCTATATTCTGTTGAGTTTCATTTTTAATCATCAAATAAAAAGTTTTAAAAACTTCAAACACCTGTGACTTGTTCTTCAACAAATACACCCAAATCATTCTCGAGTAATCATCAATAAATGTCAGCACGTATTTATTTCCATTGACAGTTGCAACAGGCATAGGTCCACATAAATCTGAATGTATGAGACCTAATTTTCTTAAAGCTCTAGAAGAAGAACTATGAAAAATTTGCTTATAATGTTTCCCAAAAATACAAGCATCACATGGTGTAAGATTTCTTGGAATTGTGAGAAATCCTTTATACATTGTTGTCTCATCATTCTGATACTCTCATAGTTGATGTGACCAAAACGAGCATGCCATAATAAACTATAAGATAGAGTATCATTTCATTGTGCTAAAAGAGCAAAAATATCATGATAATTCATTATAGTAGATGATGTGCCATTCAATTTTAAAAGTGCAACTTCTTCAACACCGGTCATAATGACTACATGATCAAATTCTCTATGTATCTCAATGATGCCATCGAAGATATGTATGGAATGCCCTTGTTTTCAAATATGTATAAGAGACATTAGATTTCTTTGGAATAGTGGAATGTAAAGGACATCTTGTAGAACATAATTTGCAAGCTTTGGTATCTTCAAACGAATGGATCCAATCCCTGAAGGCTTAATTTTAGATTTGTTTGCAAAATATACTACTCCAACTTGGTCATTGAAAGTTTCAAAAATATATCTCCTAAAATTCATATGAAATGTGGCACCTGAATCCAAAATCCAATTGTCTTGTCAAGAAGAAAATGTTGTACCAAAAACATCATTAATATTAAAATTGCAGTGAGTAACAATGTAATGTGCATACTCTAATTATTTTCCCTTATTTGATAGTGGTTGTTTTTTTATTTTCCTTCAATTGTTCTCTCATTTCATTGATTTTCTCCCAAGGAATTATACAATTAATAGAAGTATGGCCTACTCTTCCACATCTATAAAATTTGATATTTTGTTTTTCTCCTTGCTGCCTATCACCTTGATTATTACGATCCCTCCTGCCTCTAAAATTTCTTCTACCAACTATTGAAATAAATGAAATCATGATTACTTGCACCCACACATATCCTTTTGCAAATATGAATTATGTGCAGTATTCTATTAAAAAAAAAAAAACATAAATATTTTTCTCCTTTTAATTTAAACAAATTTTTGGCTTAATGGTTTGTTGGTGAGCTCCAAAAATAACCCAGTAGAGAGTTAGGTTCAAGCCTCACTATTTCCCTTCTTCTTTTTCTCTTCAACTTTTAAAACTTATTTCAAATCAAAATAAAAATAAACTTGTCCTGGAATATTTCCAGTACTTTTAACTCCAAGTTAATTAATTTCAGAATTAGCCACTTTTACTTTTACTTTCTCATTTCACCTTCCTTTAACCATTTTATTTTTCTTAAATATAATTGATAAAATTAATGAGAAATATTTTCTTTAATCACAATTTGATATAGTTTCCATTCACTTCATACTCACCAACGTTTTCACGTATTGGCTTTCACGTTTCTCCGTTTATTTCTCTATTCCCTTTCACCTTTTTGCCTCTACTTCTTTCTCTGTTCACTTTCACCTTTCTGCCTCTGCTTCTTTCTCTATTCACTTTGACCTTTCTACCTCTTCTTCTTTCTCTGTTCACTTTCACCTTTCTGCCTCTGCCTCTTTCTCTGTTCACTTTCACCTTTCTGCCTCTGCCTCTTTCTCTGTTCACTTTCACCTTTCTGGCTCTGCCTACATCCACAAAAATATTTTTTTCCTTGGATGCTTTCAACTTGGTTTCCAGCACTCATGTAGTCTTTATCTCATTCATTTTCAAGCAATGTTCTCCTCCAAATGCATTTTATGAAATTTGTACATTCTTCCCTCCATAAACTTCAAACAACGACTCCTTAAAAACAAAATCAGTAGACATGGAGTTTATAAACAAATAAATCGGGTCTCTAATACCACTATACAAGCCCAAATAAACTCCATAATGAAAGAGAAAAATTAAATAGCATCATATTAATGATAAAATCACTTATTTATACATGTGCAATCTAGGTATGAGACAGTTGTGTCTCGGTAACTTATTAACTGTAAAAACGGAATATAAAACTAATCAAATATTTTACAATAACAATCACAAAGGATTAGTTAACATGATTGGGTCTATCCCACCCCTTTCTTGCCATATCAAAGGCACTGAATAAACTCTGTGAATGAACAAATGACAGACCTGCAACACAAGGTGTGAGCAAGGCCTTAAATACTTTGACGGGAGAGGAAAATAACAATAATTTTTCTACATTACAAGATGGAAGATTGACTGTAGTTCTTACCTGTAAGCATCAGCACTTCATAACACAATGCTAGAATCCCACACTGTAGTCGTGAACATAATTCTTGAGACTGGAAATTGAAGTCAAGTCCCCTACATATCAAAAGAAATGTTTCCACCACACTGAGGACTTGATATGTTGGCATAGTATTCGCCTCTACCATGATCATCGTCGCCACCACTAGACCAAATTTCATTGCACCCTCCAGAAAGCCGGACTCACAACCATTCGTTGCACCCTCTAGGTGGTCACGTTATAGAAATTAAAATTTTGAGGGAAGTTTTTAAAACTCAAAAGAGTGTTCCATTAAATGTAATACATTATATATATTGTATCATATATCCTAGAATTTCAATGATGTGGAAGTGGCGATCAAGGCGGAGGCAACCCAAAATTCCCAGATTTGTTGCATTGTAGGTGTTATCACTCTCCCCAACTTCCCAAGGCTGACAGTAGGATGGGAGAAAGGTAACCAAAGACCAAACTTTAGGTCAAGTAGCTAGCCCTACCCAGAGGAGATAGGGCTCTCTCTTTGTCACTTTAAGCATTCAAATGAATGGATGAGTATCTAATGATTTTAGGCTATGTATGAAAGATTAATAAATATAATTTGTTTGATGTTTTGAATGCTGGATAGAAAATTCAGTAAATGAATTGTATATAAGGTTTCTAGGTTTGAACTTCAAGGTGAACCTGCAGAGAATATGTGAGGCAAGATAGGTATTTTGAAGCATATTAATCAGTCATTGAGTATAGGATGAATATGGAGGAGATTTTGAATGAGCACTGAGGTTAATTCATTCAATTTAGAGGCAAATAAAGATTATATGGTGAATCTTGTCTAAAACAGAGCATGCATAAACATGAATTCTGCTCTCAAACTTACAAGATAGACATATATGAAGAAAAAGATATGGTATTAAGCATAAAATTATAAACATACATGAGAAACACATATTCTCAAAAGCATGCCACAAGTATCTCAACACAATTCCTACAAATTTGTGTCTGATTTCATTCCACAAGCTGATTACAAGAGCTCCACTGCAATATGAGAATATTCAACCCTACAAAAGACTAAAAAGAGTCTACTTATAGAAAAGGGATCATAGAAAATATAGACTACGATACCTCATCAAGTCGAAATCTCGTCCAAAAGGGATCATAAATGCAAAATATGAGTCATTTCCTAGTTTCTAGGGAGGTTAGAAACAATTCCCTAAATTTTAGCTATAAACTAGGAGTGTTTGTCCCTTACATTAATTACATATTCCATCAAACAAAAATAATAACTCTAATTACAACTCATAGGATAGCATTGCCTTGAATTTGTAACCATTTCTGAGCTTGACAAGTGTCTTGACGAATCCAATGCTGATTTGTGACAATTCTGACAAAATATTTTAAAAACAATTTGCAGAAGCGTAACATAAATTTGGAGGTGCATTTTAGGCACTTTTAGAGGTCCAAATCCACTTCTGAAAGAATGTTAAACTATCCCTGTGTGTCTATTTTCCAAATCATATTGAATTTTTCAAAATGTATGATGGGAAGGCCTTCAAGCATTCATTCTCAGAGGGTTTCTCAAAAGCGTAACATAGAGTCCAAAAAGGAGGCAGAAACATGAAAATTTAGTGTTTTTTGAGATTTTTCTCCCAAATTGCAGCTTGTCATGCCATGAGGGTTCTTGATCTATGATGTAATAATAAAAATACATCCATCCATGTAAATAAATCACCATTCGGATGCCTCCAAAATAAAAGTATCAAAAGTCTGTTACCCTTCTGCAATGAGAAATTTCCATAATTATGCAAAAAATCATATAAAATACAAAAATTGATCAAAATTTCTCAAAATTGGTTCTTTGGCACCTGTAAGAGATAGGCTACATATCTAAGGAAGCTTCAGCCAATAAATACAGGATATCCTTCTCCTTGAGCTTCATTTTCGCCTCTTTAAGCCTCTTCTTCACTTGTTTCAGCCTTATTTGAGAAAGGGTGTCTGGTGCCATAATAGTTTGCGATGTTTATTTGCAGCTTGTTACCCCCTTTAGCATTCTTCAATATCTTCTCCAAATTTTCATTAACTCTTTATAAAAAAATCTCTTTGCCCTCATTGATCTCCATGCCAATGAGCTCATCAAAGGTAAATTCTTAATATTGATGAATTGACTATCTTTTTCGGTCCAACGCCCTTTTGAGGCCTCTTGTTCTTGGTCTTCCTGTGTGTGTTTCAGCCTCCATGTCCTGAATTTGGTCAAAAACAACAGTATTCTTTCCTTTACCTCTTTTTTCCTCCATGTTTGATTTGTACTTGCTTTCTAGGAGTTGATTCACTTGCAATTGAAAATTTTGCCACTGAAGGAAAGTAATTTGGGATTGGGCAATGGAGAAGGATTCTTTCAATTTTGTTATCTCTTTATCTTTCTCTTTAATGATTTTTTCAACTGATCTGACCTCCTCATGCTCTGATACCTCAGTCTCCAATGGAACTAACTCGTTATGTTGATGCAAGAGAGGTTGCTCCTCTATCTGACATTGTTCAACATGGGTGCCAAGTGTAAGAAAACTCTTGGTAGACATAGGCGCAAATATTTTTCTCTTCCCCTTCTCATAGGTGTGAGAAAATTCCACAACCCTAGGAGCATTTGAAGGCTGAATAGGCATGCGAGAAGAGCCAATCTCCATTCGTTGTGCTGATGATGTAATAGGCAAGACAAAAATCATTGTCGACAATCTCTCCAAGAAGTTTTCCTAGGTCATGTTTATGGAGGACAAGTGATGCAACACAATGAGCTTGATTAGGTCATGATGAAAACTACTAGTGTGATGATCTCCTCTTCTACTCTGAACCTTCTAAACCATATTAATCAAGCTCCTATGCAAATAATGAGGCAAATCAAATGTTTTGGCTGAGTTAAAATGCATCAAAAGCCTGATGTGATGCCTATATAACCTAGATAATCTTCCTTCACATGTGAAGTACTTCATTATGAGCATCATCAGAGGATCATACTTGTTTCTAAGGTGTCTGAAAGGAAAAATAAATTCTAGATCCTGTTTAGCATGAGGCTTGAGGAATTGCTTGTAGTTTTCAATGTCTAGGTCCATGCTTTTGAACCACTGCTCTCCATGAGAAGGGATACCTGTAGCTGAAGAAATTAGGTCAGATGATAGGTTTATCTACATACATGCAAGAGTGACCTTTCCCACACTGTAGCTTGTTTCAAATAGTCTGGACAATTGAAGATGATACACCCCTTCCATAAGCCCTTCACAAAATGTCAAACACTGAGCTCTTTCAAAGCACCTTCTAGCCAATGGCGAAGCATTAATTTCATGCATGGTGAATGGTTCAATCCTGAGATGGCAACCTCCCTTGAATATTTTCTTTTCACTTTCCATGGTGTTTGTCACTCGAATAATGAAAACCCTAGGGTGTTAATGAAATGAGTGAATGAATGGAAATCTAGAAAAACAGAGTGTAGGAAAGTGTGAGTTTGGTGGATGAAATGAAGGGACTTGAAGTTGAGAAAAAATCTAGAAAAATTTGAGTAGGATTTTTTGTGTGTTAGCTTCAAGTTGTAGGTGGAATGAGAGAAATGAATGTGAGGAAGGTATCAAAATGTCTAAAACACAGTAAATTACCAATTTTGATTGTGATAATATCTTGTGCAATAGTAAGGTAAGTTGGTAAGATAAAATGGGGGTCATGGGGTTAAGTAAAAATTCTGAGAAAAATTGAGTGGATAGGGTAGTGTCTTAACTCCACAATGAAAGTGGAATGAATGGAAATGGATAATTTAGGGTGGTCAAAACCTCAAAATACGGGAAATTCCCAATTTTGATTGTGGGAAAAACTTGTGAAAATTTGTTTTTGATGTTTTGAGGGCCATGAAGCTAATTAAAAGTTTTGATAAAATTTCAGTGAGTAGTATGGAACCTTAGCTCCACTATGAAAATGGAAAAAAGAAAATGGATAATTGTAAGATGTTAAAAAGCCTAAAACACAGTCAACCCATAGGTTTTCATTGTTTTCACTGTGTAAAACAGCTTAGAAGTAGGGTTTGATTATATTAGGCATGTTTAGGGATGTTAATGTAGGTAATAGGAGTGTATATATGGAGCATGGGATGTATGGTTTTGGTTAATGTGGTGGAGTTATGGTTCAGGTAAAATATGGTAGGTTAGGGTTCATCATAAAAAAAAGTATAGTGAACACATTGAAAACATTAAATGACATGAAAATATTTTAAATCTTCAACATCTAACCCAAACAGCAGCATGGATGGTTGCTTACCTTGTATGGAGGCTACACCAAAGAATGGAGCTCGAGCTTGAATGTTTTGGAGGGTTCCTGAGCTCAAAACGCAAGAAAATACCACCTACCGAAAGCGTAACACAGTGTTACAGGAGCGTAACAACTGTGTACAAGAGCATAAAAAAGGGACAAGAGCGTAACAAGTGAGTGCGTAGCGCTTGCACAGTGCTCTAGTGTTGGAATATATTATATTCCTTGGAAGGTAATAATGTCTTTGTATTATGTCAGAAGTTGAATACAATCTTATGTAAAAGAGAAACACATTATATCCCATATCCATTATGGCATAGTATACTATTGTACACATTTATTATATAAAGAGGTGTTATTTTGGAGAATTATATTATCCCACATTCAATATGTGAGAGTAATTCCTCCACATCTCTAGGTATATAATAGGGTCAAGGGAGAATTTTTTATTATTATCACATCTCATCTTGTGCTCATACTGTTATTTGTATCGGGTTATTTGTAGTTGCTCTCTTTGTAAGATTGCAGGAGATTTCTGGAGATAATAGAAGACAACCTTCCTATGGACATAGCCCAATTAGGTGAACCACATATATCTATTGTATTATTTTTCCTTGTTCTCTTTATATTCTTATTTATATGTTGATATGTTGTTGGTTTCTTAGATAGATAGATAGTTTAGTAGATCTAGTATTCTCACACATGGTGTACTGTGAGCTATTATTATAATCTAACATCTTTCTTTTTTTTTCTATATTTTATTTCTATCTAGTAGCCATTAGGTTTCTCTTCAGATCTGGGCATGATTCTACATATTTGAGATTTTTTTTCTCATAACCCTAACTTTGTTGTTTAGTTTTTTTGCAGTTTTTTTTTCAAATGGCTCTTGATTGTTTTTCTATAAGATCTATATGTTTTTTGGATTTTCAAGGGGTTATTGATTGTTTTTCTGTATGATATATATGTTTTTTTAATCCTTCTTAAGGAGATCTATCTTCCGGTTGTGATATTCAGTTACGAAAGTTTTTTTGTTTTTTAACAGGGCGCAAGATTGGTGGACTAAGGGTTCAGATCAGAATTTCGGTTGCATGGGTGGATGCAGAGTGGCTACGCCATTTTTGAAAACTTGTTATAATAATCATTTGGAGCATTATTGAGTGTTATTTGTTTTTTCACCTAACGTTTTTTGTCAAATCTGTTACCTTTTGTGCAAAATTTCCTAGAAACGAGTAGATATTTGGGTTCCTCTCACCAAGCTACCCAATTTCAAAAAAAACAAATCAGCTCAAACGGAGTCTCGGAAGCAAAGTTATCACTGATTTAAGGTTGGTAGTTTTTTCAAGATTTTTGATGACGGCAAATGAACTACAGAAATGTATAGTTTTCTATCCACTTTTTCTCTTATCATTTCTTGCATTTGGTTTTATATTTATTGTAAAAATTTATATCATTATGACTTCAGAAGTAGCTTTTGTTCCTGAACTTATTGGCTCTAACTATCTTGCATGGAAAAGTAAAATGATTAATGTTCTTAGGAGTAAGAATATATGGAGGTTGGTTAATGGTGAACACAAGAAACCTACAGATGCTCAAGCCTTGATTAAATGGGAATAAAAGATTGATCAAGCAAGAGGGCTCATTGGTCAAATGGTTTCAGATATTCTTCAAGTAAGTATTGAGGCAAAAGTTAGCCCAGTTGAGGTATGGGAAATTATTGCTTCTTTATTTGATAAATTTGATGATGTTTCTTCTTATTACCTTGAAAAGAAGACTCATGACCTAGATCCTACTAATTTTGATAGAGTATAATTATATCTTGCTGAATTGAAAACCTTAAATTAAAAGCTAAATAATTGTGGTAAAGATTACAAGAAGACAAACACTGCTCTTATCATTCTTGCAAAACAAAAATTTCCATCTTGTCTTGACTTTTTCATCCAAACTAGGAATGGGGCTCTTGAATTGTCTCAAAGTACCATGAAACCTAATTTTGATTATTTTTGTAAAGGGTTGATAAATGAGCAAGAAAGGTTGATTGCTTCAAGACAAGTCTCACCTAATAAAGCTCTTATGGCACATAATAAAAATCATAAGAAAAGTTTTAATAATTCCAAAGGTTCTTGTTCACACACTTATAATCATACTAACAATAATGTTCATGCTTCTCATGCACATCATGAAACTAGTAAGAAGAAAAAAGTGTATGATCCTTGTAAGCATTGTGGTAAAACTAACCATCCTGAAAAAAAAATTGCTTTAAAGCGAAACGTTTAATGACTAAAGCAAACAAGAAAAATTATAATGAATCTCAAGTAGCTTTATGTGCATCTATTATTTCATCTAATAATTCTTCTTCTAATTTGGAATGGATAATAGATTCTGTTGCTTCTAAACATATGACTGGTACCTATTTAGCATCTTACTTCACTATTGGTACAATTTCATCTTAAAGTTTTATTAGTGATGGCAACAATTTTCCATAATTGGTTATGGTAATATTAATGTTGCTAACATTAATTGGAAGTTTTTTTCATGTTCAAAACATGTCCATCAAATTACTTTCTATTTACTTAGCATGCTTAAAGGTTTTAAATTTCCAAGCTTGGGCTCGTTAAATATGTTCTTAAAGATATCAAACTAAAATTACAAAGTAGTTTCTTCGAATGACCGCATCTTGGTGGGAAGGCTCTCTAGATCTAAAAGCTAAATGGATCTAACATCTTTCTAAAATTAGAATGCGTAAAAAAGAGAATACAAAGAAAATAAAACTACAAAGAAACTTGTTTTATTACTACAATAGAATAACAGATACCAAAATTGTAAGGCATAATCTACTAATGATCTAGATCTTGGGGGGAGGTCCCCAAGATCTAAAAAAAATTGAAATGGATCTAACAAGATCTGCAAAATTAGAATGCCATAAAAAAGAGAGATCACAAAGAAAATAAAACCACAAAGAAACTTGTTTTATTAAAACAAAGAATAATTGTAGAAGCTACATTGTGGTGGACTATCTGTCCTTTTACAAAGTGAGGCTTGTTATTTATAGAATTTTTTTTTGAGATACTACAGGTGATACCATGGGTAGATACCACTTACAATACCATGGGTAAATCCCATGTGTGGATGAATACCATGGGTGGCTACATACCATGGGTCACTTACAATACCATGGGCGAATAAACATCATGGGTGGATGAATACCATGGGTCGATGCCATTTACAATACCATGGGTAAATTCCATGGGTGGATGGATAACATGGGTAGATGAATACCATGGGTTGATGCCATTTTCCATTTGGATCATTCCTCCCTCCTTAAGAAGCAATGGTCCCCATTGCGTGAAGTTCCCTCCTGAGAAGCCTTTGTTGAATATGAAGAGCCATTGAAGAGAAGGGTTTTGTGTAGTTAACCCATAACCGTGATGAACGAAGATCCGAGGATAGAGATACCCTGTAATGCTTGTGACCAACTGTGATATTGACAGTGTGCGGCCTAGCAAATGGACTTCGATGAAGTGTGGGTTTGTGGATGAACCAAAACCATGAAAAATGAAGATCCAAGGATAGAGATACCCTGTAATGCTTGTGACCAACTGTGTTACTAACAGTGTGCGGCCTAGCAAATGGACTTCGATGAAAATGATTTTGTGTGGTTGACCCATAACCGTGATGCTGATTGTTGATGAAATAGCAGGTGCCTACATAGCTTGGGGTGGGAGGGCATGTCTCCAAATAACCCAAGCTAAATGTAATTATGCTGAAACTGTTGAATGTGAAGCAGGTGCCTGCTAAAGTGGGGTGGGAGGGCACGTCTCCAAAGGGAACCCGCTCCGAATGTTGCTCCAGATTTAAAATGAGCATAACTCGATCAATATAACTCAGAATATTTATTATAACCTGTTTTTGGAAATGAAATGATCATTCTGCATCTTCTCATGTGTTTGAAACCACTATCTAGAGACTCTAGACTCTCATATTCGTGTTGGAACTGTCTCACTGTCACAAAATTTCTGAAAAAAAGAGTTGATTTTAAATCAACGATAACTCCCACATCCGGACTCCGATTCAACCGATGTTTTTTTTGAACTTGGGTGATTTTTCAAGAGGAGATCAGATCTATATCCATTCTTCTGAAATTTTGCACGAAAAATTGCAAAAAATGACAGGAGAGCTGCCGTCCATGAATTGTCGTCAGAAAAATTGCTTCAACATTGCTGATTTTGAATCAATGATATCTCCCTCATCCGAACTCCAATTTGGCCAATTTTTTTTTTGAATTTGAGTATTTTTTCGCAAGGAACCCAGATCTGATCTTTTTTTTTGCAAATTTTTCACCAAAATTTTCAGATCTGATCTGAAAACTCGCCGCCCAAAAAATTCATGGATTTTGCTGAAGATTGCTGCAAAACATTGAAACTGAAATATGTTTCAAACCCTCATTCCCATGGAAGCATAACCTGAATCTGATACCAATGATCCGGATCTTGGGGGGAGGCCCCCAAGATATAAAAATTTGAAATGGATGTGACCAGATCTGCAAAATTAGAATGCCAGAAAAAAGAGAATACAATGAAAATAAAACCACAAAGAAACTTGTTTTATTAAAATAGAGAATAACTGTAGAAGCTACATTGTGGCGAACAATATGTCCTTTTACAAAGTGAGACTTGTTATTTATAGCCTTTTTTTTTAGACACATGATGATAGGATTGATACTACGGGCCAACACCATGGGTATATACTTATAATACCACGTAACCTATGTATTGAATACCATAAGACACATACCATGGTCACGATAATACCATGGTGAATAAATATCATGGGTGGATTAATACCATGGGTCGATGCCATTTACAATACCATGGGTAAATTCCATGGGTGGATGGATAACATGGGTAGATGAATACCATGGGTTGATGCCATTTTCCATTCGGATAATTCCTCCCTCCTTAAGAAGCAATGGTCCCCATTGCGTGAAGTTCCCTCCTGAGAAGCCTTTGTTGAATATGAAGAGCCACTGAAGAGAAGGTTTTTGTGTATTTAACCCATAACCGTGATGAACGAAGATCCGAGGATAGAGATACCCTGTAATGCTTGTGACCAACTGTGATATTGACAGTGTGCGGCCTAGCAAATGGACTTCGATGAAGTGTGGGTTTGTGGATGAACCAAAACCATGACAAACGAAGATCTGAGGATAGAGATACCCTGTAATGCTTGTGACCAACTGTGTGACTAACAGTGTGCGGCCTAGCAAATGGACTTCGATGAAAAAGATTTTGTGCGGTTGACCCATAACCGTGATGTTGATTGTTGATGAAGTAGCAGGTGCCTACATAGCTTGGGGTGGGAGGGCACATCTCCAAATAACCCAAGCCGAATGCTGCTATGATCAAACTGATGAATGTGAAGCAGGTGCCTACTAAAGCGGGGTGGGAGGGCACGTCTCCAAAGGGAACCCGCTCCGAATGCTGCTCCAGATTTAAAATGAGCATAACTCGGTCAATATAACTCAGAATATTTATTATAACATGTTTTTGGAAATGGAATGATCATTATTCATCTTCTCATGTGTTTGAAACCACTATCTGGAGACTCTAGACTCTCAGATTCGCGCTGGAACTGTTTTGCCGTCATAAAATTTTTGAAAAAATAGTTGATTTTAAATCAACAATAACTCCCACATCCGGACTCCGATTCGACCGATTTTCTTTTTGAACTTGGGTGATTTTTCAAGAGGAGCTAAAATATATATCCATTCTTCTGAAATTTTTCACTAAAAATTGCGAAAAATGACAGGAGAGCCACCGTCCATGAATTGTCGTCAGAAAAATTGCTTCAACATTGCTGATTTTGAATCAGCGATATCTCCCTCATCCGAACTCCAATTTGGCCAAATTTTTTTTTGAATTTGAGTGTTTTTTCACAAGGAATCCAGATCTGGTCTTCTTTTTTTTGCAAATTTTTCACCAAAATTTTCAAATCTGATCTGAAAACTCGCCGCCCAAAAAAAATCATGGATTTTTCTGAAGATTGCTGCAAAGCATTGAAATTGAAATATGTTTTAAACCCTCACTCCCATGGAGGCGTAACCTGAATCTGATACCACTGATCCGGATCTTGGGGGGAGGCCCCCAAGATCTAAAAATTTGAAATGGATGTGACCAGATCTGAAAAATTAGAATGCCAGAAAAAAGAGAATACAATGAAAATAAAACCACAAAGAAACTTGTTTTATTAAAATAGAGAATAATTGTAGAAGCTACATTGTGGTAGACAATATGTCCTTTTACAAAGTGAGGATTATTATTTATAGCCTTTTTTGAGATGCAATACCATAAGTGGATACCATGGGCCAATACCATGGGTAGATACCACTTACAATACCATGGGTAAATCCCATGTGTGGATGAATACCATGGGTCACTTATAATACCATGGGTGAATAAATATCATGGGTGGATCAATACCATGGGTCAATGCCATTTACAATACCATGGGTAAATTCCATGGGTATATGGATAACATGGGTAGATGAATACCATGAGTTGATGCCATTTTCCATTCGGATCACTGGCCCTGTTGATAATATAGTTGGTTTATATAAATTTGCAAGTTTTAATTCAACTAAGAGACAACCCTTTTATTCATATGTTGCTCATGCTAATGAACTATGTAAATTATGGCATGAAATATTGGGTCACTTGAATTATAGTAAAATGCAAATACTAACTAAAATGGTTCATGGTTTGCCTAATATTTCTTCTACTACTTGTGTTTGTGAAGGATGTGTTCTTGGTAAACATCATAGAGAAATGTTTGACAAAGGTAAATCTTGGTGTGCTAAAGAACCTTTGCAATTATTTCATAGTGATATCTTTGGTCCTCTTGAATTTCCTTCAATATCGCATGCAATTTATTTTCTTACCTTTATTGATGACTTTAGTAGAAAATCTTGGGTTTATTTTATGAAAAATAGAAGTGAAACATTTGTAAAATTTCAAGAATTTAAATCCATGGTTGAAAATGCATCTGGTAAGAGTATTAAAACTTTGTGGTCTAATAATGGGGGGGGATTTGTTAATAAAGAATTTGATGCATATTTATCTAAACATGGTATTCAACATCAAAATATTGTTGCTTACACACCTCAACAAAATGGTATTGCTAAAAGGAAAAACAGAACTTTAGTTGAAATGGCTAGATGTATGCTTTATTCTAAAGGACTACATAAGAAATTTTGGGCTAAAGCCATCTGTTGTGCTAATTTTATTTTAAATAGAGTTCCTACTAAAGTTGTTAAGCATGTTACCCCTGAGGAAAATGGAATGGACATAAACCGGATATTAGTAATTTTAAGGTGTTTGGTTGTGAATGTTGGGCTCATATTCCTAATGAAAAAACGAAAAAAAATTAGAACCCAAATCTCACAAGTGTATCTTCATTGGTTTTGATGAGAATTCCAAGGCTTGCAGGTTGTTTGATGCTTCTAATCAAAGTGTCATAATCAGAAGGGATGTTCAATTTCATGAAGTCTCTTCCCCGCCTGAGTCTGTAGAAACTCATGTTACCCTGAATTTACGAATATCACCTGTTACTCCTATTCTTGTTTCTCCTTCCAGTTTTGTGCCTCTTATTGATCTTGATTCTTCCTCTCCCTCAAGTATTCCACCTGAAACTCATGAAGCTCCTGAAGTGAAAATTTTCCTTCTATTCTTCCTGTTTGGGCTCGGAAAACCCTTGAATCTGTAGGTAGTGAGGTTGGAAATCCTTTCGACACTCGTCGAACTAGATCTAATTTTGCTCTTATGACCAAATTTTTGGCCATAGATGATCCTGCTACTTATGCTCAAGCTAAGGGTAATCCTCATTGGAAACAAGCTAGTTCTACTGAATATGAATCTCTTTTGATAAACAATACTTGGTCTCTTGTTCATATTCCTTTAGGAAATAATTTAGTTGGTTGTAAATGGGTTTTAAAAACTAATTTAATTGCAAAAGGACAGATCGAAAAGTATAAAGCTACATTAGTTTCCAAAGGCTTTAATCAACTTGAAGGTATTTATTATAATGAAACTTTCACTCTTGTTGCTAAAATGAACACGATAAGAACCATTTTATCACTTGTTGCATCTTTTATGTGTGAAATTCATCAAATAGATGTTAAAAGTGCATTTTAAATGGTGATCTTACTGAAGAAATTTATATGCAATAGCCTCCTGGTTTTATTTCTGCTAAATCCTCAAGTTTAGTATGCAAATTACACAAATCCTTATATGGTCTCAAACAAGCCTCTAGGGCTTGGTATGATAAAATTGATGCATATTTCTTGAATAATGGTTTTAAGCGTTGTATATCTTATCCAAATATGTATTTTAAGAACTTTGGTGATAATGTTTTCATTATTGTTTTATATGTGGATGATCTAATTATCACTAGCACCCAGCTTTTATTAATTCAAGATATGAAAATTTCTCTTCAGAAGCAGTTTGAGATGACAGACCTCGGTACATTGCACTATTTCTTAGATCTTCAGATCTGGCATATGGTCGATGGTATTTTTCTGTCTCAGGCTAAGTATGCGACAGATCTATTAGCTCATTTCCATATGAGTAATTGTATACCTGCTCCTACACCATTTCAATCCGGTGTGAAGTTAAATATCGAGTGTACCACTCCACTGGTTGATGCTACTCTTTATCGTTAGCTCGTTGGAAGTTTAATATATTTAACTCACAGTAGACCAGATCTCTCTTCTATCGCCAGTATGATTTATCGATTCATGCAGCAACCTCGTGAAATTCATTAGCAAGCAGCCAAGAGAATTCTGCGATATTTACAGGGGACATTGCATTATGGTGTATTTTATTCAAGAAGTGCTACAATTTTACTCTCTGGCTATACAGATTATGATTGGGCAGGTGACAATTCTGATCGAAGGTCAACTGCTAGTTACATATTTCAACTTGGTTCAGGTCCAATCTCTTGGTCCAGCAAGAAGTTGAAGACTCTTTCTTTATCTTCATGTGAAGCAGAGTATAGAGCAGCCAAAGAAGCATCTAAAGAAGCCATTTGGTTACGGCATGTTCTTACCGAAATTGGTCTGGTTCCGAAATTGTCCACCATGTTGAAATGTGATAATCAGGGTTCAATTCAGCTTACTTACAATCTAGTATATCGTTCCAAAACGAAGCATCTTGACCTTGATGCTCATTATATTCGAGGTCTTGTCGCTAATGGTATTATTTCTCTAGAGTATTTTCCTACCGAGCAGCAAGCATTCAATATCTTCAAAAAATCCTTGACAAAAGTGAAGTATGTGTATCTTCGTTCTTTGGTTGGGATGAGGGAAGTTGTCATCAAGGGGGAGTATTAATGACTCCTTCCTTCCTTAGTGTTAGGTAGTGTTAGGATGGGCCCTTGTCCTAGCCATTATTAAGGGGAAGTGTTGGAACATATTATATTCCTTGGAAGGTAATAATGACTTTGTATTATTTCAAAAGTTGAATACAATCTTATGTAAAAGATTAACACATTATTTCCCACACTCATTATGGCATAGTATACTCTTGTACCCATTTATTATATAAAGAGGTGTTATTTTGGAGAATTATATTATCCCACATTCAATATGTGAGAGTAATTCCTCCACATCTCTGGGTATATAAAAGGGTCAAGGGAGCCTTTTTTATTACTATCACTTATCATCTTGTGCTCATACTGTTATTTGTATCTGGTTATGTGTAGTTTCTCTCTTTGTAATATTGCAGGAGATTTATGGAGATAATAGAAGACAACCTTCTCGTGGACATAGCCCAATTGGGTGAACCACGTATATTTGTTGTATTATTTTTCATTTTTCTCTTTTTGTTCTTATTTATATGTTGATATGTTGTTGGTTTCTTAGATATATATCTAGTTTAGTAGATCTAATATTCTCACATCTAGAAGGGTAACATTTGTTGTGCAGCGCTCCATAAGCGTAAAAAAATAGCTCGAAAATGAAACACGATGCCTCAAAAGTGTGACAAAGGTAATTTTTGAGGGATTGCAAGTGGTTTTAATGGAATTTGAAGGTGGTGATTTGGATTATAGGGACTGTGGAGGGTAAGTGGAGTGGAGATTTTCTCTCACATTCATGAAAATGATAATAATGAATTAGATGAGGGTTTCTTTTCCCTTTATAAACTTTTAAATGTCCCTTACCTTTTGACACTTGCAAATGAATTTTTTGACCCTTTGTGCACTTTGACAATGACTTTTTGATCCTTCTTGCAACTTGGAAAGTGACATGCTTCTCCTTTAATTGAGATGAGAGGATAGAAAAAACCTTTTTCATTCTTTGACATTTGAAGTGACTTTATGGATCTTTGATGAGACATTAAGACACAATTTGCCTCTTTTCATGAGACAGTGAGAATGCTTTTTAAACCTTTGAAATCTTTCACACCTTTGAACTTTCACATTGGATATGACCTTTCAAAACAAGATGAGGTGTCTTTAATATTGGAAATGACTACCTTTGCATTTGACTGGAACAATAGGTCAGATTGACCTCCTTTGAAGCTCTAATAGTTAAGATGACTTTGTTGGTCTTTAAATGAGGCAGTGAGACAGAATTACTATTTTCAATGAGAGAGTGAGACAAGAATGAGTCACTTTGACGTTTTTGAAACTCGAAACATATGAAACATGAGCGGTGGATTTTTTTTCATCTTCATAAACATGTTTTCTCCTTAATTATGGTTTCATGAATGGAATTGATGGTTGTTGACTTATTTTAAATGAAAATTTGAATATTTTTCAAAGGTGGAAATGAACCTAAACAGTGACCTATATGAAATGGAGTGACCTAACTCTAGAACTCTTCATTGATGATGATGGAGATGGTGACCTTAACAATGATGGTGGTGATGAATGAAATGAAGGAGCAGCAAACATGATTTAGACCTCTTCTGGGACCAAAATTATTTTTTGAGAACTGGTTCGAAAAAGTAAACAAATTTGACCTATACTTTATGGAACACAACTGAAAGATTCATTTGATCACTGGAATACCTGAGCTAACGTTGGCTCCATCGGGGGATGGAAGCTCCTTTGGGAGGTGTCAATAACACCATATATTAGGTAGCCTTACCATTGTGTGATGTAGTCAAACTGGACTTTGAAAAACTTTGAAAAACTGGAAATGATGAACTAAATCTGGAAATGACTTTGACTAGAAAAAATTGACTTGACTCTAACTTAAAAACTGACTGAAAATTTTTAAAACTTTTTGAAAGAAAACATGAGCTGAATGTAGAAGTCTCATGGCCTTCCCCTCGGGCTTCGACCTTCTCCAACAACTTCCTTATTTTTGGGACATCAAATTTAAAATGATATGTACAATGACAGTGATTTTCTTATTCAATGATCAAGTTAGATAGTGTTTGAGAAACCTACCATTGATTGGTCCTCCCAACACTTCTTTCCCTTCAAGATCCTCTAGTATAAATTTTGTGTTACCTCTGAATGCATTGATCTTGTAAGGTCCTTTCCATAGATTGTCTAACTTTCCATGCTTACTCTTATCTTCATTCTGGGCATCCCAGCGAAGAAAAACATCCCCAAGCTTGAAATCATCCCCTTTGGTATTCCTATCATAAATCTTTTTTATTTTCTCATGAAGCTTTGAAGTATGGTTGAAGAGTTCATCTCTTGACTATTGTAGATGGATCATTTGGTTGATTCTTTGTTGAAATTCATTAGGCTCAAGGTCGATCTCTTTCAAAATTTTCATCACCGGTACAGCTAGAGAAGTAGGGAGCATTGTGTCAACACCATACACAAGCTGGAAAGGTGACATGTTGATTTATCTCTTTGTGTTAACTCTATCTGCCCATAGAGAATTGGTGAGATTTTTGTGCCAATTCCTCTTGCTTTCTTGCAGCATCTTCTTGATTATTTTCACCAAAGATTTATTTGACGATTAAGCAAGCATGTTTCCCTGAGGATAGTATGTTGTTGAAGACCAAGCATAATGTGATACTTGTCACAAAATTCAATCATTTTCTTGGACTTAAAGGTAGTTGCATTATCAGTGATAATCTTGTGTGGACAACCAAGACGAGACAGAATATTGTTCTCAAGAAATTGAATGATAACAGTGTCAGTAGCTTGCCTCGTGGGGATGGCTTCAATCCATTTGGTGAAATAATCTATGGCAGTGAGTATCCATCTGTGCTGACCTAAAAATGGAGTATGGGTCTCGCCAATAAATTCAAGTCCCTATTGCTGGAATGTCTCTTGCACTTTAATTGGTTTTAAAGGTAGAGGCAATAACTTCCTCTTTCCCTAAAATATTTGGCATTCATGATAGCTCATGAATGTTTTATAAACATCAGAAAATAAACTTGTCCAATAGAAACCCGCCCTCAATATCTTGTTAGTTGTAGTCTTCCAATAAATATGAATGCGACAGCCAACTTTATGAAAATGTGTCATCACTTTTTCAAGTTCTCCTTCAACCAAACAATTCAGCAATACTCCACCCAAATCTTTCCAATATAAGACACCATTAATAATACAATACTTAAGAGCTCTTAACTTCAAAGATCTAGACTTACTACTTGGAAATATGGGAGGAGGATTCAGGTGTTGAAAAACATGTACTATATCAGCATACCAAGGTAATAGAGAGAAAATTTCAGATACCTCAGGTAATGTTTCAGCATCTTCTTCTTTAGATAATGCAGCAATAAAATTGATGTCCAAAGCATGGAGATTTGAATACACCATAAGCTTTGCCAAGCCTTGTCCTTTTATTAGATTTGTGGGCTTGATCTCCAAGTCATATTCTAACATAGCTGCGATCCATTTACATCACCGACCTTCAGGATCATTTTTTGTAAGCACATATTTGACAGCATCGTTTGGAACATATGCAATGACATGAGAATGGAGAATGTATACCCTTAAGTCTTTCAATGATTTGAATAATGCCAAGGCCTATTTCTCAATGATGTTGTATTTCAAGGCTACGTCTCTTATGGTTCTACTATAAGGTGATGGGTTTCTTGATCATATGGATGGAAAAGAATCTTATTATAGTCGGAGTATCTATCTAGCAATGAAAGTCTAGAAGAGCCAACTACCCTTTGGAGAATATGTTCCATCTTCAGTAGTGGGTAATTGTCCTTCATTTACACTTTGTTCAGAATTCTGAAATCAATGCACAAGCGAATCTGTCCAGTCTTCTTCGTCACTGGCACTAGATTAGACATCCAATTTGAAAAGCAAAGAGGCACTATGATACCAGCAGTGAATAATCTATTTACCTCCTTCTGAATAGAGGGCAGCAACTTGGGACTCATTCTTCTTAGCTTCTGGCGGAAAGGTTTATGATCTGGCTTTAAGGGAATAGTATGTTCAATTATGCTCTTATCATAGACTTTCAAATAAGACTATTCCCAAGAAAATACATCAACAAACTGAGACATAAGCATTGCATATTTACCTTTCATTTCTGCACTCAAACATTTTGAGATTTTTACCATCTTTGGCTTTTTCGAAGTGTCAAGGTTGAGATCTTCCACTCCCACTTCTGTCGGTGACATGGTCGGTTTGCGTGCAACATCATCTTGATCAAAAATCTCTTCCAAAGGTACCAAACCTCTTGAAATGGAGTTATCTTTCAGCTTAAGCACTTGCATCTCTATTACATGGATTTCTTAGTCATCTTCATAGCACTTGTTGTACATTTGAGAATTCATAAAATCCTCTTCAGTTTGCAAGAAGTTGCTAATCTATTTATCATCTTGAAAAAATTGCCAATATTGAACATTGTCTGGGACAGCAAGGTGATGTTTCACATTTATCTCATACTTCTTATTAGGATAAAATGGAATTTAGAACATGTTGGTCAAAGTAGCAAGAGAATCAGCAATAACATTGTTGTCCCTTGGGATCAATGATAAAGTGTACTCAGAGAATGTATTGAGGATGTCTAACACTGCATTTTGATAAGCTCGCATCCTTGGATTCTTGGCCTAGTATTCCCCTTTGACTAGCTTTATTACTAACTCGAAGTCGCCATATACATAAAAAAAATTTGCACCCAACTTCTTAAGAATTTTCAGACCAGTATCAAAGCCTCATACTCAAATTCATTGTTTGAAAATTCTAAAGCCAGCTTGTAGGAGGACATTCGAACATTGGGAGGAATTTCTAATGATTTATTTACAGGGTTGTGAATCCACATTCCAATTACATACACTTCTTTTCCCAAAGCTCCATCCAAGTCCATAGTTCACAAACTACTTTCCTCATCCAGAAACTACAAATTGGATGGTTGGACTTTGCTTGTTATTTGAGAGACTTATGTTCTACCAAAAAAAAAAATTATTTAGCTATTTCATCACTTTTTTGAGGTGATGGACTCAATTCCAAAAATTTGGAACTTTTCTACAAATTTCTGCATTTTCCAATTCTAAAACAAAACTTGAAGATTCCGAATTTTCTACATATTCTTCAATCAAAACTTCGAAAGACGTTGAAAATTCATCATTTAACAAGATAAAGGACTCTAAATCTATATGAACATCATGTATAGGATGGTTATTTCGCTTTTCTCAATTGTTGATCATGTACTTCATCTTACTTTCCCAGTATAGTTTCCTAAGTTTTCCAAAGACGAGGATGGTATCATATGAAAAATCAAGTTGTAAGCTATCTCTAAGCTTCGCACCCCATGACTGAGAAAGAAGAATTCCATATTTGGGAGGGATATCAACCACAACAACTTCCATGAGGACATTCTTGGTTGGGATTTTCTCTAATGACACCACTAGGTCCTTAATGAAGCCAAGACATTTCACCCTCCCTAAATCAAATGAGTAAAGATCATGATAAGGTCTTGTGATGTTGAGTCCTAATATTTCCATAATAGCCTTGGGAATGAGGTTGTGATAGGCTCCAGAATCAAGCATGGCGTTATGGAGGATAAAGTCACGTATTTTGAGGCTTAGATAAAATGGAGGGACTTCACTATCTTCTAAATCGCCATCAACAGCAGGTCCAAAAATAAGCTCAAGGTGATCATCACTCACATTAACCATGTCTGACATTTGATCAACTCCATGCAACTTATCAAATTGAACTTTGTACTGGTCATTCTTAACTATTTCAGTTAGACGAATGGATACTTTCAATTTGGCAATTTCATTTTCAAGAGAAAAAAAAAAACAAAATGTTTTTCTACCTCCTTCAATGGTGCATCTTTCTTCTTGGGGTGATCTTTTTGTGATGACTCTTTCTTATGTCCTCCTTCTTGGACTTATTTATATTTTCTTTGACCACTGGAAGAAGCTTTGTTTCCTTTAGCTTGATTAGGAACAGCAGATCCCTTGTCTTTACTTTGAATTGGGGCAACAACTTCTTTGTGATGAGCATCTACTTAAGTGTTCTATTTTTTTTATTGGAGGTTATAGGAAAATTCCTATTCCTAAATCCATATTGTCTTTGCACTTGAGAAAGATAATTTGATATCCCATCGAATAATCATTTTTACGCACTCATAATATTTCATCATTTGACAAGACAAATTGTTGATCATCCGGTGCACAAATTTCTGCAAAAAAATTGATCTTCTTCAGTGAGGAAAATAGGTTGTGATTTTCCTCAAATAAATGGTTCTCGCTAGAAATTTATCCTTCATCATCTTCATCAGGGCCTTCAGTATAATTCTATTGAAATGGAGTGTGAATTTGTTGTTGACTTTGTGGATCCTAGCCCCTCTGTTCCCTTTGCTTCATCATGTATTGAGGCTAGTGATTTTGACCCCTGAAATTGGGATTTCTAATGGAGGGTTCAACTTGTCGATGAGTGATGGAAATTTTATCCATCATCTTCTCCATGGTATTGATCAAGGTATCTAATTTGTCTTCTGATGAATTGGATGCTTCTTCTTTTATAGTGACTCTTTTTTCCGTCTTAATTTTTGACTTCTTGATGATCAAATTGGCTTCCATGCTCACTTTGTTTCTCTGCATTTCTTCAAGAGTTGATGGGTTTCTTTCCCTCAACTGATAATACATGTCAGGATAAAAACCATCAGGATAATGTAGTAAAGCAAGGCCTGGAGGAGGCTTAATATTCTCAGAAATTGAATCATATATTTTATTGAATCTAGTTGTAAATTATTGGACAGACACATTGGGACTCCTTTTAAAGGCGTTATACTCAGCTAAAATATGCAATGGATTTTTCTTCTCTTCCCATTTCGCCATAAAAAAATAAATCAGTTGTTGTGAAGTATGTATTGAACCAGCTGTGAGTGAGAGAAACCATTTCTTTACCTCTCCATATAAAATTTGTGCAATGATGCCCATCCTGGCATCATCATTTTCGATCTCTTCAAGATCTATAAAGTCAATTACTTTGGAAACATGCTAATAAGTTGTAACCTCAGATGTGCCATCGAAAAGAGGAAGCCTCTGACCATAGTTCTGAGGTAGTGGAGTGAGCTGAAGCGATAGGATCAATGGAGAAAATATGGCCATGACTAATGGAGGAGGTGGTGGAGGCATTGATGGAGTGAAAACTTGCAGAGGTAATGACAGAATGAAAGGAGGTATTGATGATGCAGTTGTATGAGAAGGTGAAATGACAGGTGAAGCAAAAGTATGTTGTTGATATTGAAAATAATCCTTCTGTGAAGTTTCTTGAAATTTGTTCACCAAGCCTTTGAGTTTATGAAAATTATACCAGACTTCACTATCAACTTCAGATTCAAAAGACTCAGAAAATGGTGCAAAGGACTCGAAATTGAAAGGATCAAAGGTGGATTCTGAAAGAAAAGTTTCAGACATAGTTCCAAACAAATATTTTTCAAATTATGAACTATAGAACAAATCTTCTGGAACAAATCTCATAGGAAAATAATTTGATTTGACAAGTGGAGGAACAGCTCTTCCAACCTTCCAAGACTTGGTTTTATGTTTTCTAAAAAGACTCTCAGGGTCATACACAATTGGTGAGGGATTTGGGTCTAGATTTGACCTGGTATGTCTTTTAGGAGCCAGCTTAAGATAGGAATTTTGGACTTTGGCTCAGATTTTATAATTCATCATGTTTTGAATGCTAGAGCTTGTCACCTACAAGTCTAACTTCCATAGGATTAAATAAATATTTCCAAGAAATGTTTAGCAATCGCTTCTCAGCAAAAGCGCCAAGAATGTTATCACTCTCCCCAACTTCCCAAGGCTGACAATAGGATGGGAGCACTAGTACAAAATGACTAATTAGTTACTAAAAAAATGATTAAAATTTTCATATAAATGACTAGTTTTCAGTCGGTGACCAATAGTATCTAATTTACAGTATCTTATAACGCGACCAAATTTTAGTCTTTTTTAGCTTAGTGATTAATTGGTTGTCTCAATTTTATTTTCTAGTAGTATATTTAGTCATAAATTTGGTCATTAATTTAGTCATTGATTTAGTCATTAATTGTCACAATTAATAACCAAATATACGACTAAATGTATTACTAAATGATCATTTCATAAAACCAATTAATGACCAAAGAAATATAACCAAAATGTTGGTCATGTTATAAGATATTGTAAATTAGCTTCTAATAGTCATACATATGCAAATTTTAGTCATTGTTTGAAACCAATGAATGACCAAATAAATATGACTAAATTTTGGTCGTGTTATAAGATACAATATTTGCAATATTTAGTCATCATTTGTAATCACAAATTTTAGCTACTAATAGTCATATATATGCAAATTTTAGTCACCGTTTGAAACCAATTAATGACCAAATAAATATGACTAAATTTTGGTTTTGTTATAAGATATTGTAAATTAGCTACTAATAGTTGTATATATGCAAAATTTAGTCGTCATTTGTAATCACAAATTTATCATTTGTAGTAGTCATTTATATTTTTTGGTATTTTAATATTCATTATATAAATGAATACTTTAGTAATTTATATTCATTTCATTTACTTTCATTAACAATCATTATAAGAAACTAATTTAGTCATATATTCATTTTATTTTTGTCCATCACTAATCAACATAAACTACTAATTTAGTAGTTTTAGATTGATTTTATGTGTTCATTATTAATTAACATAAATTAATTAGTATGATTTTGCAACTAAATTTTAAAAAAAATGTCATACAATGTACATGTTCATCTAATATGAAGACAAAAAGTTACATATGTTAATTGCAATACTAAATAATATCAAATGCAACTAAATAATTTCAACCACATAAATTATATTATATAAAATGTCAAGTATTACAATATGAGTTTCCAACTTCATATTTGTTGGAGTACAATTTATACATTAAACATTGTTTCATCGGTACTTCGAAACATTATCATTGTGTTTCCAAGGCATTGCAGGTGAATTCACCAACTCTGAAGACTTGACCATCTGTCTTTATGTGTGTGTCTTATGCGGGATATTGGATCTACGAATACCACTAGTCCAATTTTCTTCTCTCTCTTTAATTCACATTTTTCTGCTCCATTGTTATTGCTCTCCTCTTTCTTCAATTCATGCTTCTTACCATCAATATTGAGTTCATTTTCTGAAAAATAAATAATATACAATGTAAAGTATAAGACATGAAAGACGATGAACACTGGAATATAAAATAAAGTAGACTATAAAGGATTTATATGATACATACCTCAACATCAGTGATATTGTCAATGTCATTTTTCCTCATAAAATCAAGAAACTCGTACAAGTTTTCTTCAGTTGGGAAATAATGTTCACTATGTGGCTAGATGACATGTATAAACAAAGAAAATAAATGTCACCATAGAAAATAAAACTTTAGTAAAATTAATATTCAACCTTCAAGGAAAGCCTAGGAACAATCATGCCAACAAAGTTACATGCTAAAAAGCTCAAGTTGTATATTACTTATAGAATGTGGGAGTGCAAACAAAACTCCTAGAAAATGTCAAATTTAAGTCTAGAACAAATGAAATGAAGTAAAAAAGATACAATAATAGGATAGCCTCGTATAATAGATTGTCTTAAACAAAAATATATATCCTAAATAGGTTACCATGCCCTAGATTCTAGAAATAAAACTACTCTTTACTAAATTATGCCACATCATTTGCACAAGCTACAGATCAAGATGACATGCATATTGAAATAATGAAGAGGAATAAAAATCCCCTATTACATATATTTGTGGTTGTGGCTATTGTAACCTCGTAGTTATATGATACCACAATCTTATTATTCCACAGTTCATATAATTCAAGAAAACGGATTTTGACTTTTTGGAATAAATTGACACTAAACAATACAAGAAATTGTAAAATTGACTTCAATGTGGTCATCTCTTTTAGAATTGCATACAAATGCATGTCTACATTAATGTAACACTTAAATTTAAAATTGAAGAGAAGATGTTACTTCCTTCACAACTACGAGATGCTTTTGAATTGAGCAATTTATTTACCTTAATTTTACCCCGTCACTTCCACTAGTTGATTTAATCATATAATTGGAGACAAAAAAATTCAAGCCCAGTCTGAGAATTGTAATTAGAGCTAAATAAAAGAAACATTCCATACTTGATATCACCAAGGACAAGAAAAAATTAAAAGCTAAATGATTTTCTTCATAGAGAGAACGTAATAGCAACTGAACACATAACAATAGGAGAACAAATTCTCATGCATTTAATGTAGTAGGATTTTAATTATCTTTTGGCATTCATGTCTTATACATCAATATATGGCAGAGAAATCATATTGCTCAGGCATAGCATTTGGAAATATTTTCTATGATTTTTTAGTAAAGCTCGTATCTAGTTCAATTACAATATTGCATAGACCAATAGATAAAGTCTAGAAGTTGGTGGGAATTTTCTACATATAGTTGCATACAAAGGAACATTAACCATAGAACTTTATTTTCAATCAAACATGGAAAATATGTATGAGAGACTGGAATTTATCCTTGTTTACAAAATGACATCTCCACAAAACTTTCCTTGTGTCCTGCTTGCTTCCATCAACATCTTGAATCATATGTTGCTCCCCTTTGTAATTTAGGACCCCTGAGGCATGGGTTGTTTTCAAAACTGGAAAAAAATATCTCTATTATTAGATCTTCCTTTAAAGAACAAATGGAAAGCTTAAATTGTATAAAGCCACACAAACATGATTAGTATAGAGTAAATATGTTGTTGACTCTCAATCTTCTTTCATTTTTTAGATAGATCTATATATGTTCAACAACAAGGAATTATAACAAGACAAATTATATTGAAAAATAAATTTACTTTTTAATTCCTACATCTCTCATCCGCTCATCAACATGTCCCATATGTCGACATGAAATGCAACTAAAAATATGCAATGCACTTCTCCACTATTGAAGGAACATGAGCCTACTTGCTAAAGAAATCAAATAGGCTTTTCATAATCTAATATAATAAAGTAGTTCAGACACATTCTTGTCTATCAATATCATATAAATATTGTATGTATATCATCGACCATGTGTAATGGTAGCTGAGAAGAGATTAAGAGAGGAAAATTGACCTCTCGATATCTTATACTCTTACCACTGAAAAAGGAGATGCCTTTCCATTATGTTGTCTTTAGATTTTTTAAAGAAGGATGGCATAATCCATAAAGCACATCCATGGCACAGTGAGATGATTGCAAAGTTGCTTCTCTGACTAAATAATGTCACACTGCCAACTGCGAACAAAACCCAAGTTCAAATAAAGAAAGGCTTGACATAATATGGTGAAGTTATGAAAAGCACATTTGTATACACAATATTTTAACATTGAATACAAGATTCGGAACCACATCTAAGTACTTGATACCAGATCCTATAAAAACCAAAATTACAAATTCCATGTGTAACTAGACATAGAGCAAACAATTAAGCTATATTATTTCAAACAAAAAACCTATGTAAAAAGGATAAGAGCTTGAAAAACACTAGTTGTAAAAAACAACTTTCAATCAAAGGTTCCCATTTAGCTTATAACCCTAACCTAAATTCCTTTCTTACGCCAAAATTTGTCAATTCCATATATGCCATCATATTTAACACCACACTTTCTAGTGCATAATATGAATTCTTCTCCTTATGAGACCTGAAATTGACTTACAAAGATCCAAATTAAACATATGTAGCCACATAATGAATGAACTACAGCATGAGGCTAGCTGATAAGTTAAAGAAAATATGTACATATTAGGCTTTATCATAGTTTCAAGCTAAGAAAATTGAAAACATACCTGACAACAAAGACTAGATAATGCATCTTACAACTATCTCACACTACCTCATTAGAATTATCAAACTTCTGATCAAAATATTGTTCCTTATTTGTTCTCTTGTTCACACTAAGATCTCTTCCACCACTACTGAGAATATAACGAAGTCATAAATTTTTATCAGAGAAAGTATTAAACCAAAAAGTGGAAGCAATTTAGTATCATTATCATTTTTATTAATAAAAATTCAATAACAATAATGAAAATCATTTATATGTCACAAAAGCATGTAGATTATGCTTTCACCATAAATAAGTCCATTTTCCGAAATAGGAATTCATGACCAACCTAGCTGCTACGGAAGCATGTCTCGTTACCCAGGTGTAAAATGAATCTCTCTCAAAATTGAGAAGTGTGACTCCTTCACCCAGAACATAGAATGGACTAGATAAGTAAGTTTTTACAAGCTGTGAAAAGAGAGTTTTGGACAAATTTTGGAAATTTTCTATAGACTAATCTAACTCTCAAACATGGCAGGAGAAGATTGATGCACATCTTCTAGAGCCTAATGAGTTCTGACAAAAATAAATAAAGAAAATTTCATGAAAAAAATCAAAGTAAAAAAAAATAAAAGTAAGCAAAGTTCATGTAGCCTAATAAATCCAAAAAAAAATGAAGAAGCCCCATGCTACTTTGAATTCATCGGATGTGGAAATTAAAATAGTGTAGGGGGTTTTTTTATAGATCAACACATCATTGCTTACAAATCAACAAATTTATACAATCTGTAGCAAATATTTGAGGATAGTTTGATGTATTTTTACACACTTGAATAGGCCAAGCCACTAGTGAATAGCTGATTATTGCCAACAAACTATACTCGACACTTAGAAAAAATGAGGTAACATGAAATACTATATAGTATCAGTCACACATGCCTTCTGAGTGTTGAGCGATTAATTTTTCTACCTATGAGAAGAAGATATGACTTTCTCTCATATCTATTTCATTATTCAAGTCTCACTTGCATCTCTAGCGATAATTCAAACACCTTTTTCAGATCTGTTCATCAAGGAAAACAATTGATATGTTGGCCAAATATATGATTATAAGGCACTCACAATTTCAACAAATTTTTCAAGGGTCACTACCCCTTTGAGTAATTTTTTAGTCAATGGAGAGGACACCTTATATGAGGGGAAGTCACCTTGCACACATTTCCAAGCTATTATGATGAGGATGTCCACTCATTGATAATTACTTCGTCTTCTCCTTTGTATGTTATACTTATACCTTGGGATTTTCAAAATGGAGCCTTCTGCATCGAATATTGATGGAAAGTTCTACTCATGATGCCACAAGTGCCACTTTATTGGAGTTTTGCATGGTCTTTGTGCATTTGTTCAAGGTTTGAAGAAGGAATCCACATTGGAGGAGGCCACACATGCTTCTAAGGAGGATTCATTCATTGTTCTTGAAGATAGATACATGGTCAACCACTTGGAGGAGGAACAGTACTTCATGGTGCCATTTTTGGAGGATTATTTAAAAACCAACTCCATTATCATGTTATTGTTGACTTATATCATGGAGTTGGTTGCTTGAGATAATTATTGTAGTCTTTTTCTAAAATATTTTCATTATTTTTCTTGGAGTAGAAAGGGGATCTCAACATCATATTGCTATCTTTAGTATAGAGTTATTGAGGAGGCTTGAATGATAATATTTTATTGTATTCCTTGCAGAGAATAATGAAACTAGGAAAAGGTTGCACTAATACCTGTGAGCATGCTTACAGTGCTTCAGTTACAACAAACGACACTATGGCTACTAAAAAGAAGTGGTAGCAACAAAAGTTCAAGGGTTGGGAATAACACTAGCCGTTCGAAAAGGCAAGAAGGAGATACAAACATTGAAGATCATTTTTAAAAACATTCAATAGGTGAAAATACAAAGCTTTCTGGACAATATGTTTTAAAAAAAATTGATCTATTATTTGGTAGGGCCTGACATGCATTAGATTTCCCCTTATTTGCTGCAACTGATCAATAAATGGTTTCAATCACAGCGTTAGTGCTTGTCAAGAAGTTATGTACTCTAAAGTTGTTATCCTTGTTACTTGGTAGAATGGATTTCATTGACATTGTAGATGGGAGAATTTTGAAGGAAAGGGAGATTCATATTTAGTGCGGTTATTGTTTTTTGAATTTTCAAAAACAAAATCTTTGCGGAATTCCAGCACGGACTGTGAAGTGTGTGGTATATGAATTAATTAGATAGTGCTACTTAAGAGGGAAATTTATAAGATAGTTTAGTTTGGTATTTGAAGATGCCTCATACAGTTTGTCGAAGGAGGTTGTTAGAAACTATGGTATTTTACTAGCCGATTTACTACTCTTGTACATCCAAAAGTTTTGCATAATCACTCTAGGTTTGCTTTTCTCTTTTACTAGCTGAATGACTACCCCTTTACATCCCAAAGTTTTTTTAACAGCACCCTCTATAGGAAGTTAACACATGGCATGTCAAAACCTTTACTGATAAATTATTGCACATTCATACAGGAGCATTGCCTTCCAAGGGAGATTTGGATGCTTTAAAGATTTGATTGTTAGAAAAAGAATCCCCTTTGGAGAGCACCCAGCCAAGGGTAAAATGAAGTTATTAGAGCATATTTTAGGAAGGAAAATTCATTATAAGGGTGGGCATGGACGTTGTAAGGATGACATGTGGAAAAGGAGACCACTTAATGGCACAAGAAGCAAAGAATAGGGCAGTGCTCCACTTTACAAGAGATATTGACACCATATCTCCACAACTCAATGACTAAATGGGATGCACCCTATTGTAAAATGAAAATTGGCAAGATTGATGATTTCTAAAAGGGGCCATATAAAAGAGCACTCCAACCTAAGATACATAGACTTTTGTTGATTTTTTATTGTTATTTCTTTAAGAAAATATGAATCCATAGCTTTCTAAAGTATTCCCTATAATATTGTATTAGAAATTTATAAGTAAGACAGACTATAAAAGGAGGAGGAATATTGACCTACAAATTAAATTAATATGGAGGAAAACCCCCATAGGCCAAGTAGAAAGTTATTTACAAGAAAGGGAGAAAAGGCCCATGAAAAATTTAAGCTTCCATCATTGTCTTCCTTTCTGTAGGTTGGATTGATGTGCAAGGCTGCCATTGTAATATGCTAGTGTACCCTTCTTATCTGGAGGTGTTGCCTTTGGCCATGGAAGAAGGCTTTGGCAGTGATCTTTTAAACCTTTGATGGTGGAAGAGAATAACAAATTCTAAGAAGGAACGGGTAGAGGTTTCCATCACATATTTCTAAGTTGAAAAGGTGGTCTAGTTGCAGGCATTTCCAGAGATTTAATCCTTGTTTGATAACCCATTTTTCAAGAAACAAAATCAGATCTGTCAGCATGAATTTCAAGGGTAAATTTGCAGGTCATTGGCACATATTTCAAGGAAGAAAATTCTGTGAAATGGCATGAATTTCAAGGGACAGTGGTCTGTCATCATGAAATCTATGGTGTTGGTTTCAAGGATAGTGGTGATTTTTTTAGCAGAGAAAGTTTGTCAATGGCACACTTTCCAAAGTAGTGATTGTTGTATAGTGAACAAGTTTCAAGGACAATGGCATGATTTCCTAGACAAAAACAGGGAGAGATAAGTACCCTGTGTGATTTAATTAATGTTGTAATTAATTCTCTGAGAAAAGAAAAATAAAATCCTCCTTCAAACTAGCTTTCCCCTTTATGGTTTTTCCAAGGTCTAAGATTGACCAAGAACTAGAGTCTAAAAATTTATGTGTATAAGTAAAAGAGTAGTGGTAGCCTAGTAGTGTTTATTTTTAATTTTATATTCATGTTATATCAGGAATTAACCATGGGATGCGGGCATTAAACATGATGTGTAAAACAAACTAAAACCAGGTGGGGCCACAGGACACACAAGAATTTTCTACACTCGCTAGTGGGTATTGTGGCTTTGTTGCTCAGAGCCTTTGTCTACTAAGAACTTCGAATAAAAGGATGTGGTTGTCCAAGTAATGTCCAATAAAGTAGTGGCTTGTGGAAGATTGGAGGACCAATGCCTTTCTCATGAACAATGCTAAGCATTGTTGATCCAGGTACCAAAAAAATATGGAGAGAGGCCTTTGATAGTCGCTAAAATGGCGACATAACAATCCCTATATCTCGTAGTATATAAGACAACAACAAAAAAAATGTTCCATCTCAATCTCTTCGATATGACATTTATAAAATCCTATTCTCTTGAGGAATCTATTGTTTAGCCTCCACCAAAATGTAACCCCACTCAAAACTATCCCAGATATATCTTAGAGTGCATGCATCTAGTTCCACAACAAGGGGATCAAACAAAGATGACATGTCTCTAAGAAATGCATAGAAGGTCATCTTAGGCTTCAATCATCCTAGTGGGTCAAGCCAAGAGACCTAGATATATTACTTGTATATGTCATCCACGATGAACGTGTTCATAACATGTTTATTCAACAAAATATATCCAAGAATATCCAAAGTATACCTGAAAAGAGGGAGGCAATCCATTAGCCAAACGACCTGAGCAAGCTACAGATATTTGAAAACCAAAATACTGAATAAGAGAAGCACTAATTGTGAAAGGTACTTTCGTGATATTTACAACATATTTCTAGGCGGCAAACAAAATCAAGCAGTACGCATTTTGAGATATTTAATATCTTTCTGTTAGCCCATTTTTCAAGGAACAAAAGCAGTTTTGTCAGCATGAATTTCAAGGAGAAATTTGCAGGTCATTGGCACAGATTTCGAGGAAGGAAATTATGAGCAGTGGCATGAATTTCAAGGGACAGTGTTATGTCATTGGCATTAAATTTGTGGTGTTGTTTTCAGATAGTGAAATTTTTCTGAGCAGAGAAAGTTTGTTAGTGGCACACATTCCAAAGTAGTGTTTGTTGGACAGTGAACGAGTTTCAAGGAAAATGGCATGATTTCCTAGAGAGAAATAGGGAGATGTAAGTACCATGTGTGATGTAATTAATATTGTAATTAATTCTCTAAGAAAAGAAAAATAAAATCCTCCTTCAAACTGGCTTTCCCCTTAGGGGTTTTTCCAAGGTTTGAGATTGACCAAAAACTATAGTTCAAAATTTTTTGTGTACAAGTAAAAGAGTGGTGATAGGCTAGTAGTGTTTCTTTTGAAATATATGTTCATGTTATATCAGCAATTAACCATGGGATGTGGGAACTAAACATGATGTGGGGTTACAACACACACAAGAATTTTCTACACTTGCTAGTGGGTATTGTGGCTCTGTTGCTCGGATCCTTTGTCTAATAAGAACATTGAATAAAAGGATGTGGTTGTCCAAGTAATGTCTGATAAATCAGTGACATGTGGAAGATTGGAGGACCAATACCTTCCTCATGAAAAATTCTAAGCATTGTTGATTCAGGTACCAAAAAATGATGGAGAGAGGGTTTTGATATTCACTAAAAAGGTGACATAAACATCCCTATATATCATAGCATATAAGACAACAAAAAACAAAATGTTCCATCTTAATTTCTTCTATATGACAATTGGAAAAGCCTATTATCTTGAGGAATCTATTGTTTAGCCTCGACCAAAGCCTATGTAATCCACTCAAAACTAGCCCAGAGATATCATAGAGTGCATGCATCTAGTGTCACAACCAGGTGATCAAAAAAAGAGGACATGTCTCTAAGAAATGCATAGAAAGTCATCTTAGGCTTCAACCGTCCTATTGGGTCAAGCCAAGAGACCTAGATATATTACTTGTATATGCCATCTATGATGAACGTGTTCATAACATGTTTATTCAACAAAATATGTCCAGGAATATCCAAAGTATACCTAAAAAGAGGGAGGCAATCCATCAGCCAAATGACCATAGCAAGACATAAGACCTTTGAAAACCAAAAACTGTGATCCCGCCCAATAGGTGTAGTCTAGGCCATATGTTAAAATTGGAAACTAGGGCCAAATTCCACTTTTTATAGCTCCTTTGGGGAAGATAATTGCAGCATTGAATTTCTCTTTTCGAGATATAAAACCAGTCTGCATTCCTCCTATATGTAAGTGTCGCATTTGGAATTCCTACAGAAAATAAATAGATTCATTTATGCACACCCTTAGAAAATTACTTGTCTTTTGAAGCTCAAACTGCATGATAAGAGAGATGTAAAATTATGAATGAAGATTAATACCTTATCTAACATATTCCTAGTCTGTTAGGTCAAATCTGATGTGGAAACCCAAGGTGATTTTGTCTAGGCTTTAGCCACTAACGTTCGAGCATGTGTGTACAAGAATATAGATGTTGGGGCATTTGTGAACTGGTAGGATGAGGATTTGTCTTTCTTGGTATGTATCTTGACTTCATGACATTGACAACAATTCATGTGTTATTACCATCATTTTATACAATTGCATTTTATCTTTGATGTAGACAGATACTACTCTTGTGTTGTTGATTTTATCACTGTGAATCATATTTTCATTAAACAAAAAAATCTAATACAAAGTTGTATCTTAAAGCCACTAAATAACCAAGTCACAGATTCTACTAACCATAGCATTCAAAGGCCTAAAAATAAAATATTAAAATTCAAAGCTGACATCTCATAACCATGCTAGGACTCTGAACAAGCATAAATACGCAACCACGGAAAACAAATCAGTGACTGTAAGTATAAATATGTGATCCTAAATTAACCAAATTAAAGGGGATTACATGAGAACCTAAAGTGAGTGATATCTATCAAGTATTCTGTAGGGATCCCTCCAAAAAACTTCTTTTCCAGGGAGCCTAAGTTTATGTTGACTGACATCTTAGCTCCAATGGGAAATCCCTCAAACTTATAATAACTACTTAACATATCATTCATATTCCATAGCAGCTGATTGCACTTTGCAGTGAGTACTTTCAGTGTGTTGGTCTGTTTGAAGCACCTATTCAAACTGGGAATCAAAGTCAATGTCTCCAACCATTGTTTCCATAGGGAGGATTTAGACAGTTAACTATTCTTTTTGGTCCTACATGTGGCCTCATTAAACATCAAACATCAAACATCAAAGCATATACTATTCCTTAACTGAGAAAAACACATTCATTTCCACTTACCTTTCCTTGTCATCTCACTTTTACTATTATTACCATATCTTTTACCAAGAATTCTTGCTTACAGTGTATGTCTTGGGCTATCTTCATAATGGAAAGATAGGGGTTTAGAGATAGTGAAAAATGAATTATTAAAAGTGGTAAGCAATTGTTCCCTACTACTATATTTTTATTATATTATGTTTGCACCTAGAGGCGCTCTCCAGCCTACTATGCAAGAGATGTTGTAATGCCATGTCTTGTCCTGTCCTATGAACATTTTGACTTGGTGAAATTACATAAAAAAAAAAAAAAATTAAATAGTAATTAAAATAAAATTGAGGTAAAATAGTCAATTGATGATTTTTGACCTCCAGGTTTGTCAATGCATGGTTTTCCCAATATTATTCTTATGTAAGAATAAATATATATATCTTAACTCTGCATCTACCGAGCATTGAGAGGGATCAAATCCCTTTGAGGTGAAAACCTATTTTAGATTGATTGAGAAGATATTTGATCCCTCTTGGTGCTTGGTAAATCGAGAGGTAAGGTGAATCTATGCTAGTGATAATGCAATTGTGATAACCTGTTTCAATTCTAGTCTTGGCAATGTTTCATCTTGGACCCAAAGCATTCCTTTAAATAATATTCTTGAAAATATTCTACTGAATTTCCACGCATCTCAATTAATTCTCTCATATTGAAGCCTGAGATTGATCTTGTAGAACACTCATTTACCTTCTGCAGTTTGATCAAGTAATTTGTCTTGTTACCACGTGATTTGTCACTATGGGGGTGCGATGTCTTCACTTGAAAAACCAGTGGAACTTGGAAGATCCACTACTGTCACCTAGGCTTCACTTTCCTCACTTCAAAGGTGTATACTAACAGCCTCTAGGGGGGCTTCCATATAAAAGGATATTTTCATTATGAGATATGGATAGCAAACACAGTATGGATGGTTAATTATTTGTTTGTATGTGTGTGTGTTTGTGAGGGTGATGTTATGTTCCTAACAAGCTGGAAATTACTTCTCATGAAATACATAAATGCATTCTTTGCTCATTCATGTTGACCCTTTATGGTTGTATCATGCCAATCTCTAACTTGAAAACACAAAAGGAAAACTGAAATAATTTCTAAACTTATCTTTCTAATACATAAACTATGTGCATTAAAGAGTACAACTTTACCATCAAATTCCATTCAAGCTTAAAGAGAATAAATAGTAAATCAGAATTATTATGACAGTGTCTTCTCTAAGTTTTCATATCAGCATACAACACAGCAAGTTAGAGGCACATTTCAAGGCAACAAACAGATATTTTCCATTTCCTTTTATCTAACCCATAAACCAAAAAAATAAATCAGATTCAAAAATACATTCCAGTTACTTATGCATTCGTTGCTTGTTGGCCACGAAAATTCAGTCTAAGTGTTCCTTTCTTCCTTTTAAATCTCAATATTTTTTTCCCTGAGAACACACAATGTCCTTTTAACAAAATAAGAATTGCAATTTCCAAGTATGAAAATAAATTTTCGAGCTCACAATTATGAGTATAAGAACAACATACAAACATTAGAATGACATATATGAAAATTCCATTCATACATTTCGTCAAAAGGTTATGATACAACCTTATATATTTCTAGTTGTAGACAGAGTTTTAGAAAATTCAAAGTAGGATTTGCAAGGATAACTACTAGATAGATGAAAACGTTTAAGAAAATTCAGAGTAGGACTATGCAGGGCAGGATTTTATGCTTGTATATAATCCCAAACATTGGTAGGGGTAGGATATAACTATATACATATGTTCTTTTTAGTCAAGTCATACTAGAGACTTGAATGTGTGACTTATTAAATATGGGTCTAGCATCAATGGTAAGAATAATCAGTTTATCTCAGACATGTTAATGTCCCTATGTTGTGTCTCCTGCATTTCCTTGATCACAGTGACTTGGGGACTGCCAGGGGCTGACCCCGTTTGTAAGAGGACATTCCCAAGGAAATTGGGTCTTGCATCAATGGGAAGAATGTTGTGTCTCTTGCATTTCCTTGTTCATAATGACTTGGGGACTGCAAGGGGCTGCCTCTTGTTTGGAAGGGGATGTTCCTGAGGAAACTGAGGGCTTCCCCCATAGCCTCTAGACATTTCTTGCCCAAAATGGTGACATTTTGGAGGCAAGACTTGATGGTTTCAGGGATGTCTAAGGGCCTCCTGTCCAAAATGGTGCCTATATGGCACTGGTTCTCCCAAAAAATATTCACTTGGTTTGGTTGGCACTAATAATGTAATAAATCATCTATGCAATGCATGTGGGAAAATGAAACCTGACCCCCATCCCCTGTCACTGAAGTCTTAAACTCTGTGCTAGATAGGAATAAATATGCACATTTCTTAAAACCATATCTTTGGTATGTCACAAAAATATAACTTGCATAGTAAGAGGTTTTAGAACTCGACATGTTGGTGGAAAGGCATGACTGTATACCGAGGAGTCTAGGACAACATAGCTAAAGAGGGAAACATGTGGAATGCTACAACTAAGAAGCTCAATATGATATATAACTGAAAATAGGAAACTTTGATTTACTTAGTTCTATCAACTAGGAATATGGTGGTGAATGGGGGGAGAGCATGGTTAAAAAATCACATAATGAAAATAAAAAATATGCAATCTGGAGATTGTTAAAGCTACCCTTTGGCATGCTATCAATACTATTTTTAATAATTTTCACTTTCTAGTAATTTTTTGTAGTATATACAAAGCAACTATAGGATCTACACTCCTTCAAATATATTGTTTCTAGGGTTTTCGTAAACCAGTGGAGTGATGGACTATTGAATAGTAATTATGGGTTTTTCGTCTACTCTTTTTTGTAGCTTTGCAAGCCAAGAGGAGATCTGCCCTGACATCTATAGGTTGGTCTAATATTACTTCCCTAGCTTCTGAAGAATGACATAATACACGGAACAACTGAGAAACCTATTCCCCAACAAAGTGATAATAATTCAAAGGACAATGGATTTTCCCAAAGTCGAACAATTTTTAGCAAAATCTATATCTTTCAGGCTACTGTTATAAATATACGAATATCCAAAAATTTGTTTTCATTCCTATGCATTATGATGTTCTCCATAAAAAACCATGTAGAGGTTATGATAACATAACACCAATGACATGCAATCATACTCATTTTTGCAATGGAGCCCATTAGGTCTGAGTGTTGAATCGGAGAGCTCTGATACCACTTGTAACATACCATCACCCTTTGTTTTTTTGTTTTCTTTTTTCTTTTTTCTTTTGGATCTTCCATAAGTGTTCAGGATGTTTCATTGCTGATACTCTAGTGTTATTTTCTCACATGAATTAAAATAACAATTCTTTCTTATCCTTTATGGTTTGTCACAATCACAAGTTTTTGTGCCTCCTTTAGTATCAAATACTATCCCTAGTAGAACTATACACTACTCCAAAACCTAGTACTCTAGGACAAGGAGATAAGGTGATGAAGAGTGTTAAGAGAAGAAGTTTTGGATTATTGAGTAGCTTGGGAGGTACTCCAGTCCCAAGGGTTTAGGGTTTGGAAGTTGGAGCACCACAAGAGTCACTTGTGGGCTTGGAACCCAAGGTTGGGGTTTTGCACCCATCAATGTTTGGGTCAAAACCACGCATCATTTTGGAAATGTGATGGACAGAGATGATAAAGGATGGCGAGGAGAATCCAATGCTTCAAGAATCATCAAAATCTAAGATTTCCTTGATGAGTTATAAATTTTGAAGTTTGACAATGAGTTTTTGGCACATAAGTCATGTAGGCTTGGAGTGCATGTGCCAAAAGACATGTCTATTCGAGTATCCCTTATAAATTGTATAAATAGAAGGTGAGAAAACTCATTTTAGGCCTTCAATGTGCATCCATTCATAGGAGATAAACCTTTGACGTAACCGAGTTAGCTAAGGAGGCAGATCGAACTTGTTTGGGATTGTTTTTTTGGGTATATTTGTCTCTTACAGGGCCGCAGTACTACAGGAGGCTACAACATTGTTAAGGGAAATTTGGTGGATGTATTTGGGACATTTTTAGGTGGATATTCCTCCCAGGAAGTAGGTCGCATCAATAAACAACACCTATAGGTGGGTCGCAGGCTTGTTCTCTCTTAGAAGAGGGTCGAAAGGTTGTTAGAAGTTACAAGAAGGCCGCATGTATGAAAAAATAACCTAGGAGCAGAGTTTGGGGTGTGATCTGACCTAGAAAAAAAACTAAGTGTGGGAAGATTAGTGTGGAGGAAGGTTGCAATCCAGGAAAAGGCTTTGGAGTAGTGAAAGAGGGTTGTTGCAGATTTTCAACCAGCCCTAACCAGAGCACCAAACCTACAGCAATGACATCATCCCTTAAGGAGTGTATAAGTGTGGTATTAGTGTTGAATTGGATGTTAGAGGATCAGTCCTAATGTGGAAAAAATTGATTGCATCTTGTGAGAGCCATTTGGAGGACTTGTCTTGATGGTTGAATTCCCCTCGTAGGAGAATATTTCATAGTGTAGGTATTGGGAATCATTAGACTGGTGGAGGGAAAAATTTTGATGGCCTAAAGTAGATCTTGACAAGCAGTCATAACGAGAGCTTGACAGTTGAAGTTTGGGTGAAGTATTGACACTAATGTGTATCTCTTCGATGGACAAAATAACCTACTAGCTTCACAGGTTGGAGCTCAAGTGTTGGCCAGCCTAGAAGAGAAGATTCGATCAGCCCATGTTCATTATAACATAAGCGAATTGCAGTACTGATAGGTGGCAGCCCTCCTGGAGACTCTGTGTGTTGTCACTTGATGCACTAAGGGGTATCTATAGAGTAGAAAGGGAGCAAAGTACCAACAGGATGGGATACGACATAGAGACTTGTAATATCCCCAAATGGGATTTAACAGTAATAAAAGAACAAATAGACAATAAACTACAACAAAATGGAAAATAACATCAAGACACAAGAAATGAAGCCAAAACCAGCTGAGGGATTTTAATAATATTTGTCAGAGTAGTACAATGGTGGTGCTCAAAAAGATGGAACATGGGCTTGCACTAAACAGGCTGAAGAAATGCTCTAAATCTGGACAAAAACATTGCTCGAATGATGCTCTGTGTGGCTCTCTCTCTGCACTGCCAGTGTTGGAATTGTTGTTGTTGGTTGGAATCGGACTATGTTTTGGGCCTGCTCCCATGCTCAAAAAATTCTGGTCTTTTAACCATGGGCTCTGCTCATAAGACCCACAAAAACCCGCGAAGGGTTTCCAGAAATCTCGACCCTAGAAAATGGCCCTCTTGGGCTTGGTATGCTGCTCTGCTGGGGAAATAGGTCTCCTGGATGAAACTTCTAGAAAATATCTCCAAAACTCTGCCCAAATCCCTGGTAGGAGGTGTATAGTCTCCCCTCCAAATCCTCTGGCTAAAACTGTGCTACTCCTCCACTTCCCGACACTTTTTTTCTTGTTGGACTATGCAATCACTACACAGTCTAGACTGTCTTTGCATTGTCCTAAAGGGACTACATGTGGTTGTGATGTTTCTCTACAAGTTATTTACAAAATAGGTGGAATTACTCTCCTAAGCAGGCACTCGAATTCCTCCGAGGTAGAGTTTGAGATCTCCACTTGGAAATATTTTTGCTAAACAGTACTGCAGACTTGGCTAAACAGCTCAAGCATGCTTCAATCAGTCAAGATAGAAAATTAGATAGATGAATGAATGAGGAATGAGCTGCTCTCTTTCCCTTTTGTCAAAACTCGGCCTCCAACGTTCCCTTGGGCCCACAAGGACTATGTTGCCCCTCCTCCGGCCTACCACTGTGATGCCCATTGCACTGCCTCTCCCATGCAGACACCTAGGAGTTGCCTCCATACGCTGGGTGGCCACAAGGACCCCACTTCAACCACAATATTTTCCTTTAGATAATATAGGGAAGCACTTTAGTTGCTTAGTTTTATTTGTGGTTCCCCTTACCTACTTTATTTTTGTTTAACATAAGGAAAATTAAAACTAGTCAAATATTAATATTCTCAATTAGCTGACTACTAATTGGGGATATTACAAGACTGCAGCGAGATTTTCAGTGTATATCGTATTCTTGTACTTGTGGATAATTGAGGGCCATTATCACTTGTACGGGAGCCCTTAATTGTTGTATTATATGTTAATAATATAATGAATATGGGTTACATATATTCTTGTTATTGTTCTTATTGTGCATCTGATTGGTTTATTGAATTATTTTGTTTTGTTGTGCTAAGAAGCTTTGTTGAGATTCTTGGTTTGGTAGCGTTAGAGATTTAAGATTCTATCCTAGACCTGAGGTCGTGGAAATTCAACATGGAACTAGAGCATGTTTGAGCTACTTTGGAGACAGTAAATCAAAGAGTGCAAAAGTGAATTACAACTTAAGAGGGAGTTGGTCACATTGTAGGTGAAGGGCTCACTACAATGTCGAAGTTGCACATTGATCTTCGGTATGAGGATAGGTTGGAAGGGTTGTCCAACTGTATTCCATGGAAGGAAATATCAACAGGATCTGGGAGTTTGGTGAGAAATCCATCAAGAAGCCAACTAACCCTAAGGAGCAGGAAGTGTATGAAGAATTGGATACAAAGCTGAGATTGATCATCCTAGATGGTGTGATGGACTCCCTAATACCACATTTGTTCGATAAGAACTCCGCTCATGATATGCGGATGGCTCTTCACAATTTGTTCCAGAATAAGAATGAGGACTAGGTACTAGTATTGGAGAACAAGTTGAATTCCACCAAGATGTTGCAAGGTGAAGGAGTGACTTTGTATCTGACGAGGTTTTCTTAGGTCAAATATGAGATTTTTGTCGTCAGTGTGACTGTTTCAAATACTGATATGGTGAGGATTTCCTTGAAAGGGTTTACTCTAGAATGGAATCCCTTCATCAAAGGAATCGTTGCCAAGAAGAAGTTTCCAGACTGGAATAGGCTATGGGATGACTTCATTCAGGAAGAGTTGCAAGACGAGGATCTTCATCCAACAAAGAGGGCATATGAGGACGTGGCACTTGTAGCACGATGTTGAAATTTGGTTACCGGAGGACAGGTGGTTCCCTAAGGCTTTGATCCTTGGCCTAGGGAAAAGTGTCCAAAAGAATTTAATTTTTCTCCTAAAGTGACTTTATAATTTTTATAAAGTCAAATATAATTTAAAAGTGACTTTAAGAGATAAAGTTGTTAAAGTCTAATTTAAAAGTGACTTTAAGTGATAAAGTTACTAAAGTCTAATTTTAAAGTGACTTTAATAAAGTCAATGTAAAATTAGAAAGGAAAAGTGACTTTGGAAATAAATGACTAAGTGGGTCTTTATTAAAGTGGGGTGAATTAAAAAATAGAAAGTGATATTTAAATGAGCATTTAATCTCAGCCCTAGATCTCAATCTATTTCAGCCATTGGATTTAGGGATTCCCCAAAAGTCACTTAGGGTTAGGTTAAAGGAGGAAAAGGAGGGAAAAGGTCATTCATTCTTTCATGAGCAGATTGGGAGAAGGAGAGAAGGAGAGTTGGAGATTTTTCTGAGCAGTGAGAAGAAGGAGGGCAGCAGTGAAGAGATTTCAGCAAAGGTACAGCAGCATTTATTGGCACACATACCGAGGCAGAAAATCTGCACAGCAAAGGAGAGGCAGTGTTTCCAAGTGAGGAGGCACAGAAATCGAGGAAGAGGGTACAGCAGCAAGCATGCACTCCAAGGCACAAACATCAGGCACGTTTTTCAAGGAAGAGAGTGGCTGTCATTTTCGGCACAAAAACCGAGGAAGAGGACAGCAACTACAACTCTGTTTTTTGGCATGGATTTCGAGAGAGGTTGTTGTACAAAATCTATACAGTCCGTACAACAAAGTACGGTTGTTTCGACACGCTTCTCGAGGTGGCCGTACAACATTTAATGTTTTCCTAAGGTGCTGTAAATTTTCTATTTTCTGTTGCTGATTTGGCACAATTTCCGAGGCGGTGTGCAAGCACGGAAATCGAGATAAGTCTGTAAATTGGTTGCTGGAATTTTTTCTGAGTTTTTCCTGTTTCACTGTAAAAAGCAATATTCAGAAAAATAAAAGAGAAGCTCTCAAACTGGTTTTCCCCAAGAGTTGTAGGGGGTTTTTCCAGGGTCATGTTGACCAAAAATATCTGTGTTAAAATGTGTGAATCACTGTTTTAAGCTTGCTGATTTTTATTTCTGCATTTTCCAGCATTCTGTAAATTTTCCAGAATTTGTGTTTTCAGCAAAAAATTATTTTCCAATTTGTTGAATGTAAGGATATGGGAAAGGGAATTTAACTATTTGGAGAAATAAGGTGAAACTGAAAACCGGGGTGGGAAACATTAAATTTCTACACATGAATGAAGGGTAAGAAGAAGAAGGAATTGAGTAAAGTCAAGTGTTTCAACTGTGGCGAGATGGGTCATTTTTTGTCGAGATGTACGATGAAGAAGAAAGGAGATGACGAGAAGAAGAAAGGGAAGCAGGTCGTCGGGGTTGCCACTTCTGCTGAGATAGATGCTCTCACTAGGAGGTTCGAAGAGGAGGACTTTGTTATGATCTCTCATTTCTCACAGGGTACTATCGATGAGGATGGATGGTATGTGTACAATGGTGTGACGAAACATATGACAGGGTCACAAGAGGTTTTGAAGACTCTAGATCAATGGGACCCAAAGTTTCACATGGTGTTGGGCGACAAGAGTCAAAAGGAGATCTGAGGATCGGGAGTTGTGCCATTGAGGATGGAGACAAAACAGGTGATGCGGATCAAGGATGTACTATTTTTACCAGGACTTAGATATAGCATGATATTTGTCTTGATGATCAAGAAGAAGGGGTTTGAGGTCTTCTTCGAGGATGGGAAGGCAATACTTAGACCTACAGGCTCTAGCTCTGTGGGTATTGTACTTGGAGTTAGAGAGCATGGTCTATAAAGGCTAACAGGAAAGCCTATGGATCATGGGAAGAAGAAGCAGGAGGCAAAAGTGTAGGTTCCAAAGAAAAGAAGGTCCAGGTTCTAGAGGTTTATAGGGAGTCGAGTTCTAGCGGGAGCTTGCAAATTCAAAGGGAAACTTTGTAGCCCAAGAAGAGCACGTAGTCAGTGGGGATAAAGGGTGCTCCTACATGTTCTAAGAAGGAATCATGCAGAGAATGGAAGACATTTCAGGAGAAGAAGAAGAAGCAGGATTCTTCCAGTGATAGCGACACTTCCGAGAGAGGCGCATTTCATACTACAGGGTTTGTTGCAGTGGTGAGCAATGATATTTGGGTGAGTGTTGTGAGTAGTGATTATGATGATGAATTACTCCCTAGTCTTGGAAGTACCTCCCTCATAAAGAGGGAGTGTTGATTTTTTAGTAGCTTGGGAGGTACTCCAAGCTCTAGGGTTCATGGTTTCGAGGTTGGAGCACCACAAGAGTCACTTGTGGACTTGGAACCCAAGATTGGGGTTTTTCACCCATCGATGTTTGGGCCCAAACCATGGAGAATTTTGGACATGTGATGGATGGAGATGATGGAGTATAGTGAGGAGAATCCAATGCTTTGAGAATCATCAAAATTTGAGATGTCCTTGATGAGTTATGAATTTTTGAAGGTTGAAAATGATTTTTTCGCACATAAGTCATGTAGGCTTGTTGTGAATGTGCCAAAAGACATGTCTATTCAAGTATCCCTTCTAAAGTGTATAAATAAAAGGCGAGATAACTTATTTTAGGCATCCAATTTGCATCCATTCATAGGAGATAGACCTTTGATGTAGTCGAGTTAGCTAAGGAGGCAGACCAAACTTGTTTGGGACTATTTTTGTGAGTATATTTGTCTCTTACAGGGCCGCAGTACTACAAGAGGTTACAGCATTGTTAAGGGTCGTTTGGTGGATGTCTTTGGGACAATTTGAGGTGGATATTCCTCCCAAGAAGCAGGTCGCATTACTAAACAACACCTACAAGTGGGTCGCAGGCCTGTTCTCTCTTGGAAGAGGTCATAAGGTTGTTACAAGTTACAGGAAGGGCCGCAGGTAGGAATAAGACCCTAGGAGCTAAGTTTTGGGTGCGGTCTGGCCTAGAACAATACTTAAGTGTGGGAAAATTAGTGTGGAGGAAGGTCGTAGTCCAGGAAAAGGTTTTGGAGCAGCGAAAGATGGTTTTTGCAGACTGTCAACAAGCCCTAACCAGAGCATCAAACCTATAGCAGTGACATCAGCCCTTAAGGAGTGAAAAGGTATGGTATTAGTGTTGAATTGGATGTTAGAGGATCAATCCAATTGTGGAAAGAATTGATTGAAACCTATGAGATCCATTTGGAGGACTTGTCTTGATTGTTTAAATCCCCTCCCAGGAGAAAATTTCATAGTGGAGGTATTAGGCATCATTGGACTGGTGGAGGGCAGCATGTTTATGGCCCAAAGTATCCCTTGACAAGCAATCATAATGAGGGCTTGCACCAGAAGGTTGGGTGAAGGATTGAGCCTAATGTGTAGCTCTTTGATGGACAAAAGAAGCTACTAGCTTGGCAAATTGGAGCTCAGGTGTTGGCCAACCTATAAGAGTGGAATGGATCAGCCTGTGTTCATTATAGCAGAATCGACTTACAGCATTGATAGGCAACATCCCACCTGGAGACTCTATGTGTTGTCACTTGATGGACTAAGGGGCAGCTAGAGAGCATAATGGGAGCAAAGGATCGACAAGACGAGATACGACATAGAGACTGCAACGAGATTGTCAGTGTATCTTGTATTCTTGTACTGGAGGATAATTGAGGGCCATTATGTCTTGTACGAGATCCCTAGATTGTTGTATTATATGTTAATAATATAACAAATTTGGGTTACATATATTGTTTTCATTGTTCTTATTGTGCACGTGATTGGTTTACTGCATTATTTTGTTCCGTTTTGCTAAGTAGTTTTGTTGAGATTCTTGGTTTGGTAGCGTCAGAGATTTAATATTCTATCCTAGACCCAAGGTTGTGGAAATTCAATAGAAGGAGCAGGTCCAGTGTGCTACCCATCTCTAAGATAATATGGTCAAAACAATGTATAATAGGGCTCTCTCCTTCCCCTATTTATATATTAGGACAAGAAAGCCAATGACATAACGTGAGGCTAAGCCTTTGTACGTGGCCCATTCTTGTACAAGATCCTACACCCTCAATAAAAAAAAGGATTGCATATTTCTAGGATAAATAAGGAGAATATTAGAGTACTGGGCAACAACACCCCTATATCTGAATAGCCATGACTCATTATAGCCACTTGTCCTCACTCTAGATTTATTTTGTAATAGTATACTCTAAACAGTCTCTGAATTTCTTGTACATATTCCGGGGGAAACCATTATTTGTGATTGTTCAATATTTTGAGTAGTTCTTCCCTAAGAAGTGAATGGCAGTTGGTAAAGAGACTCACTACAGTAGGAAAAGGTCCATTCTGGGCAATTTTCTTGGAAGCAGAAAGCCTAGAGGTGAATTTATTTGTCAAGATATTCCCTTGTTGTGTTCATTAGTATGGGATCATACCTTGAGTATGTGGCACCCACATATCTTCAAGGGAAATCATTTGTTTTCATGTTAAAATAATGATTATTGGCAGCTCTTTTGCAAAGGGACCTAGAGTCATTACTGCTCCAGAAATTCGATTGGATTGTTATCAAACATAAGCACTTGATTTGAAACATGGTACATTTTGTGTCCTTGGCTAGGGATCAACTATATATGTTTTGGAAGCCACCGAGGTAGCTTTAAGAAAACAAGTTTTTCATGCAAAGCACACTTTTATTTCTCTGAGTATCAAGAGTAAATCAAGGATTGTTCGAAACCCGCCCCTTATCACTAGGCAACCATTATCCCTTAGAATTTGAGCATTCAGAATCCCCATCTACAGTTGACCTCTCAAATGTCCTAATGATGGATCCCCGTTGGGCTTCGAAACGTCGACACTATTTTTCTAGTACTGTGGATAATCCGGAAAGCTCCTTAAAAAATGATCACCACATGAGTTTAAATGACCTCTAAAATATTATATCACTACTGCTATGTAAGCTAGATTTGGCATCATTGTTGTGAAAATAACTCATTTTATAGCTCCAATCAATATAATAGATTCTCTGCCATCCAAAAAATTCTTTGCCATTTTCACCTTATAAAACAAATGAAGAAAAAACCCTAAAAATCGTTGTAGTGACTTCATTTACAAGCAGGATCATCACACCAATCTCTGACATAGAAACCCTTACCCATATCGTTAATTTTTAGTGCAATAAAACAAATGACAGAGTAATTTTTTTATTTTTTATAGTACCTAAACAACACCGAACTACGAACAAAGTGTGTTCAAGCGATAACCCTCCATTTCTCCACCTACGCCATCACCTCGCTCATGTGAACTAGATTTAAAAGGATGCATTCCTCCTAAAATCAAATTACCCTGTACTTACCATTTTTCAAAGCTTTAAGCTTTATTTTATCAAATTACCCTGTACTTACCATTTTTTGAAGCTTTGAGCTTTATTTCAGTTAACATTTATTAGTAAATAATGATTTTTATAAATAAACCGTAGTTGGTGGTAGAGTTAGTGTGTAAATATTTCATATTTCAACCACATTGGCGCGTAAATATGAAAAGGTTTAATGTTGTAAAAATGATTTTAAAATGTTAAATTAATGGAATTAATATATATGTAATTGTAATGGAATTAATATATATATAATTGTAATTGTAATTAACGGAATTATATAATATTTTTTCTTTGTATTAAAAAGCATAGTGTCATACATTTCTTGACTTTGCATTTCAAACACATTATAATAGTTGAAATTGGGAATATTATTTTTCTATATTAGCTTCGATCCATCTAACTCAAGATCTACTAAGTGCTAAGAAGGATCTATTTTTTTGAGGTGCAAACTTTATTTAGAGAGAATAGAGATTTGATCCCTCTAGATACTTGGTAAATCCATAATTAAGATGGATCTAGGCTATATATATATATATATCAAAACCTCTAGTATTTTACCTCAATTTTATTTTAATTAGTATTTTTTATGTTATGTAATTTGATCAAGTCAAAATGTTTACATAAAAATAAAAATTTCCTAACACGACATTACATCATCTCTTCCATGTTAGGTTGGAGAACCCCTCTCCGGGCAATAATTCAAAATTATTTAGTAATGTATAAAATTTCTAGTAACTTGTTAGCAAAAACAAAATTTACATTCAAGTACTATATTATTTTTTGAATTTTGTTATTTATAAGCCCTTCTTTTTATCTCGTCCTTTGTTCGCATCTTAAGGTCTCGGAGCACAGAAGAACCTCCATGTAGCTTATGCTTTTGAGCATGATGATATTCTAGTTCTTTAAGTAATCAAGCTTTTCTTTTCTTTTTTTTGTAACTAGGAAGTGCATAGGCCGGGGTCATCCTGCTTATTGGACATTGCAAGAAGATTGATCCTCCCACAATGGGATGCTTATCACAAGGATTGTGTTAAGCTTTAGTCAAGTCCGGACACCCCTTGGGAATTTTAATTCCCCCAAAGAGGCTTCCACTCCTCATCCCCACGTAAACCAATTGGTCTACACCTTATATGTTGTACTTGTTAGTTGGTCGTATTTTTATTTTTGGACTATAGTAGTCATTTACGTTAATCATTTTTAATTTTTTCACTTATTATCTAGTCATATATTTTAGTCCTAGACTAAATTAGTCATTTAAGTTAGTCGTTTTTAGTTTAGTCACTTCCTATCTAGTCATATATTTTAGTCCTAGACTAAATTAGTCATTTAAGTTAGTCATTTCTAGTTTAGTCACTTATTATCTAGTTGTATATTTTATCCCTGGACTAAATTAGTCATTTAAGTTATTCCTTTTTAGTTTGGTCACTTAAAATTGCTTAAATTTAGTAGTAATTCACTTGAAATAATTGTTGTGACTAACTTTTTTAGTCCCATAGTCAATAATTTCATCATTTTCTACTAGTGGAGAAAGGTAACCACAGACCAAACTTTAGGTCAAGTAGCTAGCCCTACCCGGACCAGAGAGGGCTCTCCCTTTTTCACTTTAAGCAGACAAATGAATGGATGAATATCTAATGATTTTAGGCTAGGTATTTAAGCTTAATAAATAGAATATGTTTCATGTTTTGAATGTTGGATAGAAAAGTCAGTGAATGAACTATATATAAGGTTTCTAGCTCTAAACTTCAAGGTGAACATATAGAGAATATGTGAGGCAAGATAGGTAGTTTTAAAGCATATTAATCAGCCATTGAGTATAATATGAAGATGGAGGAGAGTTTGAATGAGCATTGAGGTGAATTCATTCAGTTTAGAACCAAATAAACATTATATGGTGAATCTTGTCTAAAACAAAGCATGCATAAACATGAATTCGGCTCTAAAACTTACAAGATAAGCACATATGAAGAACAAGACATGGTATTAAGCATAAAATGATAAACATACATGAGAAACACAGATGCTCTAAAGCATACCACAAGTATCTCAACACAAATCCTGAAAATATGTCTCTAATTCCACAAGATGATTACAATATCTCAACTGCAATATGAGACTATCCAACCCCACAAAAGACTAAAAAGAGTCTACTTATAGAAAATATAGACTATGACACCTCATCAGGTCGAAGTACCATCCAAAATGGATCATAAATGCAAAATATGACTCATTTCCTAGTTTCTAGGGAGGTTAGAAACCATTCCCTGAATTTTAGCTATAAAATAAGAGTGTTTGTCCCTTACATTAATTACATATTCCATGATAAAAGGAAGCAAAAACCAACCTAATAACTCTAATGTAAACTCATAGGAAAACATTGCCTCAAATTTGTAACTATTTCTGAGCTTGACAAGTGTCCTGAGGAATCCAATGTTGATTTGTGACAATTATGACAAAAGATTTTAAAAACAATTTGAGAAGCGTAACAGAAATTTGGAGGAATTTTTTAGGAACTTTTAAAGGTCCAAATCCACTTATGAAAGAACGGTCAACTAGACCTGTGTGTCTAGTTTCCATAACAACTTGAATTTTTCAATATGGATCACGGGAAGGCCTTCAAATTTCATTCTCCCAGGGTTGCACAAAAGTGTAACATAGAGTCCAAAAAGGAGGGAGAAACATAAAAAATGAGTGTTTTTTGAGCTTTTTCTCCCAAAATCCAACTTGTCATGCCATGAGGGTTCCTGATTTGTGATGTACTCGTCAAAATACATCCATCCATGTAAATAAATCACCATTTTAATGCCTCCAAAATAAAAGTATCAAAAGTATGTTACCCTTCTGCAATGAGAAATTTCCAGAATTCTACAAAAAAACATATTATATAAAAAAATTTATCAAAAGTTCTTAAAATTGGTTCTTTGGCACTTGTAAGAGATAGGCTACATAGCTAAGGAAGCTTTAGCCAATAAATCCAAGCTATCCTTCTCCTTGAGCTTCATTTGTGCCTCTTTAAGCCTCTTCTTCACTTGTTTCAACCTTATTTGAGAAATGGTGTCTCTGAAGCGATAATGGTTTTCCATGTGTCTTTGAAGATTGTTATCCATTTTATCCTTCTTCAATATCTTTTCCAAATGTTTATTAACTCTTGATAAACAAAGCTCTTTGTCCTCATTGATCTCCATGGCAATCAGCTCATCAAAGGTCAATTCTTCAGATTGATGAATTGATTCTCTTTCTCACTCCAACGCCCTTTTGAGGCCTCTTGTCCTTAGTCTTCTTATATGTGTTTTAGCCTCCATGTCCTGAATTTTATCAACAACAACAATCTTGATTTACCTCGTTTTTCCTCCATGTCTTATTTTTACTTGCTTTATAGGAGTTCATTCACTTGCAATTGAAAATTCCCCCCCTGAAAGAAAGTAATTTGGAATTGGGAAATGGAGAAGGCTTCTTTCAATTATGCTATCTCTTTATATTTCTCTTTGATGATTTCTTCAACTGATATGACCTCCTCATGCTCTGATACCTTAATCTCCAATGGAACTGACTCATTATGTTGATGCAAGAGAGGTTGCTCCTCTATCTAACATTGTTCAACATGGGTGCCAAGTGTAAGAAAACTCCTTGTAGACTTAGGCGCAAATATTTGTCTCTTCCCCCTCTCATAGGTGTGAAAAATTTCCAAAAACCTAGGAACATATGAAGGCTGAATAGGCATGCTAGAAGAACCAATCTCCATTGGTTGTGTTGATGGTGTAATAGGCAAGACAGAAAGCGCTACTGAAAATCTCTCCAAGAAGTTTTCCCAGGTCATGTTTATGGAGGACAAGTGATGCAACACAATGAGCTTAATTAGGCCATGATAAAAAATACTAGTGTGATGATCTTTTCTTCTACTTTAAACCTTCTCAACCATCTTAATCAAGCTCTTGTACAAATAATGAGGCAAATCAAGTGTTTTGGCTGAGGTAAAATGCATCAAAAGCTTCATCTGATACCTATATAACCTAGAGAATCTTCCTTCACATGTGAAGTTCTTCGTTATGAACATCATCAAAGGAGCATACTTGTTTTTGAGGTGTCTGAAAGGAAAAATAAATTATGTATCCTCTCTAGCATGAGGCTTGAGGAGTTGCTTGTAATTTTCAATGTCTAGGTCCATGCCTTTGAACCACTACTCTCCATGAGAAGGGATACCTGTCGCTGAAGCAATTAGTTCAGATGGTAGGTTGATCTCCATACATGCAAGAGTTACCGTTCCCATATTATAGATTGTTGCAAATAGGATTGAAAACTAAAGATGATACCCCCCTTCCATAAGCCTTTCACAAAATGTCAAACATTGAGCTCTTTCAAAGCATCTTCTGGCCAATGGAAAATCATTAATATTGTGCATGGTGAATGGTTAAAGCCTGAGGTGGCACCCTCCCTTGAATAATTTCTTGTCACTTTCCTTCGTGTTTTTCACTGAAATAATGAAAACCCTAGGGCGTTAATGAAATGAGTGAATGAATGCAAATCTAGAAAAACAGAGTGTAGGAAAGTGTGAGTTTGGTGGATGAAATGAAGGGTCTTGAAGCTGAGAAAAATTCTAGAAAATTTTTAGTAGGTTTTTTCGTGTGTCAGCTTCAAGTTGTAGGTGGAATGAGAGAAAATGAATGTGAGGAAGGTGTCAAAATGTCTAAAACATAGGAAATTCCCAATTTTGATTGTGAGAATAGCTTGTGCAATAGTATGGTAAGTTGGTAAGATGAAATGGGCGTAATGGGGTTAAGTAAAAATTATGATAAAATTTCGATGGATGGGGTAGTGTCTTAAATCCATAATTAAAGTGGAATGAAGGAAAATGGATAATTTTAGCCTATGGTCAAAACCTCAAAACACAAGAAATTCCCAATTTTGACTGTGGGAAAAACTTGTGAAAAAACGTGTTTTTGATGTTTTGAGGACCATGGAGCTAATTAAAAATTTTGATAAAAATTCAGTGAAGAGTATGGTACCTTAGTTCCACTATGAAAATGGAATTAGGGCAAATGGATAAGTGTAAAATGGTAAAAATCCTAAAACACGCTCAACCCCTAGGTTTTCATTGTTTTCACTATGTAAAATAGCTTAGAATTAGGGTTTGATCATATTAGGCATGTTTAGGGATGGTAATGTAGGTAATAGGAGTGTATAGATGGAGAATGGGATGTATGGTTTAGGTTCATGTGGTGGAGTTAGGTTTTATGTCAAATAGGGTAGGTTAGTGTTTGTCATAAAAAAAAAAGGATAGTGAACACTTGGAAAAAAACTTTAAATGACATAAAAATATTTTAAATCTTCAACATATGACCCAAACAACAGCATGGATGGTTGTTTACCTTGTATGGAGGCTACACCAAAGAATGGAGCTTTATCTTAGATGTTTTGGAGGGTTCATGAGCGCAAAACGTGGGAAAATACCACCTAACAGAAGTGTAACACAGTGTTACAAGAGCGTAACAACTGTGTACAGGAGCGTAACAAGTGAGTGTGTAGCGCTTGCGCAACGCCTGAGCAGCATTCCACAAGGGTAACACTTGCTATGCAGTGCTCCATAAGAATAACAAAATAGCCCGACAATTAAACACGATGCCTCAGAAGTGTAACAAAGGTAATTTTTGAGGGATTACAAGTGGTTTTAATGGAATTTGAAGGTGGTGCTTTGGAGTTTAGAGACTATGGATGGTAAGTGGAGTGGAGAGTTTCTCTCACATTCATGAAAAGGATAATAATGAATTAGATGAGGGTTTATTTTCCCTTTATAAACTTTGAAATGCCCCTTACCTTTTGACACTTGCAAATGACTTTTTTGACCCTTTTTGCACTTTGACAATGACGTTTTGATCCTTTTTGCAACCTGGAAAGTGACATGTTGCTCCTTTTGAGATGAGAGAATAGAAAGTGACCTAACCCTATACCTCTTCAGTGATGATGATAGAGATGGTGACCTTGACAATGATGGTGGCGATGAATGAAATGAAGGAGCAGTAAACATGATTTAGACCTATTCATTGACCAAAATTATTTTCTAAGAAACTGCTTCTAAAAAGTAAAAAAAATTGACTATGACTTTATGGAAAACGCCTGAAATAGTCATCTGATCATTGACATACCTGAGCTAATAGTAGGGATCTTATTTATGTCCATGTATGTATGGAAGATTTATATTAAAGGGCGAGAGGGTATCCCTCTCCATCTCAGAGTTCATTAAATATCGTATAGCATTAGAAAAATTGTTTGCCATACTATTTCAACCTTTTTTTTGCTCTTTTGTTTTTCAGATACAATGGGAAAATATATCATGGTTGTGAAATCAATAGTCGTGGCAGTATTCACTCGCTTCTATTTGTAAATGTAGGCTGACTCATGACCTTAACCATGGAAAATCATGCCAGTTGGAATTACCGCTGGTGAGTTAACCTCTTTCCTTAAGTCCTAGGAAAACCAACTCTTAACCAGGCTTAATGTGGTTGTTTCCATAATAAAAATATTTTTTACATTTTTTATAAAAAATATCACTAAATTCTAATATTTATAAATTTTACACAATATTAAATTTATTTAAAATTTAAAAACAAAATGCAATTCAAACTATAAAACTTTACAATTTTAATATAAATCACTTTCAAATTTTTTCTTTCTAAATTTTTATAAAAATTAAAAATTTTACTAATAAATTTACATTTTTTTTTAAATTTACTTATTTAGTTAAAAATTACTCTATATAAATTAATAATATTTACTTAAAAAAACCAATTTTAATAATAAATTATATGTTTTGTATTAAATATATCAAAAAAAATTAGGTAACAACCCTCGGTTAAAAATCCATGTAATAAAGTTAATAAAGGCGAAATAATAACCAAGGTCATGGGACACGTATTCAAAGCTAAATGTAAAACATCCTAGTGTGGGTTTTCATTTGGTTTATTATGGCTAAAGGAAATTGGAAAAGACAATGGCAAAGGCTTTGGAAATGCAAAAGGCATTAATTGACATTTTATTTATGAAATAATCGAAAATAGGAGAAAAAGAAGGTGAAAGGTCACAGGTTCAATGTGAGGAGGAGAATGAAAATAATGGAAAATGAAGAAAATAGAGACCTCATTGATAAAAAGGCTTTTGAGGATCATTTGACAGATTTTATCAGTTCAGTTTTGAGCTCTCTCTCTATTATCTCTACTCTCTCTTAGTCTTGCATACTTAGAGTATTATTGGAGCACTCTAGCATTGGATCAAGGAAAGTAAATGAAGCACAAAGGAGGCAAAGGAAAAAAAAATTCAAGCAAGGAAGAGTTGGATACAGCGGCTACAGCGGGATTACTTGCAAGTATCGAGTTGCATGTATGATTTCCCTGCTAGTTTTGGCATGGATGGTACATGCATGTGTGTATTTGGTTCTCTTGTTGATGTTGGCATGGATTTTTCCAGGTTTGATAGTGGTTTTTAGCCTTGCCTTGTGTTAGCTCGAGGGGTCCTAACCCAGGTTTGGAGGTTAAGGTTTGCCAACAAACCCCTATACTACTGGCCCTTTCGGAAGTGACCTGATTACGCAAGCCAAAGTCTCACCCGAAGCAGTATGGGAGGGTACTGGAACCAGGTTTCCGCACCCGGGGAGAGAGCAGGTAAGTCAAGCTGATACACAACTATCAAATCTATATAGTAGGAGGTTTTTCATAGGAGTCTCAATAAATAACCAGAAGAAAACTTATCAGATCTAATTAACAGGTTCGCATCCACATGTGTACTATCAGCTATAATCATAGAAAAGCATAATAGCAGAAAATTAACAGATCACAGATACATGTACCATAAACACAGATAGTTTGCAGCTACTAATAGATACATAATCATATAACTCAAGTTTGCATCAACCATAACATAATAGATTTAGATAACATCAGATATCCACAATACATCCGCACACACACACACACACACACACACACAGATATATATATATATATATATATATATATATACCCAAAATCCTCTTACATTCCCAATTACGACTTGCGCACACAGCCAGCAGGGTCCGCACACAACAGGACAAAGGATCTCCGTGCACACAACCAGCATAAATCCTAACCCAAACAACCCTACCACATATCTAACAATTCGTACTTCGTATCAATCTCTATTAATTCCTGCCTATGACTCAAAAAGGTTCATCTATTTATAACGATTTAGCCTACACATCCAATGGTCTGCAAACTGTGGTTTGCGGACTCTTGGTCTACCCTTGACCCATTTACAATGTGCTAGGGGCTTTGACCCACCCAAAAACCCTTGTGTTAGACTAAACAATAGAAAATGGACAAAATTCATAGCCTTTGGGAGACCCTGCTCCAACAGTCCCCCAACACAATCTTGTGACTTGTCCCAAGTCACTGTGCTGGTGGGGCTTTGACCTACGCTTGCAATACTCTGATCGCCTCGGCTAACGGATGCAGCACGCCTTCACTTTGGACTACTGCATTCTATGCAATGTCGACCAACTTTTCTGACAGCGGTCCTTTAGTCACGCGGTGACACTTTCCAAAGATTGGTTTAGCTCCTTGATAGCAACATCGGCATCTTGTGAAATTTTGAGGGTTGTGTCATCCCACTGCTTCAATCAGTCGCCAAGGATCTTCTTCTTTTTCCAAAGGTCATCGATATTCTCTTGGAGCACTTGGCTTATGCGCAGTCATTGCAAGCGCTGAGCAGGCACCAAAGTGGGAAAGGTGGCTTCGATTGTCTCGAACTCTTCTTCTTTTTGGCGCAGGTCCTGGTTTATCCCTCGCAAGATTGGATGACACTGGACCTTAGTCCATAGCTGCATGGGGGTCTCCAGTAGTTTGGCTCCCTACTCAAGCTGCCCCGTGATGACATTCATAGCTGCAGTGACTAGCACAGTTCACTGGGCCTCGACCTCCGGAGGTGTTTCGGGCTGTAACTTAGCCTGCAAATCTGCAATTTGTTGCTCCATGCGTGTCTTGACAACTTGAACTTCATCTCGGGAGGCCTTGAGTGCTGCGACGAGTCTTTCTACTTTTTCCTGAGGGGTGCCAAAGTCCGGGATCTCTGCGGCAACATCTGCGCACAGTCGATGAATCGTGTCTTCGAGCTTTGTGTGCTTTGCGGTGGTGAGGCACACCTCAGCATTCTTTTCATTTATTTTTTGTTCAACTACGTCGAGTTGTTGGTGCACTTGTTGGTCTCAATGGTGGATTTCCTAAAATACGGTGTTGTGGAGACCCTGCAAGGCCTCATGAGGGAGCCTAGCTAAGTTCAGCTAGACTTATGTATTGGCCCGGACTTGGAGTCCCAGGTCGAGTGGACTAAGCACTAGAGTTGTGCCAAGGAGAGAACAGAGGTGGCTTTCATCTGTAACTAGTGTTGCGCTGCTAGTGGCGGGGGTTGGTCGTACCGGGGTTGCACTAATCTGCAATATGTTTGTCTTTAATTATAGCGCTTGCAACTCAGCCTTAATTATGTCAACCACAGCCCACTGCTTCTCTTCTAAGGTGGCCCATCTATCCTCCATGGCCAAAGTGACTGCATCAACGATTTGTTTGAGGTCTCCATCAGTCAATGTGACTATTTCATCTCGTTCCACTCGATGAGATTGTTGCTTTTTGCGAGGCATTCTGACAGGCTCGCTTTTTCGCTTCGTGTCACGAGGGGAGGCAGTTCCACCTGTAGCCAGATCTTCTATACCCAAGTCGGTCTGTGAATCCGTCTGGGTCTCCGCCTCGACGTCCTTCTTCTGCTGCGCATCCTTTTGGGTGCCGCATTGGTGTCTTGTCTGGTACTTTTGGGCGTACCTCTTATATCTCGGACGATGACAGGGAGGTGACTTGGGATGTCTTGGTGCCTCCAACGCCCTTCGCGCCAGTTTTGAAGCCGATTTTCCAATTAGGGGGCTAAAGCGTAATGATGTTTTCAATTTCTTCGTCCTTCACCATATAAGGAAGCAAAGTCCAGGCTTTCTCCTTATGCGCTCTGATTTGAACATCGTGCAGAGTGACTTGAAATGAGGCAATTCCATTGTATATGTCGTACACGGCAAGGGACAACTATGGTCGGGATTTAATATTTGCGGCCACGCTACTCTGAAAAAGGACCCAGAACACCTAGTTGTCCTCGAGTTGTTGCGGATCCATGGAATCCCATAAGCGTGCATAGCAAGCCCCTTTGCACATATCTGGGGTAATCTCAGGGAGGACTGACTCCGTAGGAGCTTCCGAGGCAACGAATGCTATAAGGAACAACAACCAAGAGTAACAAAAGGCACGGCCCTACTGCTGGGACTCGTGAAAATTAGTGAGAAACTCATCACACAAATATTGTGGCCAGTTAAAACATACTCCTTTCCCGCATTGGCCGGCCAACCGAATTACGTAGGCTAGAACGGAGGTGACCTGACATTTCCTTATCATTTTATAGGCTAACAGCATGGTGCCCAAATGTGTACCTTGGTCATTGATGGTCTTGATGATAAACCCCCGAGTATTGCGGTCCACATGATACTTTTGGAGCACTAACTCATTAGTGTCCCCCTCATATTCCTTACCCACACGCTCCAGGGGGTTCGTTCTGCTCATGGGGATACCAGTAATTCAATGAACTAGCGCAACATCAATGGGGATCCTATCCTAGATCCACAGGCATCATCATGAATCAGCGTCAGAAATTGTCATGCAAACCAGTTCGTGACATTATAATGTCCAAAGTGGGGCATCCTGAGCAGATTTAGGAGCCCGGACCCAGCCAAACCACGTACCCAGCGTTGGGGGACAACTTTGACTCCATCAGCGCCATGAACTGTATCAAGGTATAACTCAGGTGCTAGCTCAGGGAAGGCCTCAAAGTTGGCCAAATCATGATCGTCGAACTTAACTTCATGAAGTTGTCCAAAATTTTCACCTATGACAAGAACCTCCCCTGGGTTCAGTGGCATCTGCAGGTAGGTGATCAAGGCATCGAGGTTCTTTGGTGTGTGTGTCGATGTCCAGCGTGGTCGAATGAAGGGGGGCCGCCAGTTGATCGGCTCAGCGAGCTGGGCCTCCTTCGAAGCAGCGCTCGGGGATTTCACGTTTCGCGGGGAAGTACGGAGCTTCCCTGTGGCCCGTTTCGTAGGTTTCGGAGGCTTGCCTGAGCCCTGTGCTTTTTCTTTTCCTTTTCTTGTGGCAGGGCAGGGTGTGTAAAGGACCTCTTCGACTTCGGACTCAACCTCCACCACTTCCCTAGTGTCTTGTTCCACCGAGGTCACTGGCTCTGAGAGTTCGATAGGGCTCGTGGCTGTCATTCTGCCGCGAAATATAAACTCAGGATTTCTACTGTCAGAGGGAGAAGGCTGCTCAGACATGAAAGAGATGCTATAGGATCAAAATTTCTTATAGCACAACTTCATCCAGAAAAACCAGGCTAAGTACAAGCTATTTAAGCAATACGGAACCTGTGTCTGATCTAGCTCACTTGTTTTATAGCCTTGGTGATCGCCCAACGGTAGGGTAGACTTCGCATGGGACTTACCATCAAGTAAACGGTAAAAAATCTCCCAAAATCATCGCATTAAATGTCGACCACCCGCCCCATCCAACGGTAATTTTTTCTTTTTACCCGATTTGACTGTTTCAATGGCTAGTTTTCACATCTGGGGTGCGCTCAGCGGACCCTTTCAATCCCAGCACACCCTTGTGCTTTGAGCAAACTGCCTGTGTTCCCAGTGCATCGGCTTCATTCTGATGTGATTCCTTCTAACTGAAATTCTGTGGTGCCAGAGCCCAGCCTTCAAGATATCTTCTGTCGTCATATTTCTTGCGTGGTGACCTCCTGTTATGCCTCTGTGGGCTTCTACGTATCAATAGTCTGCAAAGCTTCCTCAAGCACCTCCAATCTTCCCGCTAGCCCAAATGTCCCCAAGAATTTGTCTTTTAAGGTTTTCCACTGGCGTGTGCACTGATGTAGCTCCGCATCGAGGTACCATGCAGCAGGAATTGGTCCCAAGGCATGAATAAACAAGTGAACCCATTCTTTTACAGTACAATCACACCATTGCTCCATTCAAGCGAACAAATTTTCGTGTGGATTTCCTAGGCCCTGGAATCTCTTGACGTGCACATCGTTCGAAGGTTCAAACCGTAGAACCATCATATCTCGACATCCCTCCCATTCCTGGAATTCCCCCTTATGTGTGTCCCACCATTTCGCAGGTGTTGCGCGCATAGATAGGTTAAGAACCCATAGCCTTCGTTCTCTGGGAACCTCAGCTTCGAAGGTTCACAAAAATTCCTTTATACTACCAGAGCCATCAAAGCAGGGTAATTCTCATACCTCGGAAGATATATACCAGAAGTCCCTGGTAATTCGTAGGTGGCACAGTGTAGATATTTCTTGCAGTCGGTTTTTCCAATTTTCTAATTCTTCATCGAAGTCAATGAAGCATTCATTGCTCTTCTTCCAACAAGGCGTAGGGTTGATCCAATCTTCTTCCTTCACGGTTAACTTATAGATGTGATCCATCTCTTATTCCTCACGCGTTGGCTCGGTATACCTTTCTCCTTCTGCAAGGTCTAGTGGTACGATCACCTGTGTTCCCTCACTTTCAAACACCATGCTTCGTTTCTTCAAATTGATAATTCCACCCATATCAATGGCCCAATCCAATCCTAGGAGTGTTGGGTAAGGGTCTGCATCTTTTACAATCTGAATGACTTCAAAGTCAGCTCGTACCTTAGCCCTGGCGATATCTACTAAAATATTTGACAAACTTCCCAATGGTATGATCTTTTGTTGATTAGCCATATGCAACTGGATAGTGGACCATTCCAATTTAGGTTCTCCCCTTCGTTGCCAAGTCTTTTTAGGTAGTGCATTTGCATCTAATCATAGGTCTAGAATTACCTGGTCCATTTCATAATCACCAACCTGCGCAGCTAATCGCATCTCTCGACCGGTGTGTCTCTTCTGCTCATAAATTTTGTGCACTGTTACACTGAAAATTGTCATCCTAACATTATGCTATGTGTATGAGCTCATTATTTCTCATACTTCTCCCTTTGCAAGTCTAACATATCAGTTCCTCATGTCAAGCCTTGAAAATCAGAGAAAAGTTCCTAAAAGTCTCCTAAATTTTGGTATCGCACTTTCTCGCTATCTTGCCTGCGGTCCCACACCCAATGTTAAGCTATCCTGCGTACTTGAACACAATTTATCTTTGTTATAGGTGCGGACCCATATAAGATCAAAAAGGCGCAAGTAATTTCCAAAAAGCTCAATAAAAGTGAATTCTAGAAGCTTCCAAAAAATATCTTGCGGTGATAGAACCGCTCTTATGAGGTGCATGTATCCCTTACCTTATGGAGCTAACCCCTTGATGTAAGGGGCTTATCCCTTTGAAGGAGGATTCTATCCCTTCATAGTTGGAACAGAAAACCTCCTCTATTCTACTATAGAAAGAGGCATTGGGTAGCCTCAAAGGGAGTTGAAGCTTTAGAATATTTGAAGTTAAGTGCTGTTGAGATTCAGACTCAGTTAATTAATACTTTTGTGAGGAAAGATTACATACCTCTATTCGTCTTGATTAAGGAGTGCAGAGCTTATCAAAGTAAAGGTGATTCCTACTTCGGACCCCGGAAAGTCCTGTGCAACATCAAGGCTCAGGTTGTAAGGATTTTCTTCTTTTGAAATTAACACAAATATACTCATTTTTCTCAATAAGCTTTCAATCAATGGTTTATTTCATAGATTCCTTGATCACTATGATAAGCATGGTTTATGATGATTTCTATACAGGTGCTATGTAATATTTTGCTTGTTTGTGACTACAGGATTACGAGGAAAACTCCTTCAAGCGCGCAAGGGACAATAACGACTCCAAACAAGCATTAGACAAATGGTAAGTCCTTAACACCTCTATAGAGATTTTCATAGATCGTATATGCTTAGAGAAAGATTAGTTTATTTGGTTGTTTGTTGCTAGATACTTTTAGTACTAGGGAGATCGGTCTTGTCCGCAAGACGGATTAATCCTCCAACAAATTGGCGACTCTGCTAGGGAAAGAACTTGTTGTTTTTGGTTCTCTTTTATTTTGATTTGAGAAAACGTTTTTCCTAGTTTTTTATTGATAGACATCTGCCTGGGTAGCTTAGGTTTTCTCTGTTTTTGAAAATTTTGAGATCTTTTATGTTTTTCTCTAATTTTTCCTGGGACCTCACTTCGCCTTCTTTGCACAGTGCGGGCAGTTTCGCATTTTTGCTGTGGTAAACAGTGCGGTACCGCACCTGTTACTTCTGCAAGCCTGCGGACCCTGTTAAAATTTTGAAAAACTTTGGATTTCTTTCTTTAGTTTGTCTTCATTGTGATTTAGAATTTTTGGTTTTTGCCCAGATTGATGATTGTTTCTGTTAAAAGCTTTCTGTGAATGAATCTTAGCAGTATTGGTGTTTTGATGATTTTCTAGAAGTTTTGTGTTTTGGATTTTCGTTCACTTGGTCTTTGTAGTGATTCGAAGCATTGACTGTTTAAAATACCTGAGATTACATTGGCCTTTTGTCTTTTTCTGAATCTGGCCTGATTGTGACGTCATCCTCTATTAAGAAATAGAGTTACCTGTTTCTTTGCAAACCTTCGAAAAGAAACTTTGTTATTGGTTTTTGAATTTCATTTTTTATAAAAACATAATCGAGTGTTTTTGATCTGTTTTTAATTCTGAACGAATAGATCCTTAGTTTCTTGAATACCTAAGTAAAACCTTCTTCAAAAAAAAAAATCTTAAAGCTTTAATTCAATTAGATTATAAAAATGTGTAGATCTCACAATTAGTTTGATAGTTTTGAGTGTTTTTCATAGAATTTTGTATATCTCTTTTGAAGAAAACTTGTTTTGTAGCTTCAAGTTTTTGAAAGTGAAAGGATTTTTCTTATGAGCTTTGATAGTTTGTTTCATTTTTGAGTTATTGTTGAAAAGACAAAAATATTTTCTTTCAATTCTTCTTAATGTTTAAAGAAGGAATTGTTCATTAAAAGAATTGCATTCTCCAACTTTTCCTTAATTAGGATTTCATTTAAAGGAAACGATCTGATTATCATTTTTAGGGGCATTTTTAGTGTTTTTGGAAGTCGAGTTTTCACACCATCATAGTTTCACTTCTGCACCCATTCACTTAAGAAACAGCTCTTAAAAGTAACGCTTAATTAAAATTCATCTAGCAATATTTTTATTTTCTAGGGCTCTTATCACCAACATAGTTTAGGCTAGTATCTTGGAGTAGGGAGTAATTAACTCTCCAAGGTAGTAAAACAAACAAGCAGACAAATCTTTCGGTAGGAAATAAACCTAATCGTAATTTGTATCATTTGGGAAGCTTCTATTAAAGAAGTCAATCACGAGATCATGTCTGAACCTTTGAGACAATCAATTATGTTTCATTGGGGAAGATAGAAGATTTTGTGCGTATTACAAACGGTAAACCTCGGATTAACCATTGTCGAGGAGCCTGGGGTCACTTGTCGGTAAACCTCGAATTAACCATGTCGAGGAGCCTTCAAGGGGATTAAGCTTTGTTACTCTGCCCTTCCGCGTGAGATCGGATCGTAGACTGTTCCCCCAGTTATATTTGTTACTATTGGTAACCTTAGTGTCCACAAACTTAAGATTATTTCCTAAGGTGACGGTGAAGGAAAGATCTCACTGTACCTGGAGCAGACGTCGACTAGACTCACTTGGACTCTCTGGGGGGTTCTCTTCACACGAGATGGTTTTGTGAGGAAACTTGTGCCAGTCTGTTTCATTAAGCAGGTTGTCGGGGTAACTGTTCCAACTGCCCTTTCTATATTAAATTTCTACTAAGTTGGATTTCATCACCAACTAGTGTTTTTAGTACGGGAAGTTATTGTTTGTGTGTGGTTTGAACTCCTAGATTTTTAAGCGTGTGATTCAGCTGTTTGTTCTTAAGAGACTTTAGGTGTTTTCATTGAGGTTTTCTTTGTTTATGTGTGATTAATTAAATATTTAATCGTGGCGGAATTTCCAAGACATTCCTGGAGACTACAAGGGAAAACCCCTGAATATTCACCAAGTCTGCTTGAAGGGCTTCGTGCTCTGGTATCGTCTAGTAGCAGTAGGATTAAATCAACAGAAGTTGGAACTTCATCCATAGTAGTTCATCCTGATTATCAAACACCCATAATAGAACACATTCAAGAGCCAAATTCGGTATCTGAAGTTACTGGTAGTATTTCTCCTGCTAGTGAATGGGCTGACGAACCTAAAATCTCTGAACCTGAAACTGAACCTTCTGTTTTGGAAACATCTTCGGGATTTATTTCACCAACTTCCAGTGACCTTGGTTCACCTAGGGTAAGAAATATTGTCACTGACGATCTTCCATCTGGATTAATTTCTATTAAAGAACTCACTAATACAGACGAAGAGTTATCTCTTCCCAATACCCCTCAGTCGTTAAATCTTAGGGAGCGTGAATCAATTTTCTACAGCCCTATTCGAACTACTGCTTGGTACTTATCTTTAACAAATTTTTCAGAGAATCTAGGTCTTGCTTTTTCTCCACCTCGAGTTCCATTTCATCCAACACCCAGAGGTTACTATCCGTCATCCATTATGGCAAGAGAATCATCCATGTTTTCCCAGACACCAGAATCATTTTTACATGGTGTTCCTTATATTTCTTCAGGATATCAGGCTCTGTCTGGTACTTTCTCGGGGGCAGCTCCTCAACCGATTGAAAGCGTGTTATCATCTGGTTTAAGTGGAATTAAAACTGAAACGTCAAACGAAGGGCAATTTTTTATGATGTCTGGTAATATTCCGAATCTGAAACCTCAAGGTAGTCAGGTACCACCTGGAGGGAAATCTCAGGGAAATCAGTTATCACCTGGGGGGCAACCTCAAGGTAGTCAGTTACCGCCTGGGGGGAAACCTTCAGGAAGTCAGTTACCACCTGGGGGTCAACCTCAAGGTAAATTTTTCCCAGGACAAACTGTGGAATCATATGATTTTGGGGGACAACCCCAAGGGCAGTACATACCTCAGGGTTATCAACCTACAGGATAGTATGCACCCCAGGGTCAACCCCAAGCTCAATATGCTCCTCAGGTTCCTTATCAACCCCAGCTTTAGTACGCGCCTCAGGGTTATCAACGTCAAGGTCAATACCCAATTCAAGGTTACCAACAGCCTTCTGGTCAGTCATCTTTTCAAGGAGCCAGAAATTTACCACTTACTTATCAACCCTACGTTCAACCAGGTTATGGTCCTTATGTTCAACCTTCTACGGGACAATATCCCGGAATGAATATGGTGTGGGATCCGTCCCAATATCAACAGCCTATGCAGCCTAATGTGCAGTTACCTTTTCAACCTAGACAGCCTTTGGTTTCTGGTTCAACCCAGCAACCTGTCCAGCCTACTATTCAAACTCCTGCACCTAGTTCTGTTCAGCAGTCTGCGCCTAGTACACCTTAGACTCCGCCTCAAACTGCTGCTACGTCAGTCCAACCTGTAACACCTATTTCTAGAGTATTTGTAACGCCAAGTTTGTCTATCCCTGCAACCGTGCAAATCCCTCAAGTCTCTGTACCCCAGTCAGGGCCTTTCGTTTAGACTTCGGTTCAGAAGTCTGGAGGACAAGCCGGTACGAGTACAGTTGTCACAAGTCAACCGCAATTCATGTATCAATCGTACCAGGGATATCCTCAATTCGGTCCCAGTTCACAAAATCCAAATTATCAGTATCAACCGTACCCTGGCTACACTTATCAGTAGCCTCAACAACCCCAGTTTGGTCCGGTTAATCCTGGTTTTCCAGGAGGTTACACAATTCCTAACACAAATCCAATTCCCAGTTATCCTGGGTATCCACCTCCTGGAACTGCTTTGGCTACTCAAGGTTTTCATGACCCTAACCGTTAGTTACCATTTATTGCAACTTTGGACTTACCCGATTTGACATGCCTTACGAATGATCTGATTTTATATTATCCGTATTGGTCGCCAATGCCACATAAGTTGCCCAGTGATATACCCAAATTCGAAGGTAAGTCAGGAGAGGATCCATCAAATCATGTCATGACTTATCACCTCTAGTGTGCGTCTAACTCAATTATTGATGATTCGATTCGCTTACGTCTTTTCCAAAGAACTCTTATTGGTCTTGCAGCCAAATGGTACATTGAGTTACCACGAGGCTCGTTTCATAATTTCAGTCAGTTAGAAACTACCTTCTTGACTCATTTTAAGTTTCCTGTCAGATATGACAATGGCACAGAATTATTAACTTCACTTAAGCAATCTACGTCTACATATATTTCTGATCATATTCATGAATGGCGACGTAGAAGGCGTTTGGTGAAATTTTATATTCCGGATCAAATTTTGGCAGAATGGTTTGTTAAATCATTGTTGCCCAAGATCACTGAAGATGTAGCCAAGGCCGGTGTTGTTACTGAAGAGAAAGTGATTGCTCAAGCTCAGTACCTTGACCTCGTTTACACACAGTCAGGTACTTTACACGAAAAAATCCCCGACCTTACAAAACAAGGTTAGATAGCTGCTGCTCCTTCAGGGTCTCATGCTGCTGATGGCATGATTGGTACAGTCAATACGAAAAGTAAGAAGAAATCTTCAAAGAATTCTTCTCCTATTATAACTTTACCAGATTCCCCGAAAGGAGAATCTTCCCCCGAAATTTCTGCCGACATTCATGTTGTAGATACATCTACGGCTAATCTAAATCCGGTGGTAAAAAGAAAGGGAAGAGTAAAAACAAGAAAAAATCGAAAGAGAAAACTAATAAAAATGAATCCAATGATGAAAAGCGCAAACCTCGTTACCCTTGTTACATTTGTGACGAGGATCACTTCACTAAGGAATGTCCACATCGTGCAGAGGTTGCAAAATTCGTTAAAGGTTCACAACAACCTATTTTCTTGAAGGATCCTTTTCCGACTCAAGATAGAAAGATGGTTGGTTCCACTTCGACTGCTTCAGAAGAACCTATTTTTATGATGTCTCATGTAAGGATTGCGACGTGATCGCAAGATTATGGTACTAAGAATCATGTTGATGGGAAAGAAGCAGAATCTTCTAATGCAAACGCATCAACTACACCTCCTCCTGTTTCTGGTCTGCTACAGATCGAGAAACAAAATCCAGACTTAATAATCAAACCGCCTGATAAAGGTGTTCTTCGTAAATCAGCTTTCAATCCACATGCGAGAGCTACTCATAATTACAACATTGTTGAAGACTTAGCTATTTCCCCTTCAGCAATGTTGGCTTTGGAAGTGCTGCAATCATGCCCAGCACAGCGTAAATTGATTTTGTCTGCTATAGGAGCTGTAGATGCTCAGGATTCTAATCTTATAATCTTCGATTTAGAAAACAGTACACCTCGTCTACCTCATCAAATGGCTTTCCAGATACCAGTGTTAGTCAAAAACAGACCAATCTATCGGACTGTGATTGATGAGGGAGCTTCAACGTGTATTATGTTGATTCAGTGTTGCAAATCGCTTGGTTCTCCTACACTTAACCAATCTCCGACGATTCTTAGGGCTTTTGATGGTCGAGGTTTCCACCCTTTTGGTATTTTGCAGGATTTACCCATAGGGGTCAAAGGTAAAATTGTAAATCTAGATGTGGAAGTGGTTGATGCCCCTCTAGATTACAACCTTCTTCTGGGTCGCAGTTGGTCTTATGCGATGACTTTTTTTGTTTCTTCGGTCTTTCGACTCATAAAATTTCCATATCAAGGAAAGATCGTCACAATAGATCAGTTAACTTATTTCTCTTCTGACCTAGCCTCTACAGAAACAATCCAGCACGTTGGTAAAGCGACTATCCCATATAAGGATGTTGGAGTAGGATTAGATTCTGGTTTACTAAGAACTTTTGCCTTTCCTCCTCCTAATGTATCGGCTGCTGTTGCAACTATTCACATGATTTCATCAAATACTTTTATGTTTGATGATCCTTGGATCATACCTTCTGATTCCGAGTTAGATTCAATTGATGGCATGATGCCTTTGAGTCCATTAGAACTTGCATACCAAGCCGTACAGTCACTTTCCGATACCTCTTCAACTGGAATTGATCCAATGAATGGGATCACTGAGGAATCACTTTCTATATCCAGTTCAGCCACAACAACATTTCTGGATGTTGTTCATACTGATGAGAAGATTCGTGAATTTTTGTTTGTTGATGATTTACCATGGGAAGATCTGCATCACCGATCTTCGTTTTTACCTGAACTAGATCATTTTGAAGATGATTTCGCTTCAATTTTTACTGCTGAATATGTTAAAGAACCCCAGAATCCATTGCAAAATCCTGATTCTGAGTTAAATTTGGAAAATATTTCTTGAACGGTTCCAATTGACATTTCAGTAAAACCAGGAATAATTGAAAATATTCATATAGGTGCTTGATGTACTGAAGATGAAATTAAAGCTTATAAAGCCCTATTTCAAGAATTCAGTGATGTGTTTGCCCGGTCTTATGAATAAATGCCAGGAATTAATCCGTCAATCGTCGTACATGAAATCAAGACTTATCCAAATGCCAAACCTGTTCGTCAACGTTTACGTCAGATACATCCTAGAAAAGTTGTTGCTATCAAAGCAGAAGTTGAAGCGGGTTTTATTTATCCAATTCCCTTGACGGATTGGGTATCAAATATTGTTCTTGTGACTAAAAAATAAGGAACGATACAAGTATGTATCGATTATAGGGATATTAATCGAGCTTGTCCCAAAGACAATTATCCAACTCCCTATATCGATCAGATAATCGATGATTGTGCCGATAGCGAAATGTTTTCCTTTATGGATGGCTTTTCGGGGTATAATAAAATAAACATACTCCCTACTGATCAGCCAAAAACAACTTTTATTTGTCCATGGGGGACATTTGCTTATCGCAAATTACCCTTCGAATTGAAGAACGTTGGAGAAAATTTTTCAAAGGGCAATGTCTTATGCGTTTCATGACATTAAGCACATTGTGCAGCCGTATCTCGATGATTTACCTGCTCATTCATCACACAGGGCCGACCATCTCACACACTTATGAGCTATCTTTATGAGGTATCGCCATTATAAGATTAGGTTGAATCCACACAAATGTGTTTTTTGTGTAGAGTCGGGTCATTTACTAGGCTTTGTTGTCTCGAAATCAGGCATCTGCGTCGATCCGTCGAAGGTCGAAGCTATTGTTAGATTACCTCCTCCTTCGACTTTACGCCAACTCCAAAGTTTGCAGGGGAAAGCAAACTTTTTACGTCGGTTCATTCCTAACTATGCCGAGCTTACAAAGGGTTTCACCTGGTTGTTGAAATAGAACATTTCATTCTTTTGGGACGAGATTGTTGATCGATCTTTTGATGCACTTAAACACGCGTTGACCCATGCACCGTTATTGCATCCTCCCAACTACAACCAGGATTACATTTTTTATCTTGCTGCTTCTCATTCCACCATTGGGATAGTGTTAGTTCAGGAAGATGAACCTCACACTGAACATGTGATTTACTATCTTAGTTGGAATCTGCATCCGACCGAGATCAAATACACACATGTGGAGAAATTGGTATTGGCAGTTGTTCAAGCTGTCCAGATATTTAGACACTACATCTTGTTACGTAAAACCACAATAATTTCTGATTGCAACCCTATGATGTATATTTTAACCAAACAATTGCTAGGGGGCAAGTATTCCAAATGGATAGTTATCCTACAGGAATTTGACTTGGAGTTTGAAAAATCCAAGGCAAAGAAATCTTTGGTATTTGCGGAACTGATGTGTGATTTTCCCTCTACTGATACTGAAACTGTGGCAGAAGAGCCCATTGCGAACAAATCTCTGTTTCTTATCAGTACGCTAGATCCATGGTATGGAGATATTATTGTTTATCTCCAAACCCAATCTTTTCGGCCTGAAATCTCACAATCTCAGCGATGGAAAATACGCTTCCAATCCCAACAGTATAATATTATTGGTGAAACACTCTATCGTCGTGGAGCAGATTCTGTTTTCAGACGCTGTCTTGTTCATGAAGAAGCTGAAAAGGTGTTAAATGATTGCAATTCTGGAGCATGTGGCGGTCATATGTCTGGGTATGCCACAGCCCAAAAGATATTGCGCGCTGGTTATTTCTAGCCATCGTTATTCAAAGATTGTATTTATGCAGTCTGAAAATGCCACAATTGTCAACTTTTTGATCGTAAGATGCGCGCACCACCCGCTCCTCTTCATCCCATAATTGCTGTTGGTCCTTTCACGAAATGGGGTATCGATTTTATTACATGTAACCCTCACTCGGCCAGGGGGCATGCGTATATTATCTTAGTAGTAGATTATTTTACTAAGTGGGCCGAGGCGATGCCTACATTTTCGGCTGACGGCAAGACTGCTGCAAATTTCGTATTTAATCACATAATTGCTAGGTTCGGTCTTCCTCAAGCCATTATTATAGATCATGGAAGTCATTTTCGCAATGTCATGATGACTGAACTGACAGATCAACTTGGCCTACATCATGATAGTTCCACTTCGTATTATCCACAAGCTAATGATCTGGTCGAAGCCATAAATAAAGTTCTAGTCACCATGATTAGACGAATTATTGGTATTCACAAAACGAATTGGCATTCGATGTTATTTTCAGCGCTTTGGGCATATCGAACCTCAGTAAAAACATCAACTGGTTTCACTCCCTTTCAACTCGTTTACGGTTTGGAAGCTGTGTTGTCGATTGAATATGAAATTTCGTCACTAAAATTAGCCATACAATTACTCTCAGGTACGTCTGAGGAGGAGAAATGTTTCCTGTACTTAGCTCAGCTGGATGAGAATCGACAAAATGCCATAATAGCAAACGAGGCTCATGTTAAACGAATAAAAGCTCAGTATGATAGAAATGTTACTCCTCGGAATTTTTCAGAACGAGACCTAGTCTTATTTTATGATCAAGCCAACGATAAGCTAGGAGCTGGGAAATTCGTGCCCATGTGGCATGGCCCTTTTATTTTCAAGTGAAAGACAGCTAAAGGGGCCTATGAGCTGATATATTTCGACGGTGTCCCTTTGGATAAACCCAGAAATGGACTTTATCTGAAGCGATACTATGCTTAACTTGGTATGGAGATATTTTTTATTAGATTAGATTTCTTTACTGCTGGTGTGTTTTAGATTAGAAAAGAGTGCTTAATTTAGAAGTGTGTTTTTGTCACTATTCCTGCTTATCTGAGTTCTACTCTTGATATTGCAGATGTCGACGTCTCTTCAAACCTACATTGGTTTTGCTGATGGTGCTTGTCGTAGTACATGGAACATTTCTTCCGCCACTTGGGTTATTTATTCACCCTCTAATGAGTTAGTATCCATGCATGGGGTAAGCCTTGGTCAAACAACGAATAACATTGCCGAGTATAGGGCAGTGATTGAGTTATTATCCGAATCCATATCATTTGGAATTTGGAGTTTGATTGTTAGGTTGGATTCTAAACTTGTTGTATTACAATTGAACCGAGTTTATGCCATTAGAAATCCAGTGTTATTACGGTTATTTTTAAGAGTTCGTCTCTTGGAACGTGAATTCGATTACATTGAATATCAACATATTCCAAGACATTTAAATACATTAGCAGACGCAGTTGCTTCTAGTATGATAAATCGACATTTGCAATGATCAAAGCAGTAAAACAAATAACATCCATAATATGTATACAGATAGCCGGTAAATAGTGATATATCATAGCATAGAATGTTTTCAAAAAATATACATCGTCTTCGATCATAGGTTGGAAACACCTTATGATCGGCAAAATGGTAACACAAAAAGTCAAAAATATGAGTCTACAACACGATCATCCCATCACTGATGGTGATCACGATAAGAAACCACTGCCCGAGCCACCCTACACAGGAACCTTCTAAAAGGTCCTAGAACACCAATCACGTATCTCTGCAATCTGAGTGGGATCTCATCTATGTCTGTCTCTGGAATATCTAGAGTCGGACGCTCTAGATGATGCTCTAAATTAGACAAAATTTCCGCTGATTGGCCTACTGGGGCTGGTGCGGCTGCAACTGGTTGTCTTCTGTCATAAGGCTGGAGATGGGCTGGTCACCGTGGACCCACATCTGCATTCATAAAAAACTTTTTGGTTATTAATTGATAAGGCGATCAAAAAATAAAAAATTAGAATTTAGAATTCGTTGAAAATGTTTTTACCTGATTCATCCCACTATTCCCTGGTTGGGAGAGTCATCTCTCGGTCGCCGCGGAAGTCTATCCTGGCATACGGAAAGTCCTCGATGAAAAAAAATTTGTGGTCCAGCCAACGAAAATACGAAGGAGGAAATCGAACAATCTCAGCGCCCTCAATACCGTGACGGGCCATCAATGCAACCCAATGAACCATCCTAGGTTCTCGGGGTCGACCAGCATCAACAGGAATACTTTGCGAAGCTAGCATGGGTACCCTCTCTAGAGAAAAAGTGACCACGATGGATCCATATCCAAAGTTATTTATTTTTCCATTTTTCGCTCTAGTCAGTTGGCCTTTTACATTGGCCAACACAACTTCGCACCAGTTGAAAATGGTGCCTCAGAAACAGTCTACAGCAATACGCATCTGGGAACTGGTAGCCACATGCAGTGCGGCACTCCCACACAGTCTGGTAAAAGTAAATGAAATCACTTTTAGCTCGGGACGGATGACAGTTTTTATATCAATCCGTTTGTCCCTGGGGTCTGCTTCATCATTACAGAACTCTTGTCGAAGGCTAGCGACAGTTTGGCCACCTGGCCTAGTCCAAAACAAGGAAAGTTGTTCGCCCCTTTTGAACAAACTAGTCAGAAAATAAATATCCTCCAGCTCAATTTCGAGCCGGTGGCCACCAATAATGAAACATTGGTCCTGCACATTCCACCTGTTTACCAGCCATGTCAGGAGGTCTACCTGTGCCCTCATGCCCTGAATGGCCCAAAATTTATACAAACCGCATACTCTTAAAGCCTGCATTGTGGGAAAATGGAGCATCGCGGCGTCATCCACATCCTCATGCTCACGTTCTCTCCAAATCAACATCTTGCTAATCCTACAATGCATAAAAAGATAACTTAGAACAATCTAATTTGAAAATTTTTGGGCGGGAAATGGAAAATTTGATTTTGAAATTAAATTGCGCGGGGACCGCACTTTTCTACACAGTGCCTAGGAATGCATGTGTTCTATATTAAAAGTGTGGACCCACGACCTTATTTATACATAGAAAAAGGTCGGGGTCCGCAGGTCATGTGTGTTGTGCCTGCGGACCCCCGCGGGTAATTTCTTAAACATATTTTTCCCTTAAAAAATGAAAACTAAAGCCTAAAAAGAATTGTAAATGGATTAAAAGAAATATTAAGAGGTCATGGATTACTTGGGACTGACAATTCTCGATTTCGTGGGACGGATCTTCCAGAATATTCACAAGAACTTTTTACCCAAAAGCTTGTACTTTTCACTCTGAACTTGAATGGTAAAAATGAAGTTGAAAAAGTCCTTTTTATAATTTTTTTCGAATAGATGAATTTTTAATTTATTTATTTTTCACTTTAAAAAGGGAATTTTGAAAGCATTTTTAATTATTTTAAATAGGTATGTGTAATGTTTCAAGTTTTTGTGCAGAAATTGGATTTATCAGAAGAATTGACCATTTTTCAACAAAGAGCATACTTTTATCACTTTTTCGGACTCTTTCAAAATTTTATGAAAAAGTGAAACATTGGAGTTCTCTTTTAAGCCTTTTCAAACTCTCTAAACATGAAAATATTTCCGAGTAATTGATTGTTCGAACTCGTTAAAGTAAATGAATGATCGTCCCTTCAGTATAAGTTTACTCCTTTTACGAACTGAAATGGACTATTTACAAAAAAGGTATACATTGACTAATTACGGTCAATAGAGTTCTCTCCCACCTTATTTTATCCTTTTTCGGGCTCGAGAGACTAAATTTATGAAAAAGACACCCATGGAGTTTTCTTAAGTTTTTTCTTCTAACTCCCTAAAATTGAAAAACACCGAGTTTCTCCTATACTGGACTCGTTAAAATTTAACAGTAAAGGAACTGTTCAATTTTAAACAGGAACGAACCACTCCTTCTTAGGGTTCAAATCTTAAACTAAGTTGGACTCATCCGAAGGATGAGCTTATAAACAAGAAAATTTTATCCTCCTCAAGCTTTTCAAAAATAAAGAGGTACTTGCCAGAAATGGTGGGGGAAAATAGAGGAAAATGACTTGCTTGTGGTATTTTGATTGTTCGATAATCTAGTTAACCACTCTTGAACACGACACTTTCAATCACCCGGGTTGGGAAATCCTTTGCCTAACAGTTAATTGAACATCATTTGGAAGTCTTCATCTGGTTTCTAGGTATTAGCTTTGGGTCAACTATCACCAAGCCATCTGCAGTGTCATTATGTGTTCAAGAGGGCAGTTCAAATAAACCATTCATCTGCAAAATATCTTTCATCCATTTTTTACCATCCCTGATTCAGTCCTTGTCGATATATTTTCAAAACTTGATCTATGATTTCATGTTGTGGGCTTGCCTATGACAGATCACTTTCTATTGACGACAACTCATTATCTAGGAAGTTGATCCAGAAATTGTCAGTACCTTTAAATCTGCATGCTTCAATGGCAGGTTTCTCGCTTTCAACGACAAGTTGCATTATTGACCTTCAATCGAATGATTCCATGACGTGTTCGACTTCAGCTCATTCATTCACATTTCATGGATTGTACTGGGTACTTTGAGAGCCATTGACATTACTGGTGGTTACTCTCACACTTGTTAACAGTTTATATCATTGACTGGTAATCAAGTGGTTTCTACCATGTTCGACTTCGACACATTTATTCACATGGATAGAATCGTACTAGTTCGAGATGCGGAAATCAAGACCCTAGATCTAGTTTCTACCATCCAGGCTGCGAGGAATTTTGTTATAATTTATACAATAGACTATTCACAAACAGATGGTTGCGTCCATACTGTGTCTACGCATGTCTATACTGTGATGTACTCAAAATCATTCCTGTATCAGAACAGTTTGAATTAGTCTTTAGTTAGTTTTGATCTGAGTATGGGAATGCCTACCTCAGCGATGATATATATATATTTTGCATTGAATGTTTTTACTGGGGTGACCACAGGATGATCCTTGAAATGAAAAGTACTGCACTCTTCATATATGACAGACTTCAGCATCATCTATTCCAGACTTTGCACTTTAGGGGGCAATCTGTTACACTGAAAATTGTCATCCTGACATTCTGCTATGTGTATGAGCTCATTATTTCTCATACTTCTCCCTTTGCAAGTCTAACATATCAGTTCCTCATGTCAAGCCTTGAAAATCAGAGAAAAGTTCCTAAAAGTCACCTAAACTTTGGTATCGCACTTTCTCGCTATCTTGCCTGCGGTCCCACACCCAATGTTAAGCTATCCTGCGTAATTGAACGCAATTTATATTTGTTATAGGTGCGGACCCTTGTAAGATCAAAAAGGTGAAAGTAATTTCCAAAAAGCTCAATAAAAGTGAATTCTAGAAGCTTCCAAAAAATATCTTGCGGTGATAGAACCGCTCTTATGAGGTGCATGTATCCCTTACCTTATGGAGCTAACCCCTTGATGTAAGGAGCTTATCCCTTTGAAGGAGGATTCTATCCCTTCATAGTTGGAACAGAAAACATCCTCTATTCTACTATAAAAAGAGGCATTGGGTAGCCTCAAAGGGAGTTGAAGCTTTAGAATATTTGAAGTTAAGTGCTGTTGAGATTCAGACTCAGTTAATTAAGACTTTTGTGAGGAAAGATTACATACCTCTATTCGTCTTGATTGAGGAGTGCAAAGCTTATCAAAGTAAATGCGATTCCTGCTTCGGACCTCGAAAAGTCCTGTGCAACATCAAGGCTCAGGTTTTAAGGATTTTCTTCTTTTGAAATTAATACAAATATACTCATTTTTCTCAATAAGCTTTCAATCAATGGTGTATTTCATAGATTCCTTGATCACTATGATAAGCATGGTTTATGATGATTTCTATACAGGTGCTATGTAATATTTTTCTTGTTTGTGACTGCAGGATTATGAGGAAAACTCCTTCAAGTGCGCAAGGGACAACAACGACTCCAAACAAGCATTGGACAAACGGTAAGTCCTTGACACCTCTATAGAGATTTTCATAGATCGTATATGCTTAGAGAAAGATTAGTTTTTTTGGCTGTTTGTTGCTAGATACTTTTAGTACTAGGGAGATCGGTCTTGTCCGCAAGACAGATTAATCCTCCAACATGCACATCCTTAATCTTCATGACTGGGTCTGCTTTCCCTGCGCAACCATCGAGTAGGACTTGGAGGTTTTCTACAGCCTGCTGATTGCGCAGCAACTTCATGCATGCCTACAAGAATGGTTTGACCTCATCTTCAATTCTACTATTTGGAGCTGATGTTTTGTCTTGAGCACAGTCTTGTCGAGCTGCGACAGAGGTCTCCTTCTCCTTTTGTAAGCCCACACCTTCCGGTTTAGTAGTTGCTTTACAGATCAAAGACTCTGATTCAGCTTTTTTCGCCGACCCCCTGGTGGCCATACCGCTGCATGTTATCACATTAATGATCAATCCCTCTTCACGAGGTTCCGCCTTAACTCGATGTATATTCTTTGTAGTAGTTTATTTCTTTTCCTGCACCTTGGCCATCAGAATCCGGCAGTCCTCGATCACATGGTCCAACTGTCTGCAATATCTGCAGGATTGCCGAGTTGGGTTCGTGTAGTCCCTCACAAAGTGACCTAATTCCCTGCAGTTATAGCAAATCAGTTGGCCTCTACCCCTACCTGCGCTTCCCCCTCGTCCCCCTCCCCTACCCCTAGCTGGGGAACCTCCTATACCTGCGGGGGATCTAGGTGATGAGGGGTCCGACTCTACCCTATATAGGTTTCCCCGGTCGATCATCAGATCATACGTTCAACAATTATGTTCATTATGTCCTATAGACCTACAAAACCTACACCATTGTTGTTTTACTTCTGGGATCTATGCGGCAAGGTGGGCGCAGTGGTTGGTATCATGCAGCCTAGCAACGCGGTAGTCATCACACCATAGCACTGGCACACTTTCTCTCGCAGCTTCCCTAGGGCGTAGCAGGGTGGGTCCCCCGGCCTACATGTAGTCCGCAAGCAGCGGGCAGTTATCTTTGGTGTGGCCATTCACCCTGCATTGTATGCACCATCTTTCAGGGCTAGCCTCTGCCCCTCACTCCTTGCGTAGATTTTGAATCTCCATGTGCATTGCCTCTAGTTGTCCTTGTATCTGTTGTACTCCTAATTGGGTGTCATCTCTTAACGCGGCTTCTAGTTTCATGGCAACCTCCAAGGCCTTCTCCTATGTTTACGTGCAGGTGGGGCAGCAACATAGCAATAAACCAATCCGTGTGTTTCCTGTCATCATACTGGAATCCTCCTTCTCTGATCACTTTCTTTAATCGTTGATCTGCTTCCCATATAGACTCAGACGGTCCTGGCTTGAAATCTTTCAGGTCGTTTACTATCTGAGAGTAGGACTTAGGTTTCTTGAAATATTGTTTTAATGCATTCTTGATTTCCTCAATAGTTGCATTCGCATGTTGGTAAATGTATCCCATGTACTATTCCAAGGCTCTCCCCTCGAAAGCGAGGGACAGTTGTGCCCGTTTCACCGCATTTCTTGCTACGTTCTGCATAGTCCATACCGATCCTGTGACAAACCAGAACCGATCCATGTCCTCATTACCCATGCCCTTGAAGGTAGGTAGTTTCATGTGCGAGGCCATATCATATTCTAGTGGGGGTGGAGGTGAGTTTTTTCCCCTATGAGGGCTTGAAGGTGGCGTAGATGGAGGGCTATGCGCAGCAAAGTTCGTTACTAGACTGTAGACAAATCGATACCCTTCTTGGTTAGTTCTGTAGTACTTACCATTGCGCATTGTACCTTCGCTCTGGTCAAAGCTCATTCACTCTGTATGGCTACACAAAATGATTTTTTTGCACAACAGGATCTTAATCAGTAATGGAAAATTTTTCAAAAACTTACCCCGTAAACCCTTGAAGAACCTTCGCTCTGCTTATGAATAGGATACGAATTGGTCGGCTGCAAATTTTGTCACAAATCCTCCTATCATACTGTCCACCCAGTGATCTACCGTGTGAGTGATGGTGTTATCAGTATTTTCTAACTGTAGGATCCGCTCTGGGGTCCACTGCGTGACTCATTCGTCTTTCCAACACTTTTGAAACTCGACAAGCCTTGTGAGCCACTCTTGGTGCTCGATCACAATTGTTATAAAGAAATTTTCATAGATCTCCGTGAAAATGTATTTATTCTTCCACTTCTCTGTGGTCAACTTCTTACTACGATTTTTTTTTACTGCGAATTCCTGAACCTGTTTTTCAAACCACTCATCAATTTATTTTCTCTCAGGTTTCCAAACATGGCCTTGGCATTACCCGATCTCTCTCAAAATGCTCCCGGTCCTGGCAACGGAACCATTTTTTGGCTCGAGGGGTCCTGACCCAGGTTCAGAGGTTAACGTTTGCCAACAAACCCCTATATTACTGGCCCTTTCGACAGTGATCTCCTTGTGCAGGCAAAATTCTCACCCGAAGAAGTATGGGAGGGTGTTGGTACCAGGTTTCCGCACCCTGGGAGAGAGCAGGTAATTCAAGTCGGTCTGCAATTATTAGATCTATACAACATGAGGTTTTTCATAGGAGTCTCAATAAATAAACAGAAGACATCTTATCAAATCTAATTAACAGGTTCGCATCCACGTGCGTACTATCAGTTATAATCATAGAACAACATAATCGCAATGAATTAACATATCACAGATACATGTACCATAAGCACAGATAGTTCGCAGCTACTAACAGATACATAATCATATAACTCAAGTTTGCATCAACCATAATAGAACATATTCAGATAACATCAGATATACACAATACTTCCGCACATATATATCATTACCCAAAATCCTCTTACATTCCCAATTACCACCTGCGCACACAGCCAGCAGGGTCCGCACACAGCAAGACAAAGGATCTTCGTGCACACAGCCAGTAAGAGTCCTAACCTAAACAACCCTACCACAGATCTAAAAATTCGTACTTCGCATCAATATCTATTCATTCCTGCCTATGAATCAAAAAGGTTCATCTATTTATAGCGACTTAGCCTACGCATCCAATGGTCTGCAAACCTTGGTTTGCGGACTCTTGGTCTACCCTTGACCCATTTACAATGTGCTAGGGGCTTTTACCCACCCAAAAACCCCTAAGTTAGATTAAACAATACAAAATGGACAAAATTCATAGCCTTTGGAGACCTTGCTCCAACACCTTGCCATTTCTATATATTCATGGTGTGATGGGGCTTCTCTTACTTGGTTGAGTTGGATTTCTGAATGGTTTCAAAACTGAGAGGGGTGGTCTCTAGAAAATCACAAGGCCTAGGAATCCCTTGACCGGTAATGGCGGAATACATGGTAAATCCTGGTTGTGGATACCCTCGTAAGGCCTAGGAATCCCTTGACCGAGTATGGCAGGATACACGGTAAAGCCTAGAGAGTGAAGACAAACAATTTCCTCACAGTTTAGGTGGATAGATCTGGAGGCATCCATGCTTGTTAGGGCCTAGTGATCCCTTAACTGGTATATGTCGAGATTGTGGTAAAGTCTATAGTGTATGTTTATTATTTGGGGCTAGGAATCCCTTGGAGGGATAGACGATAAATCCTGAGGAATCCTTAGTTGGTTTCGCTGTAAGTCCCACATTCATGCTCGTAATATGGCACGTGGGTGATTGGCTGAAATAAATATTTGGTTTAGCCCAATCTGTGGTCAGGTGTTACTTGGAATTCCCTCACTTGGTTGGATTTTTCATATGTAAATAAGATCTCCTTTCCTCTTGTTGTATTACGTATAAATATGCTTGTTATTACATGGTTATAATGTTTGTTCTATCATTGTTATTATGTTGGTTATAAGCATGGTTTTATGACAGATCTTAGTCATGGCTCTCATCGTGTTTTATTTAGAAAATGAATGTATGACCTAACATATGGTAATGCGACTATTATGAGCGGACATCAATCTTACTTGGAAATTCTCAAATAAGTATGAATTCCCTATGCTCATATGTGTTTATATGACCTGTAGATTACATGTTCATCATGTGCTTGACGAAATTTTTTTCATGGTTAGGCCTTGTGAGGCCAGGTCCTTGTTCATGTTTTTCAATAGATGCCTTTTCATCATGCTATTTATCATTTCTGGGAGTTTCATGAATTTCATGGCAGAGGCTCGAGTCCTGGCCCTGAAAAAGTGTCTTGGAATCTCAGTTCATTGGCACATTAATGCCTGTAAAATTCTGCAGTCACATGGATGCAGCCTTGTGCATGCAACTGTAGGGTTTTAGCTGCATGGAGGGCTTGTCATCAGTGCAACTAGGGCTCTAGTTTATTCAAACAACAATTTGTCTCAGGGTTTGGACCCTTGGAGGGGTTGATTGGCCCCTGAAGGTTCTATAGAATCTAAGGAAGGTCAGATGGGTCTTGTCTTGTTGGTTCCACTTCCTTAACTGTACTTGGGGAGTTGAATCGTATCATAGTAACTCTCCAATGCATGTTTACCTTGGTGGACCAGTTGGCTTGGGTAAATGTGGGAGGGGGTGTTACAAAGTGGTATCAGAGCTAGGTTTCCTTCTCTTTGGGTGGTGTTTAGTTTATGTTCTCTTTATGTGATACTTAATTCCACAGAGTGGTATCAAATCATGGTTCACCCCTTGGACTAGATGGGCAGAATGTATTTTTCATGCATACATGTCAGTTGCATATGTGTTCATTATACTTGTGTTTTATGTGTTTGTCATGAGTGCATGACGGTAGTCATTGTTACAATTGTGTTCTCATGTAGAAGTTGAAGGTGTAGTTTTTGGGGTTTATTATCGTGAATGCATGATCACTTGAATATTCATTTGTTGTGTATGTCTTTTGTCTATGTGGATATATGCATGCATTTTCATGGTTATAGTTCTCGTGCATGAGATCATGGTATGTGGTTGGCATGGTTGTTTATGGTAATCGAATGATGGTTGAGATGATGTTTATATACTAATATGATTATGTTTATATACATATATTGTGCTAATATGGTTGATCTTCCATATGATATATCCTCCACTAAAATATACGGAGGTATGTTGGTTATGTTTATATTTTGGTTTAGTTGACATGGCATTCTTGTAGGAAGAATATCAAAGATGACTAGCAACATGGTAGACTACAGCTCACGAGATTCTCCCTATAGATCTGATGAACAACATTGTGATAGGTACTCTAGTGATATAGAAGATTCCTTGAGAAGTTTGAAGGTAGAAATAAGAAGTTGAAAGGCATATAATGACAGGATCATTTAGGCACAATAAAAACAAGCATAAGTTAATGTAGTCAACCTCCATAGTTTTTCAGATCTACAGAGACACGAACCGCTTAGGATCAGTCAAGGACAAGAGTATATGACTAATGGAGAATATGGCAATCAGTCTCTTGATGGTCACATGTCGGATAGAGATGACAAGATCAGAGATGGTAGGTTCATGGATACACCAGTTAGGAGAGGTGATGGACACAATTTCTATTCTAGTTCTGGTTTTGACATGTATCATGATCATCATCGTTATCATCCTTACATGAGGAGTGATGGGGGATATTTTCTAGATGAGTTCAATAAATCCAAGCCACCTACCTATGATGGATATTTGAAGAAGTCAGAAGATGCAGAGGCATGGTTACTCAGGATGAATAAATTCTTTGAGTTGCATGATTACAAAGAGAACATGAAGGCCAAAATAGCTATCTTTAGCCTCAAAGGGAAAGAATATATCTGGTGGGAAGATGTGAAGTGTGTCAGAGACATCAAGATAGAGGAGTTGAGTTGGTGTGAATTCAATAGACTCTTTAAGAAGAAGTATTGGTCAGAGAAGTACTACGATAGTAAGGCCAAGGAGTTCTATGAGCTAAAGATGGGATCAATGATAGATGAGGAGTACGCAACCAAGTTCTTGCAGTTATAGAGGTATGTGTCTTATCTTAAGGACGAGAAGGCCAAAGTTCATGTATTGTCATTAGATTACCATTAGCATTTAGAGATTGGATTGAGTATGATTAGCCTCATTCGCATGAAGAATTAATTGGAAAATTGAAGCATTATTATGAGAAATCAAAGCGCAATGTAGAGTCTCGGCAAGGTTGGAAGGGGAAAGACAAAGCTAAAGGTAAATGGAAGTTGAAGCGAACACGACCCCAGGATGCAAGTGGTTAGACAAGGACATGGGTCAAAACCTGGAGGGAAGTAGAATAAAGGTGATGGTACGAGATAGTTGGAGTGTTGGATATGTGGCAAGGAGCATCTCAAGAGATATTTTCTGCAGTATCAGGGTGGTATGCCTCATATTTATAGTGCACAGGAAGCACAAATAGTTGGGGATGTTGGGCAGAGAATTCCACATATCAATGCAACATTTGATAATAGGCAGGCAGATAACTAGGCATCTATTATCGAGATGGACGATAAGATTTGTGATAATGTTGTTTCTATTTTGAGTGACCCTAGATCTAATTATAATTATGTTAACCTTGACTTGGTGGATAAGTGTGGTTTGAATAAAGAAGTGCATGCAGAATCTTGGTTAGTGTAGTCAGCTAGAGGTACAGATAAAAGAGTTCATAATTGGATAAGAGCTTGTGCATGTTAGGTCCCTATATTACTAGTTTAGTCCCTTGTTTTTATTATTGTAGCCCCCTTATTGTTATTGTTGTACCCTGTAACCCCAATATTGTTATTAGTGTGCCCTTACATTATTATTGTTAGGTCGGCTAGGATTATATTCTGGCCCCATGGACTCCTATATATAGAAGGAGCTATTTGGTCATTTGTATCATCCAATAATTGTTCATTTATATAATGTATTGGAGTTTTCCCCCTCGAAGTGCCTTATTTCTAAGGCGTTGATCACTCTTTTCTTCTATTTTTGGAGTTACTTTCATAAAATTTGGTATCAGAGCTTTGGATTCTAGGGTTTCGCTACTCCAAACATGTCATCATGGAATTTTTGATATAAATTTTTTTTCTACGAAGTTTCAGAAGCTGAAATTTTTATAGAGCGAAGCCGAAATCCTGAGGAATGTCATGGAAAAATTTCAGATCTTGATTCGCAATATTTTTGGAGATATGATCAGTGCAAGTTAGGGATTTTTGCAGGCTCTTGAATTTAACCTAAACAGGTCATCGTGGAATTTTCGCTATAACTTGTTTTCTATGAGGGCTCAGAAGCTAATCATTTTACAGAGCAAAGACGCAATCCTGAGGAACATCGTGGAAAAAATTTAGAGCTTGATTTGCAATATTTTCAGAGATAGGGTCTGTGGAAGTTAGGGATTTTTCAGGCTCCCGATTTTCATCTCAAAATAGGTGACCATGGGAAAATCGTCATAACTCTCTCTCTGAGCATTGGATTGGAATTCTGTAAAAATTGACCACAAGTAAAAAGACTTTATTTTCTCATGTATCATTTACAGAGCCTAAGGAGGAAACAGTGACACGTATCACGTCGTACGAGGTCGCTCTACTGAACTAGTCCCTAATTAGGTCATTTCGGGAGATTTGGCATAACTTTGTCTTGAAGAATCCAAATCAGGTTAGACCTTTGGAATTTGAAATAAGATTCAGAGGGCTACTATAGGGACCAATTTCAAATATTGAAAATCCGAAATCACAGAGATAACTCAGTTTGAATATCGAGCTCCTCAAAAGCAAGAAAAAGGAAAATATTTTTTTCAAATTACATAAGTCTCATTTAAAAAAATTAGTTTGAATTTATTCCAAGGGAATATTGAAGAATAAATATCAGTATTGGGTTCTAAAATGCTCCCGAAAAAGAATTCAACACCCATTAAGCCTTCAAAAGGCTCTACTATGACTCATGAAGTCGAATAAACACAACATGAGATATCAAAATTACAAGAGAAAGTGCACCAAATTTCGCTATCGCAAAGAGCAACAAAAAATGAAATGGAAGTTTTGAAGAAAGGCGTGGAAACTAAGATGGATGGTTTTAAGAAAGGCGTGGAAGCTAAGATGAATGGTTTGGAAGCTAATATGGATGGCATGGAAGTGGGCATGGAAGCTAAGATGGATGACATGGAAGCTAAGATCGATGAAAAAATGAAAGACAACATGGAAAACATGAAGAATGATCTAAAATTAGACATCGAAGGTTTGGAAAAGTTGATACAAGAAATGTTTCCTAATGGTGAAAAGATAGTAGAGGAAACTCATGATGAGAACAAAATAAATGTTAATCGTGATTTCATAAACTCTACTGTTGGAGGGAAGAACCACCATATTCCAAAAATGGATATGAGGAAGTTTGATGGAAAGGATCCTGTAACATGGATACTACAGATGGAGTAATATTTTGATCTCCATAACGTGCAAAACACACAAAAGGTACGCATTGAAACTTTACATTTAGAACAAAATACATTTGTATGGTATTGATGGCTTTGCTCCCGTAAAAAAATTGTCACTTGGTCAATTTTTATGGAGGAAATGATAACACATTATGAGGATACAAAAAGAAACACCTTCTTTAGACAATTGATAAATCTCAAACAAAAAGGTTTAGTGGCGGAGCACAACGAGGAATTCCAAAAATTGAATATAAGGGTAACTGATATTTCAGAGGAACACAAAATTGATCTCTTCATAGGTACTTTAAAGGATAACATCCAACATGAAGTTCGCGTTTTGGAACCTGATTCATTGGAGAAGGCATTCAGGTTGGCAAGAAAAATTGAATGTAAAATTATGGTGATAAGGAAGCCTACCACTCACTTCTATAAAGAAGGAAGTGTTGCTACACCTAGATTTCCACAACCTACAAGGTTGACACCACAACAATTGGAAGAAAAAAGAGCAAAAGGGCTTTGCTACATTTGTGATAGCAAATACACTAAAGGTCATAAGTGTGCTGAGAAGAAATTATTTTACATAGATTGTGAAGAGGAAGAAGAAAATGAACAAGAAGAGGATATACACCAGGAACCAACCCTAGAAGAGGAATAAATGAGTCCAACCATATCGTGTAATGCATTGGCAGGAATTACCACTCCTCAAACTCTCAAGATAGAAGGACATATCAAGAAGAAAAAGGTAATAGTGTTGATTGATTCAGGCAGTACCCATAATTTTATTCATTGTAAGGTAGCCAAGGAATTGAATTGTTTCCTATACCCAACACCAGAATGTCAAGTGATGGTTGCAAATGGAGGAACTATAAATTTATTTGGAAAATGCCATAATATCAAGCTAACCATGGGGGAATATGTATTGACTAGTCCAATGCTTTCCATTCCTATGGGAGGTGCTGATGTTGTACTAGGAGTACAATGGTTACAATCTTTGGGGACGGTAGCTTTTAATTTTCAAGAACTTTTCTTGAATTTTTTTCAGAAGGAAAGGAAGTCAAATTACGGGGTATTGCAGGGAAGCCGTGAAAGATAATAAGCTCTAATGTCATGAAAAAGCTTCTAAATAAAGAACAACGAGGTGTAATTTCACAATTATGCTCACTAGAAGTTCCAACATCAAAATCATCTATTTCTGCAGATCTCCAACAAGTCTTGGACAATCATTCCAAGGTGTTTGAAACTCCCAAAGGATTCCCACCTATTCGTGATCATGATCATGCTATTCATTTGATTCCAGGAAGTGTTCCTCCAAACATCCGGCCTTATAGATATCCTTACTTCCAAAAGAGCGAAATTGAACGCATGATTGCAGAAATGTTAGAGTCGGGTATAATTCAACCTAGTCAAAGTTCTTTCTCTGCTCCTGTAGTATTGGTACACAAGAAGGATGGATCATGGCGAATGTGTCCGGATTATAGGGAGCTCAATAAGCTCACCATTAAAGACAAATTTCCCATTCCTGTGATTGTTGAATTATTGGATGAATTACATGGAGCAATTTATTTTACCAAGTTGGATCTTCGTTTAGGATATCATCAAATTAGAATGAAGACTGAAGATATTCTGAAAACAACATTTCGAACTCATGAGGGTCATTATGAATTTTTGGTCATGCTTTTTGGCCTTACCAATGCACCTTCTACATTTCAAGGGTTGATGAATTCCATTTTCAAACCCTTCCTTAGAAAATTTGTGCTAGTATTTTTGATGATATACTAATCTACAGCAGGTCTTGGAAGGATCATGTTCAACATGTTGACAGGGTGCTCAAACTATTGCAGGAGAAACAATTATATGCAAAAACATCCAAATGTTTCTTTGGAGTACAATAGGTGGAATATCTGGGTCATATTGTATCTCATGAGGGTGTTAAGGTAGACCCTAAAAAAATTAAAGCCATTAAGGAATGGAAAGTCCCCACAACCATAAAGCAGTTGTGAGGATTTTTCAAGTTAACAGGGTATTATCGCAAGTTTGTTAAGAATTATGGGAGAATAGCAGCACCTCTAACAACATTATTGAAGAAAGATGCATTTTCATGGACTCCTGAAGCAACTAAGGCCTTTGAACATCTTAAAGAGGCAATGTGCCTAGCACCGGTCTTAGCTACGCTGGACTTCACAAAAACCTTTATTGTGGAATGTGATGCCTCAGGAAATGGAATTGGTGCAGTTTTAATGCAGGAAGGAAGACCCATTGCTTTTGAAAGTCGTCCAATCAAAGGAAAGTATTTACAGAAACCTATTTATGAGAAGGAAATGTTAGCAATACTACATACACTAAAGAAATGGCGAACTTACCTAATGGGAAGACACTTCAAGGTAAAAACTGATCATGATAGTCTTAAACACTTTTTGGAACAAAGACTATCTTCAGAAGAGCAGCAAAAATGGATCACAAAGATGTTGGGTTATGACTTTGAAATAATCTACAAAAAAGGAAAGCTTAATGTTGTTGCAGATGCACTCTCAAGAAAGAATGAAGAGGTGGGAGCATTGCTTTGTGCCATTTCTATTATCCAACCAGATTGGATAACTGAAGCAAGAGATGAATGGAAGAAGGACAAAGATGTATGGATACTCATTCAAAAGTTGCAGCAAGATCCTAGTACATCTGATACATTTAGTTGGAAAATGATTCCTTATGTTACAAAGATCGCTTATATCTTTGTAAGAATTCCCAACTAAAACAAAAGATTCTTCTGGAATTGCACACTTCTCCTTTAGGACACTCAGGATTTTTAAAAACTTACCACAGGGTGAAGAAAGAATTTTTTTGGGATGGCCTTAAATCTGATATTCAAAAGTTTGTGGCGGAATGTTTGGTTTGCCAGCAGAATAAAGTGGAAACAATTAAGACCCCAGGACTTCTACAACCTTTATCCATTCCAAGTCAATGTTTGGAGGAGATTTCAATGGATTTTATCACAGGTTTACCTAAGTCCGAAGGAAAGAGTGTCATCATGGTGGTAGTTGATAGACTTACCAAGTATGCACACTTTGTGCATTATCTCATCCATTTAAAGCAAGTACAGTTGCTACTACATTTATGGATAGAATTCAAAAGCTACATGGAAGCCCAAGGGTTATTGTGAGCGACAGAGATCCCATTTTTACTGGAAATTTTTGGACGGAGTTATTTTCTTGTTTGGGTACTCAATTAGCTCATAGCTCATCTTATCATCCCCAATCTGATGGTCAAACTGAGATAGTAAATAAATGTTTGGAAGGATATCTTCGTTGTTTTGTATCTGATAAACAAACACAATGGGTCAAGTGTTTACCTCTCGCTGAATGGTGGTATAACACTTCCTTCCATACTGCAGCAAAAATGACCCCATTTATGGCACTTTATGGATATCATCCACCGTCCATCACATCATCTTTAAGAGAAAATTCTAGGGTTCAGGCAGTGGAAGATCACATCAAGAATCAACAAGAAGTTCTCCAACTCTTAAAGGATAACCTAAATTTAGCACAAAATCGAATGAAACAACATGCAGATCAACATCATAGCGAGAGAAGTTTTGACGTAAGAGTGGGTAATTTTACGGCTACAACCATACAAACAAATGTTCCTCAAGCAAGCTAAGAAGGATAATAAATTATAGCCAAAGTACTATGGTCGTTACAAGGTGTTGCAAAAGATTGGTACTATGGCATACAAATTGGAGCTTCCTGCTTCTTCGCGAGTGCTTCCAATTTTCCATGTTTCATGCTTAAAGAAGGTTATAGGTGAAAATCTTCCAGTTCAAACAATATTGCCAAAACTAGATGAGGAAGGAAAAATCATATTGGAACCTGAAGCGGTCACGGAAACAAGAACTCGACAGCTATGAAATCGATCAATTTCAGAGTATCTCATCAAGTGGAAGAACTTACCCACTGAAGATTCTACATGGGAGGGTGAGAATTTTATACAGAAGCACCCAAAGCTACTCAAGCGTTGAGGACAACACTTTTTTGAAGGAGAGGGGAATGTTAGGTCCCTATATTACTAGTTTAGTCCCTTATTGTTATTAGTGTAGCCCCTTTATCATTATTGTTGTACCCCTATAACCCCGATATTGTTATTATTGTTCCCTTACATTATTATTATTAGGTTAGCTAGGATTATATTGTGGCCTCATGGACTCCTATATATAGAAGGAGGTTTTGGTCATTTGTATCATCCAAGAATTGTTCATTTATGTAATTTATTGGAGGTTTCCCCCTCAAAGTGGTTGATTTCTAAGGCGTTGATCTCTATTTTCTTCTATATTTGGAGTTGGTTTCATAACAGTGCATTTTAGTTGAATGGTATGCCTACATCAGTACATTTGAATGTACTTCCATTGGGATCATATAATACGTTTTTGGGTATGGATTGGTTGTATCTTCATAGGACCAAGGTGGATTGTTATGACAAGTATATTGAGTGTTTGGATGGCAATGGGGAGAATATAATATTACAAGGTAAGAAGAAGGCAACATCAGTTAGAATGGTTACAACTATGCAATAAAAGTGCGGTCGCAGGAAAGGGTGTGTGATTTGCAGTGCATATTTCTAGTGATAAAGGTAAGGCTGTTGAGGATGCAGAGGTCTTGAACAGGTACCTGGTTTTACAACAGTTTAAGGATGTATTCCCCACAGACATATCAAAGTTTTCACCTCATGGGAAGTGGAATTTTCTATTGATTTGGTACTGGGGGAAACACCAGCATCAAAGACACAATACAAGATAAGCACACCAGAGTTCATAGAGCTGAAGTTGCAGTTGAAGGAAATGCTTGAAAAGGGATAAATTAGGCCAAGTGTATTGCCTTGGGGCACACATGTATTGTTTTTTAAGAATAATAATGGTACTCTCAGGTTATGCATTGATTACCAACAACTAAACAAGGTAACCATCAAGAACAGGTACCCATTGTAGAGGATTGATGACTTGTTTGACCAGTTGAAGAGATAAAGAGTGTTCTCAAAGATTGACTTGGGATCAGGATACCATTAGGTATGCATCAAACAATAGGATATCTACAAGACTAATTTCAGGACCAGGTATGGGAATTATGATTTTGTTTGTGTTCCATTTGGTTTGACTAATGCTCTAGCTACTTTTATGTGCTTGATGAATAGTGTGTTGTGTCCTTATTTGGACAAGTTTGTTATCATTTTCATTGATGATATATTGATATATTCTAAGAATGAGGAATAACATGTAGAACACTTATCATCAGTGTTAAGACTGCTAAGAGAGAATTAGTTTTATGCCAAGCTTAGCAAGTGCAGTTTATTTCAGACAGAGGTACATTACTTAGGGCATGTTGTTTCCAAGGAAGGCATAATAGTGGATCCATAAACGGTAAGTGTTATCATGGAGTGGGAAGTTCCTAAAAATGTGGATGAGGCAATTTCATTCATGGGGTTAGTAGGTTAATATAGGAGGTTCATCAGGAACTTCTCACGCATTTCATATCCTTTCATGTCATTCCAATGAAAAGGTAAGAAATTTGAATGGACAAAGGAGTGTGCAGCAAGTTTTGAATAGTTGAAATAGTTGTTGACAAATATTCCAGTTCTTAAGATTGCAGATCTGAATAAATGATTTGTGGTGTGTACAGATGCATGCAAGAGGACTTGGCGGATTCAAGATGCAGGAGGGACAGGTGGTAAGTTATGAATCAAGAAAATTGAATGAGCACGAGCAGAATTATGTTACACATGTTACTGAGTTGGCAGCGATCATCCATGCATTGAAGAAGTGGAGGCACTATCTTCTTGGTAGGAGGTTTGAATTGATGAGCGATCACAATGGATTAAGGTACCTATTTAATCAATTGAATATGAATGCGATCGCTCATCATAAAGGAAAATAGAACAGGGTTGCAAATGCTCTTAGCAGGAAGATACAGGTAAATCACATAACAACTATGAGTTCTTACGAAATAGATTTATAGGATCATATCTTACAGGCAAGACAGCAGGAGACAGGTACATGGAGCTTAGGCACAGGTTACAGCAAGGTACAAGTGATGAGGATGTGGACTATCATCTTACATCGAATGGTTTGATCATATTTAGGGACAAGATCTATGTGTTGGACAACAACGAGCTCAAGAAGATTATCTTGAAGGAATTTCATGTTAAGCCATATTCAGGTCATCCTAGATAATAGAAAGCATTGACAACGGTGAAGAAGTTCTACTATTTGCCAAATTTGAAGAAGGAAGTGTCAAATTTTATATCTAGATATTTGGATTTTCAACAGTTGAAAGCATGGTGTAAGCATCCAGGTGGTTTACTAAAACCTTTTCTAATCCTAGAATGGAAATGGGAGGTAATTTCTATGGATTTCATCACAGGTTTGCCGAGGACATCTAGACAACATGATTCAATCATGGTTGTTGTTAGGGCCCTATATTACTAGTGTAGTCCATTTTTGTTGTTAGTGTAGCGCCATTATTGTTATTGTTGTACCCTTGTAGTCCCCATATTGTTATTATTGTGCCCCATAATAGCCCACTATTGTTATTGTTGTGCCCTTGCATTATTATTGTTAGGTCAAATAGGATTATACTGTGACCCCATGGACTCCTATATATAGAAAGGAGGTTTCTTCCTTTGAATCATTTAAGAATTATTCATTTATGTAATGTAAAGGAGGTTTCCCTCTCAAAGTGGCTAATTTCTAAGTCGTTGATCTCTATTTTCTTCTATTTGTGAGTTGATTTCATATCATTTAGTATTAGAGCTTTGGATTCTAGGGTTTCGCTGCTTCAAACAGGCCATCGTGGAATTTTCATTATAATTTTTTTTCTACGAATATTCAGAAGCTAAAAGAAAACCCATTTGCGTCGAAATCCAGAGGAACTTTGTGGAAAATTTTCAGATCTTGGTTCGCAATATTTTCAGAGATATGATCTATAGAATTTAGGGTTTTTGTAGGCTCCTAAATTTCATCTCAAAGAGGTGACCTTGGGAAAATTGGCATAACTCTCTCTCTGAGCATCAGATTGGAATTCTGAAAGATGTGAACGAAATTAGATAGACTTTATTTTCCTATATATCAATTTCAGAGTCGAAGGAGGAAAAAAATGACATGTGGCACACCATACAAGTTCGCTCTACTGAACGAGTCCATAATTAGGTCATTGTGGGAGATTGGGCATAAATTTGCCTTGAAGAATCCAAATCAGGTTAGAACTATGGCATTGGAAATAATATTTAGAGGGATACTACGGGACTGACGATAAAATCTTGGGGATCCGAAATTATAGAGATACATTAGTTTCAATATTGAGCTCCTCAAAAGCAATAAAAAGGTGTCTATTTTTTTTTTTTAATTGCGTAAGTCTTGTTTGAAAAAATAATTTTGAAGTGATTCTAAGGGAATATTGAAGCATAGTTATTAGTAATGGGTTCTAAAATTCCACTTATAAAGAATTCAACACCCATTAAGCCCTCAAAAGGCTCTACTATAACTCATGAAGAGGAAGAAGTGCAAAATGATATATCAAAATTACAATACCAAGTGTAACAAATTTTTCTCTCGCAAAGAGTCACAAAAAATGAAATGGAAGCTAAGATGGATGGTTTGAAAAAAAGCATGGAAGCTAAAATGAATGATTTGAAGAAAGGCATGGGAGCTATAGTTTGAATAATGGCATGGAATCTCAGATGGATGGCGTGGAAGCTAAGATGGATGGCATGGAAGCTAAGATGGATGGTGTGGAAACTAAGATGGATGGCATGGAAGCTAAGATTGATGGTATAGAAGGAAACATGGAAGATTTCAAGAAAGACATGGGAGGTTTGAAGGGAGGTTTGGCAAAGTTGCTACAAGAAAAGCTTCCTAATGGTGAAAAGGTAGTAGAGAAAACTCATGATGGGAACAAAAGAAATGTTAATCATGATTTCATAGACTCTAATGTTGGATTTAAGACCCACCATATTCCAAAGATATATATGAGGAAGTTTGATGGAAAGGATCTGATAAATTGGATACTACAAATGGAGCAATACTTTAAGCTCCATAATACGCAAAACACACAAAAGGTATGCATTACAACTTTATATTTAGAACAAAATCAGTTTGTATGATATCGATGGCTTTGTTCTCATAAACCACTGGTCACTTGGTCAATTTTTACGGAGGAAATGATAGCACGTTATAAGGATACAAAGAGAAACACCTTATTTAGCCAATTGATATATCTCAAACAAAAGGGTTCAATAATGGAGCACACTGAGGATTTCCAAAAATTGAATATAAGGGTAAATAATATTCCAGAGGAACATAGGATCGAAGTCTTCATAGGGACTCTAAAGGATAACATCCAACATGAGGTTTTCCTTTGGGAACCTAATACATTGGAGAAGGAATTCAGGCTGGCAAGAAAAATTGAAAGCAAAATTATGGCGACAAGGAAGCCTACCACTCACAACTATAAAGATGGAAGTGCTGCTACTCCTAGACTTCCAAGCCTACAAGTTTGACACCACAACAATTGGATTAAAAAAAAAAAGAGAGAAAAAGGGCTTTGTTATAGTTGTGATAGAAATTACACTAAAGGTCACAAGTGTGCTCAGAAGAAATTATTTTACAAAGATTGTGAAGAGGAGGAAGAAAAGGAACAATAAACTTCAAAAGAAGAGGATATGCACCAGTTACCAAAACTATAGGAAGAAGAAATGAATTCGAACATATATTATAATGCATTGGCAGGAATTACAACTCCTCTAACTCTAAATATACAAGGACATATCAAGAAGAAAAATGTAATAGTGCTTATTGATTCGAGTAGTACCCATAATTTTATTCATTGTAAGGTAGCCAAGGAATTGAATTGCTTCCTATACCCAGCACCAGGGTGTCAAGTGATGGTGGAAAATGGAGGAACTATAAATTGTTCTAGTATGTGTTATAATATCAAGCTAACCATGGGGGAATATGTATTGAATAGTCCAATGCTTTCCATTCCAATGGGTGGTGATGATGTTGTACTACAAGTACAATGGTTACAATCTTTGGGGACAGTAGCTTTTAAATTTCAAGAAATTTTCTTGAAAATTTTTTCAGAAGGAAAGGAATTTGAATTACGGCTTATCACAGGGAAGTGAGGAAAGATAATAAGCTCTAACGTCGTGACAAAGCTTTTGAAGAAATAAAAACGACGTGTAATTGCACAATTATGCTCACTAGAAGTTCCAACATCAAAATCATCTATTTTTCCATATCTCCAAAAAGTCTTGGACAATCATTCCAAGGTGTTTGAAACTCCCAAAGGACTCCCACCTATTCGTGATCATGCTCATGATATTCATTTAATTCCAGGAAGTGTTCCTCCAAACATCGGGCCTTACAGATATCCTTATGTCTAAAACAGATAAATTGAACGTATGCTTGCAGAAATGCTAAAGGCTGGTATACTTCAGCCTAGTCAAAGTTCTTTCCCTGCTCAAGTAGTATTGGTGCACAAGAAGGATGGATCATGGCACATGTGTCTAGATTATAGAGAGCTCAATAAGATAACTATTAAAGATAAATTTCCTATTCCTGTGATTGATGAATTATTAGATGAATTACATGGAGAAATTTATTTCACCAAGTTGGATCTTCATTTAGGATATCATCAAATTGGAATGAAGACTAAAGACATTCCAAAAACATCATTTCAAAATCATGAGGGTCATTATGAATTTTTGTTCATGCCTTTTGGCCTTACCAATGCACCTTCTACATTTCAAGGGTTGATGAATAACATTTTCAAACCCTTCCTTAGAACATTTGTGTTAGTATTTTTTGATGATATACTAATCTACAACAAGTCTTGGAAGGATCATGTTCAACATGTTGACAGGGTGCTCAAACTATTGGAGGAGAAATAATTATATGAAAAAACCTCCAAATGTCTCTTTGGAATACAAGAAGTGGAATATCTGGGTCATATTGTATCTCAAGAGGGTGTTAAGGTAGACCCTAACAAAATTAAAGCCATTAAGGAATGGAAAGTCCCCACAACCATAAGGCAGTTGTGAGGATTTATCACGTTAACAGGGTATTATCGTAAGTTTGTTAAGAATTATGGGAGAATAGCAGCACCTATAACAACATTATTGAAGAAAGATGCATTTTCATGGACACCTGAAGTAACTAAGGCCTTTGAACATATTAAAGAGGCAATGTGCCAAGCACGTGTCTTAGCTACGCCAGGCTTCACAAAAACCTTTATTGTAAAAAATGATGCCTCGGGAAATGGAATTGGTGATGTTTTAATGCAAGAAGGAAGACCCATTGCTTTTGAAATTCATCCAATCAAAAGAAAGTATCTACAGAAGATATTTATGAGAAGGAAATGTTGGAAATACTACATGCACTAAATAAATGGCGACCTTACCTAATCGGAAGACACTTCCAGTTAAAAATTGATCATGATAGTCTTAAATACTTTTTGGAACAAATACTATCTTCAAAAGAGTAGAAAAAATGAGTCACAAAGATGTTGAGTTATGATTTTGAAATCATCTACAAAAAAGGGAAGTTAAATTTTGTTGCATATGCACTATCAAGAAAGGATGAGGATGTGGAAGCATTTCTTTGTGCCATTTCTATTATCCAACTAGATTAGATAACTGAAGCAAGGCAGGAATGGAAGAATAATGAAGAAGTGTGAACACTCATTCAAAATTTACAGCAAGATCCCAGTACATCTGATACATTTAGTTGGAAAAATGATTCCTTATGGTATAAATATCGCTTATATATTTGTAAGAATTCACAACTAAAACAAAAGATTCTTTTAGAATTTCACACCTCTCCCTTAGGCACTCAGGATTTTCAAAAACTTACCACAGGGTGAGGAAATAATTTTTTTGGGATGACCTTAAATCTGATATTCAAAAGTTTGCGGCGGAATGTTTGGTTTTCTGGAAAAATAAAGTTGAGACAATTAAGACCCCGGGTCTACTACAGCCTTTATCCATTCCAAGTTAACGTTGGGAGGAGTTTTCAATGGATTTTATCATAGGTTTACCTAAGTCCGAAGGAAAGAGTGCCATCATGGTGGTAGTTGATAGACTTACCAAGTATGCACACTTTTGTACATTATCTCATCCATTTAAAGTGAGTACAGTTGCTACTGCATTTATGGAAACAATTCAAAAGCTACATGGAAACCCAAAGATTATTGTAAGCAATAGAGATCCCATTTTCACTGGAAATTTTTGGATGGAATTATTTTCTTATTTGGGTACTCAACTAGCTCATAGTTCATCTTATCATCTTCAATCCAATGGGGAAATTGAGATAGTGAACAAATGTTTGGAAGGATATCTTCGTTGCTTTGTATCTGATAAACAAACAAAATGGGTCAATTGGTTACCTCTAGCTGAATGGTGGTATAAAAATTCCTTCCACACTGCAGCGCAAATTACCCCATTTATGGCACTTTATGGATATCATATGTCATTCATCACGTCATATTTAAGAGAAAATTATAAAGTTCAAACAGTGGAATATGACATTGAGCATCAACGACAAGTTCTCCAACTCTTAAAGGATAACCTAAATTCGCCACAAAATCGAATGAAACAATAGGTAGATCACCATCGCAGTGAGAGAAGTTTTGATGTAGGCTACTGGGTATTTTTACGGCTACAACCATACAAACAAATTTCCCTCAAGAAATCTAATAAGGATAATAAACTATTGCCAAATTACTATTGTCCTTACAAGGTGTTGCAAAATATTGGTACTATGGCATACAAATTGGAGCTTCCTGCATATTCCCGAGTGCACCCAGTTTTCCATGTTTCATGCTTAAAGAAGGTTATAGATGACAAACTTCAGGTTCAAACAATATTTCCAGAACTTGATGAGGAAGGAAAAATTATATTGGAACCTGAAGCAGTCATAGAAATCAGAACTCGACAGCTACGAAATAAATCAATTTCATAGTATCTCATCAAGTAGAAGAAATTACCCACTAAAGATTCCACATGGGAGGATGAGAATTTTATACAGAAGCATCCAAAACTACTCAAGAGTTAAGGACAACAATTTTTTGAAGGAGAGGGGCATTTTAGGGGCCTATATTACTAGTGTAGTCCCTTATTGTTATTAGTGTAGCCCCCTTATTATTGTTGTTGTACCCCTATAGTCCTCGTATTGTTATTATTGTGTCTCATAATTACCCACTATTGTTATTGTTGTGCCCTTACATTATTATTGTTAGGTCAGCTAGGATTATATTGTGACCCCATGGATTCCTATATATAGAACTGAGGTTTTGTCATTTGAATAATCTAATAATTGTTCATTTATGTAATGTAAAGGATGTTTCCCCCTCGAAGTGGTTGATTTCTAAGTCGTTGATCTCTATTTTATTCTATTTGTGAGTTGGTTTCATAACTGTTGTGGTGGATAGGTTCAAAAATGTAGCACACTTCATTCCGGTGAAGTTTATGTATTCGACTATTAATGTGGTACAATTCTTCATCCGAGATGTAGTAAGGTTGCATGTGTTAGGTCCCTATATCACTAGTATAGTCCCTTATTATTATTAGTGTAACCCCCTTATTGTTATTATTGTACCCTTGTAACCCCCATTTTGTTATTATTGTGCCCTTAAATTATTATTGTTAGGTCGGCTAGGATTACATTGTGGCCCACTAGGATTACATTATGGCCACATTGACTCCTATATATAGAAATGAGGTTTTGTAAATTGTATCATCCAAGATTTGTTCATTTATGTAATGTATTGGAGGTTGCCCCCTCGAAGTGGCTTATTTCTAAGGCGTTGATATCTCTTTTCTTCTCTTTTTGGAGCTGGTTACACAACATTTGGTATCAGAGCTTTGGATTCTAGGGTTTCGCTGCTCCAAACAGGTCATCGTGGCATTTTCGCTATAATTTTTTTCGCTGTTTCGTGGTTTTAATTTTTAGGTGCGAAGCCAAAATCGAGGAAGTCATTTAAAATTTCATATCTTGTTCGCAAGATGCAGAGATATGATTCAAGGGAAGCTAGGTATTTTTTAGGCTCCTAAATAGGTCATCGTGGCATTTGCGCTATAAAAATTTTCTACGAAGGTTCGGGACCAAACGTACATGGTGCTAAGCCAAACTCGAGGAAATTCACAAAAATCAGAGCTTGGTTCGCAATATTTTTGGAGATATGATCTGTGGAAGGTAGTGCTTTTTATGGCACTTTATGGATATATGATTTATGGCGCTTTATGGAGATATGATTTATGGCACTTTATGGATATCATCCACCATCCATCACATCATATTTAAGAGAAAATTCAAAGGTTAAAGCAGTGGAAGATCACATCGAGCATCAGCAAGAAGTTCTCCAACTCTTAAAGGATAACCTGAATTTGGCACAAAATCGAATGAAACAACAAGCAGATCAACATCGCAGCGAGAGAAGTTTTGATGTAGGAGATTGGGTATTTTTACGGCTACAACCATACAAACAAATGTCCCTCAAGCAAGCTAAGAAGGATAATAAATTATCACCAAAGTACTATGGTCCTTACAAGGTGTTGCAAAAGATTGGTCCTATGGCATACAAATTGGAGCTTCCTTCTTCTTCGCGAGTACATCCAGTTTTCCATGTTTCATGCTTAAAGAAGGTTATAGGTGAAAATATTCCAGTTCAAACAATATTGCCAGAACTTGATGAGGAAGGAAAAATCATATTGGAACCTGAAGCGGTCATGGAAATAAGAACTCGACAACTACGGAATCGATCAATTTCAGAGTATCTCATCAAGTGGAAGAACTTACCCACTGAAGATTCTACATGGGAGGATGAGAATTTTATACAGAAGCACCCAGAGCTACTCAAGCGTTGAGGACAACACTTTTTTGAAGGAGAGGGCATGTTAGGTCCCTATATTACTAGTATAGTCCCTTATTGTTGTTAGTGTAACCCCCTTATTGTTATTATTGTACCCTTGTAACCCCCATTTTGTTATTATTGTGCCCTTAAATTATTATTGTTGGGTCGGCTAGGATTACATTGTGGCCCACTAGGATTACATTATGGCCCCATGGACTCCTATATATAGAAAGGAGGTTTTGTAAATTGTATCATCCAAGATTTGTTCATTTATGTAATGTATTGGAGGTTTCCCCCTCGAAGTGGCTTATTTCTAAGGCATTGATATCTCTTTTCTTCTATTTCTGGAGCTGGTTACACAACAGCATGGTGTACCGAAGAAGATTGTGTGAGACAATTTTCTAAGTTCACTTCTAGATTCTGGAAGGAGTTATTTTCAGGTTTGGGTGCAGAGTTGGAATTTAGCACATCTTATCTTCCATAGATAGATGGACATACAAAGAGTGTCAGTGGGATTTTAGAGGTCATGTTGAGAATGTATGTTATGCATCAGCAGCGTATATGAGAAGAGTATCTACCTCTAGTTGAGTTTGCTTACAAGAATGGGTATCAATAGACATTGGGGATGAGTCTGTTTGAGGCACTCTGTGGGCATAATTGTAACACTCCCATTAGTTGGAGTGATCCAATGAACAGGGTATTGATAGGATTGGATATGTTGGCAGAGATGGAATAGGAAATGCAGGTTATCAAGAAGGATCTAAAGGCAACACAGGACAGGCAGAAAATTTATGTAGATCAGAACAGGATTTTTAATGAGTTTCAAGTTGGGGAATAGATGTACTTGCTTATCAATCCCAAAAAGAGCTCCTTTGGGATTGAGACATGTGTGAAGCTGGAACCTCATTATTATGGGACTTTGAGATCCTTGAGAGGATTGGACCAGTGGCCCACAGACTTGCACTGCCTCCGATAGTGAGAGTCCATGATGTTTTACATGTTTCATTGCTTAAAATATATGTAAAGGATGTTGATCATTTTATTGATTGGTATGTATTGCAGGTGGAACCAAAAGGAGAATTCCAGCTGAAACCTCTGTGTATTTTGTAGATAAATATGCTTATGCTCTAGTTTCGAGCAATTAAGCAGGTAAAAGTGCAGTGGAAGCACTTTGGACCTGATGAATCTATATGGGAGATGGTTGATCATATGTGAGTTATGTATCCTTCCTTGTTTTTTGGTTGAGGAAAAGAAGTTTTGGTATATGTATTTATGTATATGGATGTAAATACCGCATTGATTTATGTTATAAATCTCCAATAAGCGGTATGGGTGTCTTGTGTTATGTTGTCATGTGGGTTTGCTTTTTAACAGATTTTTCATTGTAAATACTACATCGAGCTAATTTATAAAGCTTCATAAGCAGTATGTTTTCATTTTTCAACGATTTGCTGGTTGTATGTGTCATTGAACACTGAGGACGATGTTCCCCTAAGGGGGAGGGGTCCGTAACAACCCCGACTTAAAAATCCATGTAATAAATTTAATAAAGGAAAAATAATAACCAAGGTAATAGGACACATATTCCAAGTTGAATGTTGGGAAAAACATCCTAGTGTGGATGTTCATTTGGTTATTATGGCTAAGGGAAATTGGCAAAGGAAATAGTGAAGGCTTTGGAAAGGAAAGAGGCATTAATTGGAATTTTATTTATGAAAATAATGGAAAATAAGAGAAAATGAATGGGAAAGGTCAGGTTGCATGTGAGGAGGAAAATGAAGAAAAATAATGGAAAAGTAAGAAATTAGAGGCCTCATTGATAAAAAGGCTTCTGAGGATCAGTTGACCTCTTTTTTCAATTCAGTTTTGAGCTCTCTCTCTATTCTCTCTACTATGTCTTACTCTTGCACACTTATAGTGTTGTTGGAGCACTCTAGCATTGATCAAGGAAAGCAAAGGAAAGATAAAGAAGGTAAAGGAAAGTAAAGATCAAGCAAGGAAGAGTTAGATTCAACTGCTACAATGAGATTACTTGCAGGTATCGAGTTGCATGTATGATTTCCTTGATAGTTTTGGCATGCATGTATGTATTTGGTTCTCTTGTTGTCATTGGCATGGGTTTTTCCAGGTGTGACGGTGGTTTTCAGCCTTTCCTTGGCATTTCCAGATGACCATGGTGTGATGGGTTTTCTCTTACTTGGTTTAGATGGATTGTCGACTGGTGTTGAAACTGAGTGGGTTGGTCTCAGAAAAAATCACAAGGCCTAGGAATCCCTTGATCGGTAATGGCAGGATACACGGAAAAGCCTGGTTGCAGGTACCCTCGTTAGTCCTAGGAATCCCTTGACTGGTTATGGTGGGATACACAGTAAACCATATAGGTTTATTCTCTCGTTAGGCCTAGGAATCCCTTGACCGGTTATGGAGGGATACATACTAAAGCCTAGAGAGTGGATATAGAAAAATTCTTCATGGTTTAGGTTGAGATATCCAGAGGCATCCATGCTTATTAGGGCCTAAAAGTGTCACATTTGGGAGTGTATCACACGGTTTGAGCAATTACTATATACCTCTATGAAATTATGTGATATACCATTTGTGGTTTTTTTTAAAGCCGTTGTACTCATCCAACACACACAATTGTGTGCGGAATAAGGTTCTATAATGAATTAATTGCCCCGTTTTAAATCAAACATTCAGTCATATAAGGATTTAAAACTCTCAATACACCGTTCTGCGATGAATCTTTATTCACTGATAAATTTAAATAAAACACAGAAAATAGAAGAATAGTACCAATGTATACGAAATTGATCTTCGAAAGTGTTCTGTTGGCTCCCTGTGATTTGCAATATTGGCGAGAACAAACACTGTAGGGGCCACATCAGAACCACTTGGGCATCCCATGACCTAGCCTTCCCAGTTTCAGAGAGGGATCTCTTTATTTGTAAGTGTTTTCAAATGGTATATCTTGATGCTCTTTGTTTTAAGATATTAGGCTAGATATGAAGTTCCAAGGACTTGTTGATTTTGGTTGAATTAATTGGTAGATTGACAGATCTGTGGTGTGATTGATTGAAGGTATGTTTCAGCTGAATAGATAGACTATGAGAAAACGTTAATCCATTGGGCAATGGAGTCATAAAAGGATTTAATTGTTCATCAACTCTGCAAGGGTTTTCATAGGGCAAGCTAACTATATCAATTGGATCTCTTAGATTAGATTGTGATATGAAACAATAAAAAGTTGTGAAGGTAGCAAATCTATAGTCAGTTAATAATCTTCTAGCTCTACTTAGACAAGAAAATCCTTTTAAGGTAACTCTTTGAGGCAAACCAAAGGACAGGGTATACCATAGATTTCTTTGGCCAGACTTTAATAAGTAAACCTTTATGACAACAATCCAACAGTCCTAAGACTACTTTCAGACAAAAGAAAACATATAAGATAACAATGAGATCAGCTAAAGAGAAAACTAAAGCCTATCTTCTTTAACTCAACACTCAAAAGACTCTTTAAAGCAACATTTTGGGGAAGACCAGAGGATAGGGCATACCATAGACTTCCTTGGTTTAGACTCTACTAAGTATACTTCAAAGAAAGGTCTTAAAAACAATATCTCAAGTCGTACCAACGAACATGGGCTCACCATAAACTTCCCTGGTTTCACTCTATTGAATCATTTCTAAGACAACAAGCTAGATGAAACTAGAGTGCAATTAATAATCCTCCAATTAGACCTTGCAGAAGAAAACAAAAAGATAAATAATGCAGAAAGAAATAGGGTGCCAAGACAGCATATCCTACTCTAAAACTTTTGTTCTTTTATCAGAGAAAAGGTGGACAGAATGGAAAACATAGGAAAAACAGTGACAAATAAGGAAAACTTCACCATTAACATAGCTCAAGAATCTTGTGAACGTGCTTGTATTATTGATGATCAAACCAGTTACAATACTCCATGTACAATAGCTCTCTACAACTCATAGCTTTCTCAAATCCAGCCTAGCAATCCTCAACTAGCTCAACAGCAGAAATCAGTCAAATAACCACCAACTAACCAACACTAAAAATGAAACTTATATGCAGTATTTATCTGCAAAATGAGGATATGGTGTTAATCTAGGGTTTGGAATGTCATTTATTATAGAGCTAATGATTTTTTACCTTTGAGACCATGCAAGGTCCAAGGCAAAAATATCTGAAGGTGTTTCTCTGAAATAATAACTCATATCTTAACTTCTGAGTTAATTTCTGTGAAATGTTTGACTTTAAGGCTTTTTGCAATAACTTTACAATAACTGTTGGTAGATGAAAAATATCTCCGACTGTGTATAATAACTATTTGATGTTTTATTAAAAGAAAACATGTTGTACGTGGCAAAAAATATCCCTTGAAGAAGTAACTGTTGTAGGTTTAGTCGTTCGAATGTGTTCATGGGCTAATCTACCTCTGTTTTATCTTTAACCTTTGTATTACGCCTTAAAACTTTGATTTAACCTTTATCTGTATGTTTTACTGCCTTTTTATTTATTCTGCCTTATCTATGTTTAATTTATTAATCCTTTGATTAACCTTTAGTATTTAAACCTCTGTTGTCATTCTTTATCATCTTTAATCTCCCCATTATGGAAAAGACCTGGTGCACCATAGAAGGGACCAGCTCAACCGATCCCACGACCAATGGTTGGTCGGGAATGGATTCCTGAATCTGAATTTCCGAGGGAGCGGGATCGACCAAGGATGAATCTTGACCAATCGTAGGATCAACTGGTGGAGGACTCAAAGAAAGCTTCTTGTAACCAGCCGGAAGGCATGGTGCAGAAGCAGTCGAGTTGTCCAAAACTCGTTTGGCTTCATCCATATAAGGAAAAAGGTGGATGGCATGGTGCGCTTCACACAACTTACAGGGATTGGTAATCTTACCTTGCTTCTTAGGAGCCTTACCAACACCAGTTCAAGACGTGCCCCCAACTTGACTCCCGGAAGCCAAAGGCAATGGCGGACGACCGTTGGACCATAGCTCGAGCACCTTGGGAATGCCAGGGCAATCTCGAAGAAGATGGTTTCCTGTGCACAACATACAAGGGAACTTGACTTTCCGTGGAGGGTTGGGAATTTTATCAAGAGGAGACGTGTCAGAGGTAGTAGCGGCAGCTTTAGCCTCTCTCTTATTGGACTTCTTCTTCTTTGTCTTCTTCTTCTTCTTCTTAGCCACCTGGTTACTCGAATCCAAACTTTCACCAGGCGAAGTAGAAGAGGAGGATGCAGAAACAGGCGAAGAAGGGGAGAGGTCCACCTTGGAATCAACATGATGTTGTTCAGGTGGAGGAACTGATTGACCAGTAGCCGAGACATTCGGGACCACAGAGGTTGAAAACAACCAAACAGGAAATCCAACAGTTAACCCAGGAAGGGACAACGTTGCCATGTAAGGAGCGCCAACATTCCCAAAAGGAGGCAAATGACCAGGATTCACCTTGAGGGATTCCTTGGTTGGTGAACTCTGGAAAAGTTGCCATCAACAACTCAAAACCGCACACGGGCTAAAAACCAAGGCACACAATCAAACGGCCAATAAGCAAACTCTAAAAGGGCATGTGATCGCGAGTGATTTATTTTACCACATTGAAACTTAGGAACTTCACCGTTTCATGTTTTAAGAGTCGAGAAACGGATGAAAGGTGACTCTATCTCTTTCAGTTTTTAAGCAAGCGTGAAAGGACAAGCGCTTGATGATCTTTTCAAATTTAAGGAGTCAGAAAAGATCGAAATGACTGCTTAGGAATTATAGGCACAGGATGTACCAAATAACCGTGAATTGCAATATACACCTTGGTTTCAAAATGAACGAGAAATCAACCAAGGACTTAACGTACGTGCAGGCAATCTCCCCGAATGTTGTGTCCGGTGTATCACGGGTATAGGGCAGTAGACTCGGATTCCTATAGATAAAGGATAGAAACCTAGTGGGGTATCCCTTTATATACGCGACGGTACGGGGAGCACAAGTCCATACTAGTGCTGTCTAAAGCCAAGAGGCGAACGACAGCTACTAGGTTTAAAGACGCCGGAACACGTCTCTAGCCTAGACCTCTAAATATTTTGTATTAATGTTTCAATGCTTCCTTAGGTTAATAACAAATTTTATGGTTTATTAATCTTCAATTATGTTTCGTTTATGTTTCGGTTTCAAGGCCCTACCGTATGTCATATGACAATCTCCTATATGCAGCTATATGAGAAAAGAAAACTTTTCAATTCGATGAATGCTATCTAGTTAAGGGAAGAGTTTCAAACAATGATGCAACAAACAACAACACTGCAAATGAAATATTTTCCAAACTAGATGACTTTCACTATGCAAAAGTAATTTCAAACATTCAACGATGCGAATAATGCAATGTAATCTAAGAAAAATCCTCTTTTTCGAAAACTATGCAATTGTAATCTATGCACAATTTCCTTTTTCTTTTCAAATGATAAGAATGCACTTGATGCATTTTTCTATGAAATGAGAATCTACTTAATGCATGCTTTTAATGAAAGAGAATGCACTCAATCCGAATTTTAGCTTTCAATCATTAAACAATGTAATCTAAGTTCAATGATGGATCTCAAAAAACACTTTTCAATGCAATGTGATCTAATGCATTTTAACGAAAAGCAAACTATGAGATGAAAACTAAAAGAATGAAAAACTCCTTAATGAAGGATGAATGAAAAAGAGATGTAAACAAACACTAAGAATGCAATCGTTGTTTCAAACACTTTGTAACGAAATCCCTCAAAAGGCGATAAGACATATGAGGTCAAGCACAAAGAGGACTTCCAAAGCATGAGATCAAAACAAGGAATTCATTCTCTTTTACATCAAGAAATCATAGCAAGAAGACATTCCAAACAATGAGCAATGTAATCTATGCTCACACAGAGAAAAGACCAGATGGGAAAGACACACTGGTGAAGGATTTAGGGAAAAAAATTCAATTTTCACATACCCTGAAATTGGCACGACTTTATCATTGACAACTAGCGTCAACTGGCGCGACTTGCTCACTGACAACTAACGCCAATGGCCAATTGGCGCGGGTTGCTAACTGACAACAAGTGCCAACGCCTGAAAATGAAAAAACAAAGAATTTCTCCCAACCAAGACCAGACTCACCACTTCAAGCAGAATCTCCAAGACTTAAATGAACCATGTAAACTAGGCACAAAGCGAGACAAAGCGGAATTCGAATGAAGAAGAAGCCAATCACTCAAATAACGCGATATACAATCACCAAACGAATGCAGAGAAGCAATCACAAAGTTGACTGAACAGATAAAAACCAAAAACTCCCACAGGAGGCTCGACACACAATAGCACCTAGATGCCCTAGGGCTAGAATGTAAAATCGATAGAAACGGGCAAACAACCAAAGGATGAAGGTCACATTCAGTCAAACAAGGCTTCAGAACACTCAAGCAGTCGAAAAAATGAAACCAAAACCACAGATCAGGCTTAGAAAGCTCAAAACCAAGCAAACCCTAGCACCTTTCAGCATTGGCGCGACTGTCAGGCTGAAACTGGTGCCATGACAGGATTGGCGCAGGTAGTAAACTGGCAACTAGTGCCAATTGGCGCGACTGTCAGGCTATTAAGCACGCCAGTCAAGTTTTCTATGAAAAAATAAAAATAAGCAATCCAAGAAGCAAACCAGTGATGTTGGAGCTCAAACCAAAAGCCAAACTCACGACAAGAGCCAGCCAAAAGAGCTGATCAAGCAGGAAAAGTCAAGAATCGGCCGAAAGACAAGACAATACTCCAAGTGTTCAGTTCATAAACTAAACTGGAGATTGACTGAAGCAGCATTCATCTACTTTCGCTAATGCAGAGCAAGAGCGTTTCGAAGGCTATCTAGCTAATTCCTAGGGCTATGAAGGCTCTTGGAGATTCTTGGAGACTCAACTATTCAGCCCCTTCATCAATGGATGAAGGCTATATTTATAAAGGAGAGGAGGAGGTTGGGATCCCTACAATAGTGGAAGGGAGGCCTTATCCCTTGGGAGGTTCCCCATAAGGTGGAAACAAGAGGCCAAAGGAGGAAGGTCATGGTTATTCAGTCGAAACCACTCATGATGACTCATCCACGAAGCTGTTGTAATCGAAACTTCGCCTCTTTTTTTAAAAAAATTTCCATAAGCAGATTGGCGCGGGTGCTCAACTGGGACAGAGCGCCAATTGGCGCAGGCTCAATGTTCATTTTCCTCATTGGAGCGAGTACATAACGGGCTACCAGCGCCAAGGCAAAAACAAGTGTTTTTAGGGGTCTTCTCAGGAAATGATCAGCAGAAGAAATGTTGTCCTCATGGAAAGGGATGCAATGATGGTATTTGCAAGGCATGACACTGCTTATTGGTCACATAAACGACCCTCCAATGGGCGAGATGGGGATTGCAGGGACGGTGACAAATTACTGTGTAACACCTTCATAGGTGGAACCCTAACCTCCTCATCTGCTCTATAAAAGGAGGCATTGGGTAGCCTCAAAGGGAGTTCAAGCTTTATGTGTGATTGAGTTGAAGTGTTGTTGAGATTTAGACTTCTTTCTGCTGAGATTTTGAGAGGAAGGATCACATACCTCTATGTGCTCCTGGAGGAAGAGTGCAAGACTTATCAAAGTAGAGGAGACTCCTACTTCGGACCCCGGGAAGGCCTATTCAAACATAAAGGCTAAGGTTGTAAGGTTCTTCTGTTATTTTAATATTAATACAATCAAGTTTTGTTTTTCTCAATAAATTTTTGTTTGATTGTTTATTTCAATAAGCTGTCGTTTGATCATTTATTTCATAGATTCCTTGATAACTATGATAGGTATGTTTTATAATTATTTGTTATACAGGGGCTATTTAATATTTTCTTGTTTGTGATTGCAGGTCGACAAAAGACAACACTTTGTTGCGACAAAAGACAACACTTTCTTGCGATGAAAGAACTCTTGTTACGACGGAATGATTATTGTTGCGACGAAAGAACTCTTGTTGCGACGGAAGAATTATTGTTGCGAAAAAAGAACTCTCGTTGCGACGAAAGGATTATTGATGGGACGGAAGCACTACGACCACAAATAAGCATTTGGATCTAAGGTAGGATCGACACCTTCATAGCATTTACTTGTAAAACGAATATATTTAGAGAAATACAAACTTAGTTGTTCGTTTGCTGCTAGATTGTCTTATGACACTAGGGAGATCAATCTTGTCCGCAAGATCGATTTATCCGGGCAACAAATTGGCGACTCCACTGGGGAAAGAACTTCTTTTGATTTTCCTTTATTTTGATTTGAGAAAATGCTTTTTCTTGATTTTTGATTGATTTGTACGAGCTTGGGTAAATTAGATTTACTTTGATTTGGAAAGCTTTGAAATCTTCTTTGTTTCTCTTGAACTTTTCTGGGGATCGCACATCGTTGAAGACCCTGTTAAAAGTCTTGAAAAAATTAGATTTCTTCTTTAAGTTTTATTTTAGATTTGATTTAGAATTCTTAGTGTCTGCCCAAATCTGTATGTTTTCTGTCTAAAATCTCTTGTGAATGAGTCTCATAGCACTTTTGTTTTGAATGATTTTCTAGAAGTTTTGCATTTTGAGAGTGGTTTTCACTTTATCTCTGTAGTGACCCAAAGATTAGAAGCTTAAAAGTGTCATTAGATCACTTTGGTATCTTTTATATTTTTTATGAGTCTAACTTGGTTGTGAAATTCATTCTTTTTGAGAAATAGATCTAGTTTTCTCTTTGCAAATCTTTTAACAAACTTTGTTTTTAAGTTCTGAATTTCATTTTTATAAAACATATCTGGATGTTTTTTGATTTATTTGTTATTCTGGGCAAATTAATCCTTAGTTTACTGAACAACTAAGAAAAATATTCTAAAAAAAAATTAAATCTTTTATTCAATTATGTTTTTCAAAGTTTGTAGATCTAAAAATTAGTTTTCATAGTTTTGAGTGCTTTTTAGAATTTTTAGATCTCTTTTGAAGAAAAGTCGTTTTTGTAGTTTCGAGTTTTGAAAGAAAAAGGGATTTATTGTGAGCATTGATTATTTGTCTCGTTTTGAGTTCTTATTGAAAAAACAAAAAGATTTTCTTTCATTTATTCTTCATGTTTAAAGAAGGAATTGTCTCTTAAAAGAATTGCATTCTCGAACTCTTTCTTTAGCTAGAATTTCATTGAAAGAAAAATGGATTGTTTATAATTTTAGGTGCATTTTTTTAGTGTATTTGGAAGTCGAGTCTTCACACGATCAAAGTTTCATTTCTATACCTGTTGACTTAAAGAACAACCCATAAAAACAACGCTTAATTAAAATTGAACTAGTAATCTTTTTATTTCTAGGGCTCTTATCACCAATATAGCTTATGCTAGTATCTTGGAGTAGGGAGTAATTAACTCTCCAAGATAGTAAAAACAAACAAGTAGATAAATCTTGCGGTAGGAAATAAATTCAATTGTAATTGGTACAATCTGGGAAGCTTCTCTTAAAGGAGTTAATCATGAGATCATGTCCGAACCTTTGAGACAATCAATTTTGTTTCATTGGGAAAGATAGAAGATTCTGCGCGCATTACAAACGGTAAACCTCAGATTAACCATTTTCGAGGAGCCTGGGGTCACTTGTCTGTAAACCTCGGATTGACCATGTCGAGGATCCTTCAAGGGGATTGAGCTTTGTTACTCTGCCATTGTGCGTGGAATCGGATTGTAGATTGTTCTCCCAGTTGTATTTGTTACTTTTGGTAACCTTAGTGTCCATAAGCTTAAGATTATTTCCTAAGGTGACGGTGAAGGAAAGATCTCACTATACCTGGAGCAGACGTCGACTAGACTCGCTTGGACTCTTTGGGGGGTTTTCTTCACTCAAGATGGTTTTGTGAAGAAATTTGTGCCAGTCTGTTTCATTAAGCAGGTTGTCAGGGTAACTGTTCCAACCGCCCTTTCTGTATTAAACTTCTACTAAGTTTGATTTCATCACCAACTAGTGTTTTTAGTACGGGAAGTTATTGTTTGTGCGTGTTTTGAACTCTTAGATTTGTTTTTAGGCGTGTGATTTAGTTGTTTATTTCTTTAGATACTTTAGGTGTTTTCACTGAAATTTTCTTTGTTTGCGTGTGATTGATTAATATTTAATCATGGCATAATTACTGAGACAATCCCAGAGACTTCAGGGGAAGCCCCCTGAGTATACACCAAGTCAGCTTTAAGGGCTGCGTGCTCTAGTATCATCTAGTAGCGGTAGAATTAAATCAACAGAAATTGGAAGTTCATCTATAGTTGTTCATCCTGATCATCAAATACCCACGACAGAACACATTCAAGAACTGATTTCAGTTTCCAAAGTTACTGGTAGTATTTCTCCTTCCAGTGAACTAGCTGATGAACTGAAATTTCTAAGCCTGACACTGAACCTTCTGTTTTGGAAACATCCTCAGGATTTAATACTCCAACTTCTAGCGATCCTGGTTCACCTAGGGTAAGAAGTATTGTTACTGAAGATCTTCCATCTGGCCTTATTTCTATTGAAGAACTTGCTAGTCCAGATGAAGAGATATCTCTTCGTGAATCCCCTCAGTCTTTGAATCTTAGGGAGCATGAATCTATTCTCTACAGCCCTATTAGGAGTGACGCTTGGTATCTATCTTTGACAAACTTTTTAGAAAATCCGGGTCTTGCTTTTTCTCCACCTTGAATTCTGTTTCATCCTACGCCCAGAGGTTATTATCCTTCATCCATCATGGCAAGAGAGTCATCTATGTTTTCCCAATCACCGGAAGCATTTTTACACTGTGGTCCTTTTGTTCCTTCGAGGTATCAGGATCTCTCTGGTAGTTTCTTAGGAGCATCTCCTCGAACGACTGAACAAGTATTATCATCTGGTCTTAATGGAATTAAAACTGAAACGTCGAACATAGAGCAAATCTTTATGATGTCTGGTAATATTCCAAATCCTCAACCTCAAGGTGGTCAGTTACCGCCTGGGGGGCAACCTCAAGGTGGTCAGTTACCACCTAGGGGGCAACCTCAAGGCAGTTAGTTACCACCTGCGGGTAAAATTCAAGGCAGTCAATTACCGCATGGGGGGCAAATACAGGGTAATTTTTTCCTATGATAAACGGTAGCACAATATTATTTTGGAGAACAACCTCAAGGACAGTACATACCTCAAGGTTATCAACCTTCAGGACAATACATACCCCAAGGTCAACCCCAAACTCAATATGTTCCTCAAGGTCCTTATCAACCCCAGATTCAGTACGCGCCTTAGGGTTATCAACCTCAAGGTCAGTAACCAACTCAAGGTTTTCAACCGCCTTCTGGTCAATCATTTGTACAAGGAGCTGTAAATTTATCTCTTACTTATCAATCCTACGTTCAACCTTCTGTGGGACAATACCCCATAATGAACATGGTGTGGGATCCATCCCAAATTCAACAGGATATGCAACCTAATGTGCAGTTGTATACTCAACATGGAAAGCCTTTGGTTTCTGGTCTAGCCCAGCAACCTGTCCAGTCTACTGTTGAAACCCCTGCACCTGGTTCTGTTCAGCAATCTCGGCCTAGTACACCTCAGACTCCGCCTCAAACTGATGCAACTGTTGCAATGTCTGTTCAATCTATAACACCTGTTTCTGGAGTATCTGTAGCTCCGAGTTCTTTTATCCCTGCATCCGTGCAAATCCCTCAAGTCTCTGTACCCCAGTCATGACCTACAGTTCAGACTTCGGTTCAGATACCTGCGAGACAAACTGGTACATGTACGATTGTCACAAGTCAACCGCAATTCACGTATTAATCGTACCAGGGACAGTATCAATTCGGTCCTGTTTCACAAAACCTAGCTTATCAGTATCAACCGTACCCTGGCTATACTTATCAACAGCCTCAACAACCCCAGTTTGGTCTGGTTAATCCTGGTTTCCCGAGAGGTTATACCATTCCTAATGCAAATCCGATTCCCAGTTATCCCGAGTATCCTCCTCCCGGAACTTCTCTTGCTACTCAAGGTTTTCGAGACCCTAACCATAAGTTACCATTTATTGCAACTCTGGATTTACCTGATTTGACACACCTTACAAATGATCCAATTTTCTATTATCCGTATTGGCTGCCAATGCTGCATAAGTTGCCCAATGATATACCGAAATTCGAGGGTAAGTCAGGAGAGGATCCGTCAAATCACGTTATGACTTATCACCTCTGGTGTGCGTCTAATTCGATAATTGATGATTCAATTCGCTTACGTCTTTTTCAACGAACTCTTATTGGTCTTGCCACCAAATGGTACATTGAGTTACCATGAGGCTCTTTTAATAATTTCAGTCAGTTAGCAACAGCTTTCTTAACTCATTTTCAGTTTCCTGTCCGATACGACAATGGCACGGAACTATTGACTTCGCTAAATCAATCCATGTCCACTTATATTTCTGATCATATTCATGAATGGCAGTGTAGAAGGCGTTTTGTGAAAGTTTACATTCTGGATCAAATTTTGGAGGAATGGTTTGTTAAATCATTATTACCCAAAATCACTGAATATGTAGCTAAGGCAGGGGTTGTTACTGAGGAGCAAGCCATTGCTCAAGCTCAGTATCTTGACCTCGTCTATACACAATCAGGTACTTTACATGAAAAAATCCTTGATCTTCCAAAACAAGGTCAAATAAATACAGCTCCTTCAGGGTCTCATGCCACTGATGGTATGATTGGTACAGTTAATACTAAAATCAAGAAGAAATCTTCAAAAAATTATTCTCCTATAATCACTTTACCTAATTCCTCGAAAGGAGAGTCTTCTGCTGAAATTTCTGTCGACATTCATGTCGTAGAGACATCTATGGCCAAATCTAAATCCGACAGTAAAAAGAAGGGGAAGAATAAAAACAAAAAGAATTCAAAAGAAAAAACAGATAAAACTGAATCTAATGACGAAAAACGCAAGCCTCGCTATCCTTGTTTCATTTGCGACGAGGATCATTTTACTAAAGAATGCCTGCATCGAGTGGAGGTTGCGAAATTCGTTAAAGGTTCTCAACAACCCGCTGTCTTGAAGGATCCTTTTCCCACTCAAGATAGTAATATGATTGGTTCTTCCTCGAATGCCTCAAAAGAACCTATTATGATGATGTGTCATGTAAGGATTGTGACGCGATCGCAAGATTATGGTAATAAGAATCCTGTTGGTGGTAAAGAAGCAGAATCTTCTAATTCAAATACATCAACTACACCTCCTCCTGTTTCTGATCTGCTACAGATCGAGAAACCCAATCCAGACTTAGTAATCAAACCGCCTGCTAAAGGTGTACTTCGTAAATCAACTTTCAATCCACACGCAAGAGGTGCTCAGAATTACAACATTGTTGAGGACTTAGTTATTTCCCCTTCAACAATGTCGGCTTTGGAAGTGCTGCAATCGTGCCCAGCACAGCGTAAATTAATTTTTGAGAGTGAGAGCTTCTATGATCCATAACATTTTAATTATAGATCTTCCGGGAAATCACATAAGGAATTTTTGGAACCGACGCGTTTTTGAACTACCAAGTGCAGTTCATCATCAGGATAAATCACTTTTGTCTGCCATAGGAGTAGTCGATATTCAAGATTCAAACCTAATAATCTTCGATTTAGAGAATAGTACACCTCGCCTACCTCATCAAATGACTTTCCAGATTCTAGTTTTAGTAAAAAACAGACTCATCTTTCGGACTGTGATTGATGAAGGGACTTCTACATGTATTATGTCAATCCAGTGTTGGAAATCACTTGGTTCTCCTACACTCAATCAGTCTCCGATGATTCTAAAGGCTTTTGATGGCCGAGTGTTCCATCCTTTCGGTATTTTGCAAGATTTACCTATAGGGGTCAAAGGCAAAACTGTAAATCTAGATGTGGAGGTGGTTGATACCCCTCTAGATTACAACCTTCTCTTGGGTTGCAGTTGGTCTTATGCTATGACTGTTGTTGTTTCATCGATATTTTGGCTTATCAAGTTTCCACATCAAGGAAAGATCGTTACAGTAGATCAGCTCACTTATTTTTCATCCGATCCAGCCTCTACAGAAACTATCCAGCACATCGGTAAAACGGCTATCCCTTACAAGGATATTGGGGTAGGTTTGATTAAATATTCTGGTTTACTAGGAACTTTTTCCTTTCCTCCTCCTAACGTATCACCTTCTATCGCAAATATTCATATGATTTCATCAAATACTATTATACTTGATGATCCTTGGATCGTACCTTCCGACTCCGAGTTGGATTCATTTGATGGTGCGATGCCTTTGAGTCCCTTTGAAATTGCATATCAGGTTGTACAATTGCTTTCCAATCCTTCTTCAATTGAAATTGATCCAATGAATGGGATCCATGAGGAATCACTTTCTATATCTAGCTCAGCCACAACGACATTTCCCGATCTTGTTCATACTGATGAGCAGATTCGTGAACTTTTGTCTATGGACGATTTACCATGGGAAGATCTTCGTTTTTACCTGAGCTAGATCATTTTGAAAATGATTTCGCTTCTATTTTTACTGCTGAATATGTCAAGGAATCGCAGAATCCATTGCAAAATCCTGATTCTGAGTTAAATTTGGAAAATATCTCTCGAACGATTCCAATTGAAATTTTAGTTAAGCCAAGAATAATTGAAAACATTCATATAGGTGCTTGTTGTACGGACGATGAAATTCAAACTTATAAAGCCCTATTTCAATAATTTCGTGAAGCGTTTGCCTGTTCATATGAGGAAATGCCGGGAATCGACCCGTCAATTGTTGTACATGAAATCAAGACTTACCCGGATGCCAAACTGGTCTGACAACGCTTACGTCAGATACATCCGTGAAAATCTGCCGCTATCAAAGCCGAAGTTGAAAAATTACTTCGTGTAAGTTTCATTTATCCAATTCCTTTAACAGATTAGGTATCGAATATTGTTCCTGTTAACAAAAAACAAGGAACGATAAGAGTATGTATCAACTATAGGGATATTAATCGAGCTTGTCCTAAAGACAATTATCCAACCCCCTATATCGATCAAATAATTGATGATTGTGCCAGCAGTGAAATGTTCTCCTTTATGGATGGTTTCTCCGGTTACAATCAAATAAACATACTTCCTGCTGATCAGCCAAAAACAGCTTTCATTTGTCCATGGGGGACATTTTCTTATTGCAAACTACCCTTTGGATTGAAGAACGTTGGGGAAAATTTTCAAATGGTTGTGTCTTATGCATTTCATGACATTAAGCACATTGTACAGCCTTATCTCGATGATTTACCAACTCATTCATCGTGTAGGGCCGACCATCTCACTCATTTACGAGCTATCTTTATGAGATGTAGGCATTATCGAATTCGGATGAATCCACACAAATGTGTTTTCTATGTAGAATCGGCTCGCTTACTGGGATTTGTTGTTTCGAAAGAAGGCATTCGCGTTGATCCATCAAAGGTCGAAGCTATTGTCAATCTACCTCCTCCTTCGACTCTGCGCCAACTCCAAAGTTTGTAGGGGAAAGCAAAATTTTTACATCGTTTCATTCCTAACTACGCCGAGTTAAAAAAGGGTTTCACCAGGTTGTTAAAACATAACATTCCATTATTTTGGGATGAGATCGTTGATCGATCTTTTGATGCACTCAAACACGCATTGACCCATGCATCGTTGTTGCATCCTCCCAATTACAACCGGGATTATTTTTTGTACCTAGCCACTTCTCATTCCACCATTGGGATGGTATTAGTTCAGGAAGATGAATTCAACAATGAACATGTGATTTACTATCTTAGTTGAAATCTGCATCCGACTGAGATCAAATACATGCATGTGGAGAAATTGGCCTTGGCAACTGTTCAAGTTGTCCAACGATTTTGACACTACATCTTATTGCGCAAAACCATAGTAATTTCTGATTGTAACCCTATGATGTACATCTTGACCAAACAATTGGTAGGGGGAAAGTATTCCAAATGGATAGTTATCCTACAGGAATTTGACTTGGAATTTGAAAAATCCAAGGCAAAGAAATCTTTGGTTTTTGTCGAACTGATGTGTGATTTCCCCTCTACTGATACTGAAACTATGGCGGAGCAACCCATTGCGGATGAAACCTTGTTTCTTATCAGTACCCTTGATCCATGGTATGCAGATATTATTGTTTATCTCCAAACCCAATCTTTTCGGCCTGAAATTTCACGATCTCGGCGACAGAAAATACGTTTCCAATCCCAACAATACAATATTATTGGTGATACACTCTATCGTCGTGGAGCGGATTCTTTTTTCCGACACTATCTTACTCATGAAGATATTGCGCGCTGGTTATTTATGGCCGTCGTTATTCAAAGATTATATCTATGTAGTCCGGAAATGCAACAATTGTCAAGTCTTTGATCGTAAAATGCGTGCACCACCTGCTCATATTCACCCTATAATTGTTGTCGGTCCTTTCGCAAAGTGGGGTATTGACTTTATTACATGTAACCCTCACTCGGTCGGGGGGCATGCGTATATTATCCTAGCGGTAGATTATTTTACTAAGTGGGCCGAGGCGATGCCTACATTTTCAGCAGACGGCAAGACTGCTGCAAATTTCGTGTTCAATCATATAATTGCTAGATTCGGTGTTCCTCAAGCCATTATTACAGATCATGGAAGTCATTTTCGGAATATCATGATGACTTAACTGACAGATCAACTTGGCCTGCGCCACGATAGTTCTACTCCTTATTACCTGTAGGATAATGGTCTGGTTGAAGCTATCAATAAAGTTTTAGTCACTATGATCAAAAGAATTATTGGTATTCATAAGTCTAATTGGCATTCCATGTTATTTTTAGCACTTTGGGCATATCGGACCTTAGTAAAAACTTCAACTGGTTTCACTCCCTTTCAACTGGTTTACAGACTGGAAGCTGTGTTGCCTATTGAATGCAAAATTTCGTCTTTGAAATTAGCCATAGAATTACTTCCAGCTACGTCTGAAAAGGAGAAGCGTTTTTTGTACTTGGCTCAACTAGATGAGAATCGACGAAATGCTGCATTAGCAAACGAGGCTCATGTCAAACGAATAAAAGCTCAGTAAGATAGAAATGTTACCTCTCGTAATTTTCAGAAGGAGACCTAGTTTTAGTGTACGATCAAGCCAACGATAAGATAGGGGCTGGAAAATTTGTGCCTATGTGGCATGGTCCTTTCATTGTTAAGCGAAAGTTGGCAAAAGGGGCCTATGAGCTGATAGATTTTGATGATGTCTCTTTAGATAAACCCAGAAATGGGCTTTATTTGAAGAAATATTATGCTTAAACTTGGTGTGGATATTTTTAGTTGGATTATATTCTTTACTATTGGTGTGTCTTAGATTAGAAAAGCATGCCTAGTTTAGAGTGTGTTCTTATCACTATTCTTGCTTATCTGAGTTTTACTCTTGATATTGTAGATGCCGGTGTCTCTTCAAACCTACATTGGTTTTGCTGATGGTGCTTGTCATAGTACACGAAACATTTCTTCCGCAGCTTGGGTTATCTATTCACCCTCTGACGAGTTAGTATCCATACATGGGGTAAGCCTCGGTCAAACAACGAATAACATTGCAGAGTATAGTGCAGTGATTGAGTTACTATCTGAATCCATATCGTTTGGGATTCGGAGTTTGATTGTTAGGTTGGATTTTGAATTTGTTGTATTACAGCTTAATAGGGTTTATGCCATTAGAAATCCAGTGTTGTTGCGGTTATTCTTAAGAATTCGTCTCTTGGAACGTGAATTTGATTATATTGAATATCAACATATTCCAAGACATTTAAATAGATTAGCAGATGCAGTTGCTTCTAGTATGATAAATAGACATTTGCAATGATCAAAACAGTAAATTAAACAACATTCGATAACATGTACACAGATAGTCGGTAATAGTGATATATCATAGCATAGAAGTGTGTTTCGAACTATATATCATCTTGTGTTCGACGATTTAAAATTTAAAATACAAAAAAATTAGGACTTAGAACATGTTGAAAATGATTTTTACTTGAATCATCCCATTGCTCTCCTGGAGAAAAATCCATGTCTTTGTCGCCACGATAGTTCATCCCGGCGTATGGAAAATCCTTAATAATAAAGATTTGGTTTTTTAACCAACGAAAATATGCCGACATAAATCTAACAATCTCAATGCCCTCGGCATGAGATTGGAAACACATAATGCTGCACTCCTATATAGTCTAGTAACAGTGAAGACAATAACTTTGAACTCAGGACAGATGATATCTATCCGTTTATCCTTGGGGTCTACTCAACCATTGCAAAACTCTGCTTTGAGACTAGCAACAGATTGGCCACCTGGTCTAGTCCTGAATAGAGATAATTGTCCGCCCCTCTTAGACAAACCAGTCAAAAAATGTATATCCTCCAGCTCAACTTCGAGCCGGTGGCCGAAAAACAAGAAACATTGGTCCTGTGTGTCCCATCTGTTCACTAGCCATATCAGGAAATCAACTTGGGCCCTCATATGGTCCATAATTTATACAGATTACTTGGAGCTTATGGTTTCTGATCCAACGAACATATTTTCCAAGATCTTCACAGGAAGTTTTTCTTATCCAAAAGCTTCACTTTTTCACTCTGAATTCAAATAGTAAAAATGAAGTTAGAAAAGTCCTTTTTATAAGTTTTTTCGAATAAATGAAATTTTAATTTATTTATTTTTCACTTTAAAAAGGTAATTTGGAAAACATTTTTACTTATCTTAAACAAGTATGTGTAATTTTTTCGAGTTTTTGTGCAAAATATTGGATTTTTCAGTAAAACTGATCATTTTTCAACAAAGAGCATACTTTTATCACTTTTTCGGACTCTTTCAAAAATTTATGAAAAAGAGAAACATTGGAGTCCTCTTTTAAGCCCTTTTCAGACTCTCTAAACATGAAAAGATTTATGAGCACTTGATTATTCGAACTCGTTAAAGTAAATGAATGATCGTCCTTTCAGTATAAGTTTACCCCTTTTACGGACTGAAATGGACTATTTACGAAAAAGGTATACGTTGACTAATTACAGTAAATAGAGTTCTCTCCCGCATTATTTTATCCTTTTTCGGGCTCGAGAGACTAAATTTACAAAAAATTACACCCACGGAGTTTTCTTAAGTTTTTCTTCTGACTCCCTAAAACTGAAAAACACCGAGTTTCTCCTATACTGGACTCGTTAAAACTTAATAGTAAAGGACCTGTTTAATTTTCAACAGGAACGAACCACTCCTTCTTAGGTTTCGAATTTTAAACTAAGTTGGACTTATCCGAAGGATGAGCTCATAACCAAGCAAATGTTATCCTATTCAAGCTTGTCAAAAATAAAGAGGTGACTTTCCTTAAAATGGTGGGCGAAAGAGAGAAAAACGAACCCTGTTTGTTACATTTTGATTATTCAGAAAACCGTTAACCACTCTTGAACATGACACTTTTGTTCACCTGGGTTGGGAAAATCCTTTTCCTAACATTTAATCAAACCATATTGAAATTCTTCAACCTGTTTCTGGGTATTAGCTTTGGGTCAATTGTCACCAAATCATCTACAGTGTCGTTATGTGTTCAAGAGGACAATTCAAACAAACCATTCATTTGCGAAATATTTGTCTTCCATTTTGACCATCCCTGAGTCATTCCTTGCCAATATATTTCTTCAAAACTTGATCTATGATTTCGTGTTGTGGGCTTGCCTACGACGAATCACTTTCTATCGACGACAGCTCTTTATCTAGGAAGTTGATCCAGAAATCGTCAGTACTTTGAAATCCACATGCCTTAATGGTAGGTTTCTCGCCTTCGATGACAGGTTGCATCATTGACCTTCAATCGAATGATTCCATGACATGTTCGACTTCAGCTCATTCATTTACATTTCATGGATTTTACTGAGTACTTTGAGAGCCATTGACATTACTTGTGGTTACTCTCACACTTGTTAACAATTTACATTATTGACTGGTAATCAAGTGGTTTCTACCATGTTCAACTTCGACACATTCATTCGCATGGATAGAATCGTACTAGTTCGAGAAGCGGAAATCAAGAACCTGGATCTAGTTTCCACCATCCAGGTTGCGAGGAATTTTTGTTATTCATTTATACAGTAGACTATTCATAAACAGATGGTTGCGTCCATGCTGTGTCTACATATGTCTATACTGTTGATGTATTGAAAATCATTCATGTATCAGAATAGTTTAAATCAGTTTTCTAGTTAGTTTTGGTCTGAGTATGGGAATGCCTACCTCAACGATGATATGTTTACATATATATATTGCACATTGAATGCTTTTACAGGTTCTGACTGGAGTGTCCATAGGATGATCCTTGAAATGATAAAGTACTTCACTCTTCATATATAACAGACTTCATCTTCATCTATTCCAGACTTCGCACTCTAGGGAGCAATCTGTTGCACTTAAAAATTGTCACCCTCACATTCTGCTGATTGTATGAGCTCATTGACACTCATACTTACCTCCTCTACAGGTCTTACAACCTTTACTCATCATGTCAAGCCTTAAAACTAGAAGAAAAACCCAAAAAACTAAAAAACCCTAGGGTACGCAGGTAACATGAAGCCTGCCTACGTTCCTAGCTTGGGTACACAGGTAATACATTGCTTACCTACATTCCAGAATGTAGTTTTCCCTTGTAGTGCCTGCGTACCCTTCTCAAAGTAAAAAAAGCGAGAAACAAAAGTTAAAAAGCTGATTTGAGGTCAATTCTAGAAGCTTCTAGATGAGAATTTTTGGGGATGAGTACGCTTTGATAAGGTGCATGTATACCACACCTTAAGGAAATAATCCCTTGATGTGAGGAGCCTATCCCTTTGAAGGAGGATTATATCCCTTCACAGGTGGAACCCTAACCTCCTCATCTTCTCTATAAAAGGAGGCATTGGGTAGCCTCAAAGGGAGTTCAAGCTTTATGTGTGATTGAGTTGAAGTGCTGTTGAGATTTAGACTTCTTTCTGCTGAGCTTTTGAGAGGAAAGATCACATACCTCTTTGTGCTCCTGGAGGAAAAGTGCAAGACTTATCAAAGTAGAGGAGACTCCTGCTTCAGACCCCGAGAAGGCCTATTCAAACATCAATGCTAAGGTTGTAAGGTTCTTCTATTATTTTAAGATTAATACAATCAAGTTTTGTTTTTCTCAATAAATTGCCGTTCGATTGTTTATTTCAATAAGCTGTCGTTTGATCATTTATTTCATAGATTCCTTGATCACTATGATAGGTATGTTTTATAATTATTTGTTATACAGGTGCTACTTAATATTTTCTTGTTTGTGATTGTAGGTCGACAAAAGACGACACTTTCTTGCAACAAAATAACTCTTGTTGCGACAGAAGGATTATTGTTGTGACAAAAGAACTCTTGTTGCGATGGAAGAATTATTGTTGCGACGAAAGAAATCTTGTTGCGATAGAAGGATTATTGATGCGACGAAAGCACTACGACCACAAATAAGCATTTGGATCTAATGTAGGATCGACACCTTCATAGCATTTACTTGTAAAACGAATATATTTAGAGAAAGACAAACTTAGTTGTTCGTTTGTTGCTAGATTGTCTTCTGACACTAGGGAGATCGATCTTGTCCACAAGATCGATTTATCCGGCCAACAATGCTGAAGAAGGCAATTCCAAGGTAACCACAAACCACGTTTAGTCAGGTAGCTAGCCCTTCTAGGCAAGGAGAGGGATCTCTCCGTAAGGATCACAGCCAATATGACTAGATAATGAAAGTATTAGGCTAGGTATAGTAGCTCAGGGTTTTGATTGTTTTGATTTGGTTATGCTAGATCAGAAGGAGAAAAACAGTTTAGGTTAAAGGAAATTAGGTCAAAATTTGCAGGGTGTTCTATGGGGCAAGGTAGGCACAATGATTTAGCACTTTATGATTTCAATGGGTGGGATGATCAAGACAGGTGAGGAGTTAGAAAGAGCATAGTAAAATCATGGGTTCTTTCTAAATTGAAGAAATTACAAGCTGTGAATGTCTACCCAAAACAGAGCATAAAATTATGGCTTATGTTCATCAAACTTGAAAACATTCACTTAATAGTAATGAAATGATGGATGAAATAAACAAAAAATTCTAACATATTATCACAAAAGGAGAAACTGAAACTAAACTCCATACCACAGGGATCCCATAAAAATAGCTGCAAATTTGATTAATATTCCTGCTCGGAACTGATACAAAGTGTGTCTCTTCAAAGGCCAAGCATCCAACTGAGTCCGACCCTTCAAATCACTAAGAAAATACATGATATAGACCTCAAACCAACTCATACTAGCTTCAGGGGGTCGAATCCATGAGAGGAGGAGTTGTTCCAAGAAAGAATGAACTGACAACTAGAGAATAGGGTGGTCAAAGTGACTCATCCCTAATTTAAGAACACTGATTCATTACATGTCATTTAGGCCATTTAACTAATGTATCTACCCTAGGTAACATCTAGAACACCATAATTACATCATCAACCACTTATTACATTACTAAAAATTCAAATTTACACAAGTGAAAGTTAATTTTGAAAACTGAGAAAATTGACCAACAAGCAAAATTTGTCCTATGCGCAGCGCCAAGGAGGAAAACAATAGCCCTTCTTGCAAGTCACTTTTGAAGAACTTCTCGATGTCCAAATGGAGCTCATGATAGCTCATTGGAAATCTTGTCCTGTCTACTTTCGAGATATTCTTGTGTTTTCTGATTTGGAGATGTTTTGATCCCTCAAAACTGCAATCTCCCAAGACTGCCTTTATGCGCAGCGCCACCCTGAAAAGGAGGCAGAAACATGAGTTTTTGGGAGTTTTTGGCCCTTTTTCCTAACTATTTTTGCTCCAAATACTTAGTAAAAGTACAAGGGGCATGTCCTCATCATTATGAACACACTGATGTCTTACATTAGTCCATTGGATGCCCCATAAGAGTGCACAACGCCAAGGCGCTGAGCATAGAGCTAGTTTTCTTGTGTTTTTCAAAATTTGCCCAAAAAACTCAAAAATTTCCAAAAAAAATTTGACTGAAAATTTGTGGGATAAGCCCACAATCACATGTCAAGTTGAGCTAAGGGAGAATCAACAAGTATCTTGAGTTTTTCACCTCCTTTCTTGCCCTTCATGATCTTCTTCAGTTCATCCTTCATTTGTTTGACCTTGATATTGAAAATTTTGTTTCGGGTCTGATAGTGATGGGCCATGTGCCTGAGCATCTGATTGTCTCTATTGGCCTTCATCAGCAACTACTCCAAGTGAATTTCGACTCTCTCAAGCCACACTTCTCTGTTATCTTCAATCTCCTTTGCCGACTATTGGTCAAAACTCGAACTTTGGGCTTCTTGCTTTTCTTTCTCCAATGCTCTTTTGAAGCCTCTTATCTTTGGCCTTTTCCTGATGTTTTCAGCCTCCTTAGGATATTCCATGGTTGCTTGATCAATCATGTTTTGCCTCCTCTTCTGAAGCAACTTCATCTCTAAAAGAGTTTGCTTGTCTGTCAACTGTTTGTTCTCTTGCTCTACGAAAGAGATGATGAATTTTGCCCTCCCAAGATTGGTTTGCAGCTCTCTGATCTATTCCTCCTTTTCTTTGATGGAAATGCTTAATGTGGTAGTATCATCAAAATTTTCAAGGTCTTACTAGCTCAAAATCAGCCTCTACCTCATGGGCATCTTCATGCTCCTGATCTAACTCTCCATGGCTGACCTCTATGCTTTTCTCTTTCCCCTTCAATGCCTGGTGTACCTGATTTGTTGATAAAGAATGCAAAGCCCCTTCCACATCATGTGGAGCAAGAATTTTCCTAGGTGATTTGACTTTATCTTTCCTTTTTTTTTGCAGCTGCAGGGATAGTAGATGTCTCTCTACTCTCCTGTGGCATTGGTGGAGGAATTTTGGGATTTGTGAATATGTCATTGGAAATGAAGGTATCCCAAGAGATGTTGAGTAGATTAAGATGATGAAGCACAATGAGTTTGATGAGGAAGTGATGATAGAGGTTGTTTCATCTACTGATGATATTCTTTCTTTGCCACCAAGTATGCCATCTTCTCAATGTTTCAAGAGCAAGAAATATGGGATGTTCAGCATCCTCACCCTAGTGAAATGCAAGAGAAGCCTAATATGATATGTGTACAATCTGGAGAATTTGCCCTCGCAAGTGAAGTATCTCATGATAATCTTCATCATCGGTGCATACTTGCTGAGGAGGAAACTGAAGGGGAAAAACTTTCTTTTTTCATTCTTGTACCTGGTCTTGAGGTAAGGCTCAAAATAATGATCACCCAGGTCCTATGCTTTGTACCATCTCTCCCCTACATTTGGAATCCCTGTAGCATTAGCAATAATAGAAGTCGAATTGGAAAAAGTTACACCTGCGAGAGTTACCCTATTATCATGGAGGTTCAGTATGAAAAGCCTAGTCAACTCAGGGTGATGCTGAACTCTTTCCACCTTTTCACAAAACTCATAACACTTGACATATCTGAAACAGGACACAGCTAAAGGTGAAGCCTCTAGCTCTCTAAGGTTTGTTGGCTCTACTATGATGATTCTGCCTCCCTTGTGTGGCCTTCTTTGTTGTAAAATCTCATCTTACTCAAACTCATCATCACTATGTTCCTCCTCTCTGTAGTCTCTATCCTCTCTCTCCATGCTGGTTTTTTTGGCACTTAGGGAAGAGGGAAGAAAGGGAGAGTGAATAATGGAGTGAAAGGAATGGGAGCAGGGAAGAAAATGATGAAATGAGGGCTTTAGGGGATGGGGATAGGTCAAAAAAATTAAGGGAGATGGGAAAAAGGGTTAAGAAACCTTGTGAGGTGAAAATATGAAGGGAGATGAAAATGAGAATTTAATTACAAGTCAAAGGTAGGGGGGAAATCTATGGAAAAATAGTGAAATTCCTATAAATTGGGGTTTTAATGGAAAAGAGTAAAGGGACTTAGGGAAGAGGATGTAGGGGTAGTTTTAGTGTTTTTTAGAAGTATGAGGTGATGTGGTAGGGTCTAGGGACAATGAATTTGGGACAATGTGGTTTTGGGAAATTTGTGGGGGGGGTAGGGATTTTGGGAGTGACAAAGAAAAACTAGGGTTTCTTTGTAATTTTTTCCAACATAAAACTCACACACAAGCATAAAATGGAGAAATATGGAGTTACAAGGGCTCACTTACTTGTTTTGGAGATGGAGAAGCAACCTTGAGGTGTTTAGAGAAGTTTGGGAGGGTTTTGGCCCTGTGCGCAACGCCTTACCCAGGTGTGCAACGCTCTCTCTCTATGCGCAGGGCTGTGCAATTTTGCACTCGAAAAAACACTCTATGCAGAACGCCAGACTCCTATGCGCAACGCCACACTCCCATGCGCAGCGCCACCCAACTTTTGTTGTTTTTCCTTATTCAAACCACTTCTGCGCCAAAATCGTGTTTTCCTCCTTGACACATGAAGAAATGAGGATTTCTTTTTGGAAAAATAGGCTTTTATAATTTGAATGACTTTTAGATTTTGAATGATTGGGACCCACGCTTCTTTCTTCTCATTAACCTTTCAAAATACTTTTTGATGCTTTGGATGATTGACATGGCCTTTTTATTTCTTCATCAAATGTCTTTAGCTAGGAATAAGCAACATTTTAGGGTTTTATTACATATAATGATTTAAGATTACATAAAATTAGGAATAATCAAATAACTTTGTTTTTATCTCAAAAATATGATTTTTGAGATGAAAACTTATAAAGATGAAATGTAACTTTACATGGCAAGCCTAATTGAAGAAAATCGTGAGTTTATTATGGGTCACCTTCACACCTTCTGCTGCCCTTTATTGAAAACGAGACAATGCAATGATTTGACCTAATGAAACCTTGGTGACCTAATGAGAAATGAAAGAAACTGACTCAATGAGTGAATTTGACTAAAAGTGGAATGAGATCAGACTTGTTTTCAACATGATGAAGACATGGAAGAGGGCCAGCAGGCATATACTTGTGAAGGAAAATGGGACACTTGACAAGGACAACCACCAGTGGAACAATTTTATATCATGACCTAATGGAGGTATTGAAAATTATTTAGAGTGGGACACCTAAGATTCACATGCAAAATGTGTTTTGATCCCTTGTGGAAGTATGCAAATACTGACACTGACAGATAGTATGCCAAAGTTACGACCCCGGGAAGTTGAAACATCAATTTACCCAAACAAGGCCCATAGTTTTGGCGTTTCATCTCCTAGGGTTAGGTTTTTGGGATGTTTAGGGTTTTCCATTGTTTCTCTATAATAAATAGGCCCTTGAGCCTCATTGTAACATAGTTTAGAGGCCTGTAGCTGCCACATCTCTTCTCAGAGATAAGCTACCAGCGCCTTAGCTAGTTTATTTCCATTCTGTCTGTAAGCATATTTCAGTTCTTTGATATTAATGAAATGAAGTGTTATTTCCGCTACATCTTTATATTTAAGGTTATATGCGTATTATGTTGCATTCCTGCATAAATCTTGATAAATTGTACTAAAAATAATGGAAGTGACTAGATGGTCCTAAGATTCAGGAAATGAACACAATAACGTCACTACTTTATCTTCCTCATCAATTTTTACATCTATACTAGCTATTTGGCATATAGGAGTATTAAGTACCTTTAATTGGTCAATAATATTGGCACCTTCTTTCGTCCATATGTTGTACAATTGCTACTTCAAGTAGAATTGGTTTGTTAGAGATTTCATGACATAGAGGCTCTCCATTATGCTCTACATGCTTGATGTTGTTTCCTCTCTAACAATATTGAAAAGGACATTGTTTTCCAGACACAAACAAATGGTGTTGAGAGCTCTCGCATCCAAATCTTCCAAGTCTTCATGAGAAATACCCACTAGTTTCTTTCTCTTGCTATCCAAAGCCTTGTGCAATCCTTTTTGCACCAACAAATCTTGTATCTTGAGCTTTTGCAATTTGAAGTCATGCTTCCCATTGAACTTATCCACCTCGAACTTTGCACCCAAAATATTTTCCATTCTCTTCACCACTTTCATGGCCTCTATTAGACTTGGCCTTTTGCTTAATTTAAAAAGCAAAAAATACCATGTTGTGCCATATAAGCGTTTTTTTTAATAGAGAAAATAACATATTTACACATACCTTTAGGTCAAGACCATTGTTTTCTCTTCATACAAGATCATGGATGTGAACCTTCATAAATAACATTAATATCTTATAGTTGTGAGTTATATCAGAGTCTTTAACCCTATCAACTCAAGATAAAAAGTTGATAAAAAAGATTTTGCGAAGACAACATTAAACCTCAAGGATGGCCTTGCTAATATATAAATTGGTTTTAACTAAGCGTATGTCACCAGGAAGTCTACAGTTTAGACCTTGGTGCCTTAACTCTCCATCTTTTGCCGGTTCAATTGTAACGAGAGAGGAGAACAGTATTAGTTAGTTCCGAGCCGATTCACATTACATAAGTCAAGAAGGCATTATTTTCTTCATTCCCATGTCTCCAACTTTACAGGGATGTCCAAGAGAATCTCTTATACTAGTCATAACCACTGAAGGGAACCTTATTAGCACAACACACATACAAGAGTTTAGGATTTATTACCACTTATTGGTATGCACAACATAGACATAGAAAATTAAATAAAATTCGCAGAGAACAAATGAAACAGAGTGACACACAGAAATAAGGGAAAATATATCTGATCTTATTGCTCAAAAAATTCCCAGGATACCTACAAGCTTCACCACTACATGCATTTATACTATTCTTGGTTTGCATGATCAGAATTTGAAAACACAAATGTTTTGAAATGCCCCATTGTTTAGAAGACGAATAACCATTCATTTTTGAAAAAAATATTATTGTCACAAACCCAACAGTTTAGAAGGATTTGTTTTGTAAAGTGACAAAAATTTGCAAATCATGGTAATCAAAAGGAGACACCAAAAAAACCTCTAGTATTATTAAGGATTGTTGTGCTATCTTAAATGCCTTTTGATCATGAATTTTTAAACCACATACTAAACTCACAAGTCATGTAACCACCCCCTCCCATATCTACCCACTTTCACCGCCCTTCCAGGGTAAACATGAGAGAAAGAGCTACTATGACATGGCTCAACCTCATAGATCACCTTAAAGAAGTGGAATCGACAAACCAAAAACTTATTTACTTCCCTCATGTGTTAAAGGACCCCCAAGGGATAAACCACCCTTCTAGGTGCTCAAACCCTAAATTAAAACTCCTTTTCAATGTCCTGGACTCCAGATGCTGGCACAACACTGCAAAAATTTGACTCTAATCCTCCAGTCACATGCATAAGCCTGCAACGGAGTGACTACAACCTTTTTCACCCAGTTCTATGTCTGCTACCGCGAGATATGAGCCGCTTTTTCATGGCTAGTCTCTAGACCACTACCCATAACTTGATCAAACTTTCCAAAAAAACAAATGACAAAGCCTTCCATACAAAACTTAGACATGAACTTGACCTAACCAGATCTAACCATGACAAACATTTCGTCAAACACATTGAAAACATGTAATCTATAGGTCATGAAAGCATATATGATCATAGGAGTTTGAAACTTATATGAGAATCACCAAGAAGATCTAATGCCCTCTCATAATAACTACAATAACATCTATTAGGTCATGCATTTAATAACCATTCCTTTACTAATCAAAACATGATAATAGCCATGACTAAGTTTGTCATAAAACCATACTTATAACCAATATATAAGCACAATAATAACAGTGATAGAACAACCACTAAATCACATAATAACAAGCACATTTACGCATAAAACGCAAGAGGAAAGAATAGTTCTTATTAACATATTCAAAAGCCAACCAAGTGAGGTACTTCCATGTACCACCGAAATTTTATTTTAGCTAATCAACCTTGTGTCATATTCCAAGCATGAATGTGGGACTCACAACAAAACCGACCATGCTTTTCAGGCTTTATTGCATATCACACCAAAACCGGTCAAGGATTTCTAGGTGGAAGCAAACACCTATTGTATATACCACCATATACTAGTCAAGGATTCATAGGCCTAAACAAGAAACATACACTACCACGCTTTACTGCAATCCCACTGTTACTGGTGATGAACTCCATCATTAGACATATTTGGATGGGTTAATAGTCACCTTTTTGCCTTCTTAGATCTTTTTTTCTTGCATTTTTATTATTATCTGGTTTATGATGCTAGTATAGGTGGTGATTAAGGCTAACAAACTCTGAGTGCCTAATATGAGGTTGAGTGTAGAAAATCATGAATTATTAGCATTTTTATAAGGATTTTATCATAAAGACTTGGAGACAACAAAGAGAAATTATAGGAGGGTTGTCCACCCTCCTTAACTCTCAAAGGCAGCCGAAGGATACCAAATATTCTCTCTAGCAATTCGAATTCCAAAGGCAGCCAAAGGATCCCCAAGATTCTCTCCAGCAATTCGAATTCTAGAGGCAGCTAAGCAACTCAAAGAGGAGTGCACCCAATCTTTGTTTACTAGGATTCAAGTGGACTCAATCACCCTTTTCTAGGGAGACGTTGGTAGCTTCCCTGTAGAATAAATAGAGCAGAGCTAGAGCTAGGAGGAGTTAGTCAATTCCAGTTGATTCTAGTTGAAACTCTGTTGCAATCTATTGAGCTTTTTATCATTTTACTCATTGATCAAACTTTTAGAGATGTATGAGATTATTATTTTATGAAATGAGCAGAGTGATTTCATTCAACTGATTTAAGTTTCAGAGAGCTCGGCTCGTGGGTTAGGGCCCAATCCATGTGCCTCAGCTTCTATGTTGTTACTATCTTTTCCTTTCTGCCATTAAGCTAGTTTTCTTTCTGTCATTTAGTTAGACCTGCTTCTGATAGTTTCATTGTTGTTTACGTTTTACTTTCAGTGTGTTGCTATAGTTTTTATTTGCTAATGAGTAATAGAATAGAGGATAAAAATCTAAAAGCTATGAATCTAGACTTCCCTTCTCATCTCTGCCAATACAGCTTGAGGGGGGTAAACTTTCCCACAGGCCCAAAAAAAAATGCTTTTTGTTCACTATTTTTATCACACATTTCATCTCTTTTTCGTGCATGGATCAACAGGTTGATTGCAATAATTATTTCTAATACCCCAGAGTAGCTTCGTGGTGCTTCCCCGCTTCATTTTCCATCTCTGTATTCGCTTCCAAACACCTTTGTAACACTATGTTCCTTCCTTTACCTCATCGCAGCTACCGCACCTTTTTTTAGTCACGAAGCGCTCGAAAAACCATCCAAGGTTGAACTCTGCCTTTCCTCCTCAAAATCCCCGCTATCGTACTTCGCAAATTGTGACATTTTTCCTTTCCCTTAAGACTTACCGCAATCCATTTTTCACCCATCGTACTCTGCAGTGTTTAGTTTATTTCTTTACACTTACCAGTCATTGTTGCTAATTGCAATATTGCGATACCGCATATTGTAGATCACACTTTTCCATTTTTCTATCGAGACTTACCACAAATCGCAATCGCATTTCCCTTTCGCAATCGCACTTCGTAGTCCTTTCTAAACAACCCTTTCGTTATTCCTCCAAGATTTGCAATATTTCAAATTGTGATATCGCATTTCACACTTCGCAATTTTATCCCTGTCGCACTTCGCATTATTTAGCTTGTTCCCGTTAACACTTACCGCTCTTGTCTGCCGATTGCGATATTGCAATCGTGCTTTGCCGCTGGTCCCATCGCCACGTCATTTGCCGCATCACACATCACAAATCACACTTTTTAGTTTGTTCCTTTAACACGTACCGCTCCAACTTTGCGATGTTGCGATTACGATATCGCATATCACAACTTTTGCCTCCATCGTGTCTCTGCCATTACACTTTTCAATTCATTCAGCTCCAAAGCCATTTTTTGCGCCATAATAAAGCTTTTATAAGGTTTAAACCCCCGCTTTCCACTTCTAAACCCTGTTTCATGTGTTAAGCCCTCCATTAGCCTCTTTAGCCCCTTTTCTTTCCTCTAAGCTGCAAAATCAACACTTTTTCAATTATGATTAAGTCAAGGATAGCTTAGTTGCATGGGTAGAAGCATGGTAGATAGACCATAGGATAAATAGAGTGCATTTAACCATTTGGACAAGTTAAGTGTGGTTTAGAATTAGTTCCCTTTCTGTCATTTCTTTCCTACAAATTAAATTAGTTCCATTCCCGTCATTTCTTTTCAGCAATATAGTTTAGTTTCTTTTCAGTCATTTCCTTTTTTGCAAATTAAATTAGTTTCATTGTTGTCATTCCTTTCCTACAATTTAGTTTAGTTTCCTTTCTGTCATTTCCTTCCAACAATTTACTTTCGAGTCCTTATCACAATTTAGGAAATAACACCATTTCGTAAAGCAGAAGAGGATGACATGAGCAGAATGCATCTGCTGTGTATATAGCACTGTCACCTCCAAGTTTGTACAAACCCCAGGTTGATAAAGTAAAGTAGGGAAGCCCCTGGGAGTTGCAACACTCTTTGTGCAATACCAGGGCTCACCAACCGGTCTAGGAATCATTGGGCCATAAACAAGCATGGATGCCTCTAGATCTCTCCAACTAAACCGCGAGGATTTTTCCCATCTCCACCCTTAGGCTTTACTGCATATCCCACCTTTACCGATCCAGGGATTTCTAGGCCTTTGGGAATTTTCCTTAGACCACGTCACTCAGTTTCGAAACCATCCGACAATCCAACTAAATCAAGTAAAAGAACCCCACACACCATGGCTATCCAGAAATGGAAAGGCAAGGTTGAAAACCACTGTCGCACTTGACAAAATCCATGACAATGACAACAAAAAAATCAAATACATACATGCATATACCATGTGTGTCCAAACTAGCAAGGAAATCATACATGCGACTCGGTACATGCAAGTAATCCCGCTATAACAGCTTGATCCGACTCTTCCTTGCTTAATCTTTGCTTTCCTTTGCCTTCCTTTTCCTTCCTTTTCTTTCCTTTCTCCAATGCTAGAGTGCTCCAAGAATGCTCCAAGTGTGCAAGAGTATGAGAGAGAGAGAATAGAGAGAGAGCTCCAAGCTAAAACTGACAAAAGGTTAACCAACAAAAGATGTGAACTAATCGCGAGAAGCCTTTTCATCATTAAGGCCTCTATTTTCTTCTTTTTTCCATTATTTTCCTTCAATTTCCTCCTTAGATGCAACTGGTGACCTTTCACCTTCCTTTTCTCATAATTTCCATTATTTTCATAAAATAAAATATCAATAATGTCTCTTTGCATTTTCAATGTCTTTGCCAATTTCCTTAGACATAATAAACCAAATGAATACCCACTAGGATGTTTTGCCCAACATTCAACTTGAAATACATGTCCCATGACCTTGGTCTTATTTTGCCTTTATTAACTTTGATTCATGAATGTTTCTAACCCAAAGTTGTTATAAATCACACACACACACCTGAGATATATATATATATATATATATATATATATATATATATATATATATATATTATTATTATTATTATTATTATTATTTTTTTAATTTTTTCGTAGGAAAAATCGAAACTTTTCATTATTCAATAAAAAGTTTAACTGTGTACATGCATCAACATTCTATCTGTTTTGGGGTCACGCAGGACTGCAAAACATATTATACGGTCGTTATCAAAAACAACCAAAAATCAATAATAATCGCAGATATAAAAACAACTGCTCGAAAATTGCTCTCCTAAGTAGCCATGTATGTTAATCAAGACACACAAATAAATTACAAATAAGAACCTATATTACATGGGGAGAAAAAAATAAAATTTTCTCCCTTTCTTCTTTTCAACCTTTCGCCAAGCACCTTGTGTTGGCGTGGCTGAGATAAGGGCAAGTTGTAGATCTTCAATAATTGCTTTGTTGTCCTTATCTGAGTTTGAAGTGTCCGAGTTGTGTTGTCTTTTATTCCCTTCGCATTCCGACGTCCCATGGTCCCTTATCGACTGCTCCAAACAAGTAAGGTTGATAGGGTCTTGCATCTCTTGTTTTTTTATCTCATGTTTGGTGGTTGTTTGATTATTCCCATTTGGGATGAGGACATCCTCTTCTTCATTTGTCTCCTGTTCTTGTTCACTTGAAGCGAATTGCCATCATTTGGGAGTTTTCCTTGTCTTCTTATTTTTTTTGTTATCTTTCTTTGCTTCCAGACATGTATTTTGCAGATGACCAGTATTCCTGCATATTCTGCATCTAAATGCAGTATTTTCAAAGTCAAGATGTTGAATCCATTTCTGTTGTTTATGTATCAATTGAATGCTTTCTGGTAGCCCTTTCCTGAGGTCCACTTCCATACATATTCGTGCAAAAGTGTATACCCTCTCCTCCAATTGATGTGTGTCTGGTTTTATGTATCTCCCAATGATGTTCCCTATGCCTTCTAATACATTTTCGTTCAAAAAATGAAGAGGAAGGCTGTATAGCCTGACCCAGACTGATATTCTGGTCACTTCCATGGTGTTTGCATCGAACTCCGGGAACCATGGTGTGATGAATAACCCAGTGGATCCCCAAAATCACGGTCCCTCCCTAAGGATGATGTCTCTAGCTTATGAGGATGTAAACTTGACAACGAAAAACCCCTTTGAGCAGAGGTGTATATCACAGTCCATGGTCCATTTAGTGAATATCCAATGAAAGAGCTTCATTGGTTTGGGCCAGAAACTGTTGAATCTGCAGATTAGTGCTTGAGATTCAAACGTGGTTCGATGTTCATCTATCTTTGGAATATCTATTTTCAGTTCTGGTACACAATTTAGTTGCTCCACAATATACGGTTTGGGTGCATTCTCAACTATTTTGGTTGGATTGATGGCTTTGTTTCCCCCCTGTAATATATTTCTGTAAGAGGGACCTTTAGGGAGATCAGGTTTTGATGAACTGGATCCCCTTGTGAATCCTTGAGTTCGGTGTTGTTCTGCTAGGCCTCCTCTCAATCTCAAATTGAGGTAAATGGTGGATCCTGAACATATGGAGTAATCTCTAGTAGAGCAATATTTTTGTAGAGACCTCCCACCAAAAATTAAAGATTGTATATGGCAAGGATAGCCAGATGCAAAACTGATATTATTTTTCAGATTTACAACCTCTTTGTTTCCCTATGTCCAAATTAAGATACTATTTTCCATAGGGGACTTAATAAAAATCTAAAAACGTTCATGGCATACCTCATTATTTGTGCTAGCTGTGTAGCCTTCGATGGGATTCAGCTCTGGCAATTTAGGAGGGGGCCGAAAGGAGCCAGGTGCCATAGCACCGCTGTGAAGGATTGCTGGGGTATGGGCATATTATATATATATATATATATATATATAAACAATATATATATATATATATATATATATATTTTAAAATTAATTAAAAAGATTTTTTTTTGGTAAGTTGGGCTATTCTATTAATTTCGAAAACATAACGTTACATATGCTACAGGTTGGGTTGGCAAGCTGCAATTAGCCGATCCCAACCTTTGTTACACTGTTTATGGGCTGCCTCGGGGGAGGAAACCAGCCCAAACAAAACTTAAAACCGAGAAATACATTATGCGCAGTTGCATTGACATATCTAAGAAACATGAAGTAAACGGTAGCAGAAAAACACTATGGGTGAGCATGACAAAAAACATAGGAGAAATGTGCAGCTGCGCATAGTTCACTTATCATCTTCACCATCACTGTTAGGGACCTCCTCCTCAATGGGGAAGGTAGGAGCATGTGCAACAACTGCCTCCGCATCTGCCACGGTACGCCTGGGATTGGGTACCAGTGCGCAGAGGATGGGGGAGTCTGGGTCGACGCCTTTGGGAACATGCGTCCATATGCCATCAGAGTCCATGACCCAGATGTCCGTGTCCGCATCTTCCTTCTCCGGAGCCGGCAGAGGGTCAATATTGCGTAGTTGGGGGTGCGTTTGAGGAGAGATGGTGGACTTCCCCGAACTGCGACCACCTCTCTGCGCAACGTGTCCAGAGGCTTCTGCACGTTGCTCGGGATAAGGACTCTGACGTGCAAAAGTGCTGGAAGAGGAGCTATCTACCGACTCAAGACGATTGTTCTCTCCATGATCATAACGGCCAGGGAGAGCCCCTCTCTGACCTCCGCGAATAGAAGTCTTGGAGCCATTGCGCAATGAGATAGGGGGCAGTTTAGGAGAAAAGGTAACATATAAGGGCGAGCAGCTTTGATGCTTAGGGGGAAGGAATTTCTGGGGGGCAGATGCGCTGGAAGGAGTGCGACAGTCCAAAGGAGACTGCGTAGCACCACACTAAGAGTGGGGCTTCGCAGCCTTTTGAAGTTAGTGAGAAGCCATAGTAGAGTAAGGGTGGTGAAAGGCCAAGATAACAGATTGAGTAATGGGAGGGGCAGATAGCTCATCTTTTTAAAGGTACAAGAATGAGTGCGATGAGGATAGCTATGAGTGGGCTTTGCACGTGTCTGCGTGCTATGATTGAGAACCCGATCAGGCTCGGGGGAAGGGGTATGGGTGCGATACAGGTTAAACATGATGGACATTAATGGTGATTGATGCGAGGTGATGCTCAGGGCATGGTGACTTAGTTCCCGACATCTCGTCATCATTTCAGGTTCTGTGAGTCTCGTGCGAGCGGCTAACGGTATGTGGATTCGCAGCAGATGAATCTTTGCATAAGAGATCTCCATTATCCAGGAAAGAGGGATGTGACTGTCAAGCGTGTCAAATTTATCACCCACATCAAGGGTAATTAAAAAGTTAATTCCTATTTCTACCAACTTAAAAAAATATAAAAACAATAAAACAACAACCTTTACGATATAAATAGATAAAACACAAAAGTGAAAATAAGATTAAAAAAATAAGAAGCATAAAAGCAAAAATCACTGTTACTATTTTTCGGTATTTGTAAATATTATTATTTTTCGGGGGTTATAAACTCTCTGTCACATTAAGAGGGTACAAATTAATTAACTTTGCTTAGTTTTATCATCTAATCAGGGACAGGGAATTAGATTTCCACCGTTGTATTTGGGCAATTCACCCTTTGTAAAAAAAATAGAATAATATTAAATTTTTCTATATATAGTTAATTTTTCCAATTTGGGAGATGACATTTTCCCACCTCCAAAAACACTGTTCATGTTACCCGGGGTTTCTGTACGAGTGTAAAATAGCAAATCATGTTTTAGCCCAAATAAATTTGAAGGGATATTTGGGCAGCATTATTATGGAAGGTTTTTAAGGATTCCAGAATCAATGAAATGATATAGCAGAGCATTTGAAATCAGTGTGATGATAGTACGTCAATCCTCACCTTCATTTCTACTAGGTTAATTGATAGTTCGCAGAAGCGTTGTTCGCCAAAAGAAGCATTTACGTGATTTAAAGATCAACAATGCAGATTCTTCCTGCAGCTACTCATTCTAGTACACACTTTCTTCCCGCAACTACTCATTCTAGTACACACTTTCTCCCTATCCCACGCCTTTTATTGTATTTTCTTTTCTAACAACAATAATAATATATCTGCATTATTTTCGGAATCAAGTTGCAGTGGTTGAACACAATATGTGGGCTTAGAATGAAGTAAGTTCGTTGGCGTGTCAAAGGGCTCTGTACATTGAGTGTACTCATTTTTCAATTTTTGAAAGATAAAAACACGTGCTGGTATATTGCATTTCGTTTTCTTTATTTGACAAATTGTTCCTCTATTGTTTCCCTGTTATTGCTACACATGGTTTGAACTTCTCCCCAATGTTTTTTTCCCAGCTTTGAGAGCGATATAGACAGTTTTCAGCCTCAGACGGGAGACATCCAATCTAAGGCTGAAAACTGTATCTCCAGTGTGAGGCTGAAAACTGTCTTTATTGCTCCCAAAGCTGGGAAACAAGCATTTTTAAACTTCCATACTTATTTCCGAGTGTTCCTTCTAATAGCAATCGCTGGGCCTTCAGCATTTGTATGAACAGATTGTCCTTGCACAATCTTGGATGCCCTAACATCTTCACTAAGAATAATCCCAAAAAAGGGAGTAATCACTGTTTTGCACAGTGAATTTAGTGGATCTTGTATTGGAACATCATGAATATTGTGCTCCAAATATAATCTGTTATTTTAGACAACGAGAAAGAGTTGTATCTTTTTCTATCTCAATTAAAAATACCCATTACGCTGGATAATTTTAAATGTTGCTATAACGATGCTTCTGCCAAGCATGCTTTTGAGGGTGACGTTGAATTTATGTAGCAGCTCAGTAACGATTCCCTACACGATACAACTGTTTCAATAAGCATCCATGATCAGCACAATAACACAAAAAAGTCATTTTTTTCAAGGCAAATCACGAAGGCCTGAGGATGATAGAAATATAGGTTTGTTACTCTATTAGTCCAACTCTTCAAGGGTTTCGTATATGATTGTTGACTGAAATGCTTTAAACCAATCACACACAATTATTTTTCTTACCACATTCCCATCTATCTATCTATATTAGGTCTGGATTACATACCCATCGTTTGTGAGATGATCACTCAATCTGAACTGAGTGGCCACAGATTGTGGCAAAGATGCTGTTCGAGAATGTTATAACCCTTAGAAGTTTGTGCGATCTCTCCCTCCCTCCCACTCTCTTTCCCTTCCTCTCTCTCCATCCCTCTATCGCAACCCTGTATACACTATCCCTTCTTGTCTGCAATCTCCTGCCCTCACCCTGTCTTGTTTTAGTGAAATGGATGCCTTTTGGGCCATCTCTTGGCCCTGTTTGCACTTCCCCTCCCTCTCTCCATTTTGTCCTACCTGAATGGCTGCCTTGTGAGCCATCTCTCACTATTGCATACTCTCTCTCTCTCTCTCTCTCTCCTCGTATTGTTCTCATGGAATATTTGGCCTTGCCTCATGAGCCATTTGTCTAAGCTTGTTGCCCATTGATGGAATGGTGGTTGCCCTCCCTCCTCATTTGCATTATCCACCCCCCTCCTTGTATCACTTTAGCATGCATGTCTACCTGTGAGCCATCTCTTAGCCTTGTTTGCACTCTCCCTCCTTGTCTTCACTCTCCCTTCCTCGTCCCATCCTATTTTAGTAGAATGGTTGCCTCGTGACCACATCCTAGCTTTTTTACACTCTCCCTCCCCCCTGTTTTCTCTAAATCTCCCCCCTCCAATATCTCATTCTAGCAGAAGGTTGCCCTTGTCCCACGAGACATCTCTGTTGAATATTGTGTTGTCATTTGTAAAAGATAGGGGGAGGCCGAGAATGTCAAAATTAGGGGAAGACCAAGATGGATACCCAACTAGAAGTTAGGGAGTACTACAATATCGTTACAGAATTAACTAATGGTTGCTATCAATGACAAAGGGGAGATCGTTGGAAACATTGTTAACTTTGATGTCAAAGACAGGGGGAGACTACAGATGTCAAGATAGAGATTGCAAGATGAAGATTGTTGGAAATATTTTTGGGATACCCTTTATTTATATGAGGGCAACCAAGCCTTATTTCATTAATTTTACAAGCAAAACTCCCAAAAACTTTACTTGAGCATTCAACTATGTCAAAGGTCACAAGCTGACCTTGAAATAGCTCTAAAGCATAAGAAAATGCCAAAATTAACCCACACATGTGGGAGAAAAGTAGCCTCCACCATGATGTCATCCTCCAAATAGGCAATGAAGCATCAAAGTACTAAGGAAAGGGTCCAAGAGTGCTCCTCACTCCAAGAAAATCCCAAAGTACATTTGTATTTCGCCAAATGGTGCCTCCACCACAACATCATTGAAGAGAGGCCCTACATTACACTTTTCAAGCATCTGGGAGTAATGTGGCACCTCTAAGGGCAAGCATTGGCATCAAAGAGGGATGTGCCAACCCTCCCACGTCATCTTGGTGGTAACGATCCTCATCTGGGCTCTGGAACAAGGTACTATCCATCAAACAGGGTTAAGGCTAGCCTAGGGATGTCTTGGGTCCATTTGGGCACATCATCAAATAGTTTAATGTCTAAGCTTTTAGGCTCAACATTTCAACATTTGGAGGCTCATCAAGGGGTGTAGCATCATTGGAAATCAGTTCAAGGCCCAACACATATCTCTAGAGGGCCAATGTTGGGTCCACAAAGTCATGTTTGCTCTCTGAAAGGGGCAAAGAACCCACTGGAAGGTGCTGAGAAGGAATCAAATAATCCCTTAAGGGATCTCTACTGCATATGTAATACCACTTGAACAAAACCTTTGAAGATCAAGTGAAACCAACTTCATTAGGTACATAAAACCATTAATTTATTAAAGCATCAGTGAACCATATCTAATGTTTAGGGGTACATGAATACTTCACACTAAACTCACCTTCAAAGGTCTAACTATATCCAGATATTTAAACAAGTTACCTCACTTATGCTAGGAATGATTAGCTCAACAACCCTATTAAGTGTTTCCAACCCTTAGGTGGAGGTACTATGTAGACTCATCAATCCATGGGCGTGTGTGATAAGGTGGTCATGGAATGGAAATGACTTCGAGGAAGATGCCATAGCCATGAGACCAGCTAATGTGGTCTAACATCCTGAGTGTAATGATATAAGGCGGGAGCAATCATGGTGGCATGGGTTACCCCTTGGCATGCTTTTTCCACCCCTCTGGTGTGCCTTTTACTTTAATGATTTATTTTTCTTTGGTGTTAAAATTTACACAAACCTGGGACTCGGTATTTAATTGCAAGCAATTAATTATTGAACAAATACACGACTAAGTTCCTAACACATAATATTTAGTGGAGGCAAATTACTATATGAATTACATAATCATAAACATATTTTTGTCCAACAAAACAATTCATGATTAATAAAAATTCAGTACTTACTTGGGATAATGGCCCAACTGAGAAAATACATATTACAATATGCCAGATATGATCCAGCATATCTTCTCGCTCTTGCAGATTTGGATCTCTAGCCCCTCTGCACTCTCTCGGACCCAACACATGCTCATTGAGATGTTGCTCTCAAACTTATGCTACTGTTATGTGTCTTCTCCTCACCTTAACCTTGCTTTTATAACTTTACATTGAGCCAAAACCCTAATCCTAACCCTAACCCTAATCTCATTGTGATTGACGACTGAGATTAGATCTCGCCTCACTTGAGATTAACAACTAAGATTAAAACTTATTCCCTAAACTAAATAATTTTCTTTTCCTTTTATTTTAGCCCAATAAGCTAACATATTAATATGTGTTTTTTCTAAGTTAAACTTAGGCTAAGTTACATCGACAACTTGCTCAACCTAGAGCAAGTGTTCTAAGGCGATGTGGGCGACTTCTACAGGCTTAGACACAAAGCCTGTGTAGAAGTACCTGCTCGAGCTACAAACTTCAACACTCCCTTTTTGTGAGGGAGGTACTTCTGGAAGAGCCTCCTCCACCTGGATCTGTCTCCAAGCCCATCTTAGTATTTGTAGCTGCTCCCTCTGACACTGAAGATTTTCCTGCTACCTGACTTGGAACCTGAGCTGAGAACCTATCACAACCAATTATGCTCAGATGAGTCCTATCACACTCCTAAGCATTTATCAATGTCATATCATACCAAGTGAGTCTCCTGGAAACACTTGAAGAATCATTCTTCCTAGTCACCTATCCTCTCTCTGTAACTGACATTGATCTTATATCCAAAATCTCCTCGGATACACCCGCAAGTTGTCCCAACAACCTGTATGACTGCCCCTGTATGATGCCAAGCACTATTGCTGCATCCAAGGTCACTCCCTCTTAATATAGAAGCACCTGTCCATCCCAGAACAAAACTCTATATCCATCATCCTTCAAGGCTGGTACTGAGAGCACATGTACCATCTACCTTGAAACAAATAACATCCCTGTTACCTCTAGAAATCCTCCTGACTCTAGTTGGAATCTAACACATTCAATCCCCTTTATTGCATGCGTGTTTCTAGCTCCACAACTCACATGGCAGTCTGCGCCTCTTTGAAATATGGTAGAACGCTGACCTCATCCTCGTCATGTGACTGGATGCTCTACTGTCCATTAGCCATAATCCACTGTCCTCATACTCAACAATGCGATTGCTTGAAATACAGGTGAAAAGAGAAAACTCTCTCAAATTTCTCTGCAAGGTCATCAATCTTACTTGATTTTGTTGCAACCACTTGAGTCTCTTTTTTCTTCTTCTTCTTGTATGGACACTAGCTCGCATTGTGACCAGTCTTGTGAAATGCAAAGCATTTCACTTTGCTCATGTCCTTCACAGAGTCAAATCATGCACTTCCCTTTACTTTACCTTTTCCCTTTGCAGTAATAGCAACATTCTTCTCATCATCCCCACCATTTTGTTGGCCCGCATTTTTGGAATGTCTCCTTGTCTCTTGCTATATGGAATCATCCCACAATCTATCCCAACTGGGAAGATTTTCCCGTGCAACAATCCCATCAACAAAGATGTTGTTGAGAAGTGTAGCTTGGGAGTTACTCCCTGTTAAAT